>CP092869.1:31392666-31417308 GCA_030710605.1 Cordylochernes scorpioides | reverse complement strand
GCCTAGAACCTGTCATTTTCAATTTTTATTGGCTAAAAATGTGACAAATATCCCTTCCAGATTTTTCTCTATGCCCTGTTAAAACACGTTTTACATGTACAGCTGATATTATCTCCTATCTTCACCGCTAGAGGCGCTGCTTGCGAGCGAAAGGGCAAATTTGCAACGCAATTTGCAAATATCTCGAAGAATATTCGGGATAGAGAACTGAAATTTCACTAAAAGTGTTTCCAGATTCTACTATATACTGTTGAAATTTCAGTCAGATTAGTTACGTATTGTGGACGTTTATAGCCGACAAACATAAACAAACACATACATACATACACGGACTTTTATATACAGTCAAACCTCTTTAATTCAACACCTTAAGGGGTCAGAGCTTTCGGTTGAATTAAAGGAAGTGTTAAAATGAAGTTATTCAGATGATTAGGTAATCATCTAACTTGCTAAAATAATATTTTTTAAATAGCTTTGTAATATTTATATAAATTAATGATATTAATTGAAACCATTGTGTGTGTACTTTTTAAAATTTTATTTTCATATAATTAACTTTTAGTATCAGGGACAAAATGACATTAATACATATTTTAGAAACATAAATAATTGTAACAAACAAATTTACTGGCAAAGTGTTTCTTTTCAGTAAGATAATCAAATATTAACTCTACAGACCCTTTTAAAATATTAAATTTAATTTATTAAATAATATTTTATTCGAATTGAAGAATATAGCAGTTGAAAGGAAATAAATATGGCAAATAAAAAGAAAATATCAAAATATTATTTAAAAATAATCATGAAGATATTTTAAAAAATTCATTTAAAGATGTCTATTTTTGCACTGAAATCCTATTCAGGATGTATTCCAGATGATCATTTTGAAAAAAACATGCATGCCTTTCTTCCTCTAAAATGTCTTTTAATAAAGATACTTTAATGTATTAAAAGCATCTACTGCTGCTGCAGGTGTTATTGATTTTGTGTTTAAATATTTTATAATAACATGGAAATAGAATATTGAAATAATATGTTATCATAATCATTGTGGCTACATTTTATAATATACAATTCATTAAAATATTATTGTTAATTAGCGCACGAAGCCTAAATTCCCGCGTAAAAAAAACAATAACACTCGCGACATTGCGCAACCGCACTGCAAAGTGGAAATTAAACTAACCAGGAACCAAAAGTGCGCAGGCGCGATCCTATCGGCGTCCGCCGATTGCCGCCGTAATACCTTTTTAGCGCTAAAGTTGTAAGTAAAAAAGCATCCAACTGTCGAAATTCAAATTTTAAAATGTCGAACTATCGGAAGTGTCGTATTATCGATATGCCGAATTACGGTTCGTTATTTGATAGGCCGGAGGTCGGGACATCAGAACATGATCGAATTATCGCCGAGTGTCCAATTGGCGTGTGTCGAATTAACGAGGTTATACTGTATATAAGGATATTATCTTTTCATTGTGTATATACACGGTAAGATCAAAAGGTTTCCGAACTTTTAAAAAATAAAATATAAAACAACTTTTGAAAATGCAAAATAAATTTTACTGTAAAGAACAAAGCCTACACTATAATTTAATTTAGCAACGCCAGTAAATGCGCATACGTAGTTTTCATTTTAGGCATATTTTTGTTGAAAGTATTTAGCTCATGTCGGTTTCTGCAATATCATCATTTGAGAAAAGGGCAAATATTAAATTTTGTATAAAATTAAGTCTTTCACAGAGACATTAGCATTAATGAATGAGGCTTATGAAGACGAAAAATTGTCACAAACGCAATTTTATTTCTGATGTAAATGTTTTAAAGATGGCCGTAAGAGCATCGCAGATTTTTCAAGGTCAGGTCGGCCATTGACGTCAACAACGGATCGCAATATTGGTCAGGTACGTGATTTAATTGTTGCTGATAGAAATATTACTATTGATTATATATCAGAAATCCTTGGAATTCCGTATGGTAGTTGCCAAAAAATTATTGGTGAACATTTAATAATAAAAAAACTTTGTGGTTATTTTGTCCCACGAAATTTAACAGATCAACAAAAAGAAACCAGATTATCAATTTGCAAATATTTAATTGAAACTGTAAATAATGGTTCTGATTTTTTAAAACAATAATAACTAGTGATGAAACATGGTGCTTTCTTTTTGATCCATAAACCAAAAAAAAAAAATCACTCGAATGGCACACACCAAGTTCTCCTAGGAAGAACAAAGTTCCTCTTGTCAAATCCAAATGAAAAGTAATGCTTCTAGTTTTTTCGATTATCAAGGACTTGTCTATTATTAATTTATTAAAAAGGGTGTTACTATTAATAAACAGTCATACAAAGAAATACTTGTGCACCTTCGTTATGCAATAAGAAGAAAAATAAACCAACTCTTTATATTAAAACAATGGAAATTGCTACATGATAATGCCCCTCCTCATAGAGCCATTATTGTTCAAGACTATTTAGCAAAACACTCTTTATCTGTCTTGCCGCATCCTCCTTACTCTCCTGATATCGCCCCATGTGATTTCTTTTTCTTTCCAAAACCTAAAATGACGTTAAAAGGGAGGTGCTTTTCTTCGTCATCAGAAGTAATTGAAAATGCGACGGTGGAGCTAAAGCTTAGAAAAATGACTTTGAACTAGTATTTCAACAGCTTTTTTCACGCTTGAAAAAAGGTTTAGATAACCAAAGGACCTATTTTGAAAAATAAATGATGTTTAAATTACTATACTATGAATAAATAATCAATTAAAAAAAAAATTCGGGAACTTTTGATCTTAACTTGTATATATATTGTCATATATATATATATAGAATATAGAATAATTAATTTAATAATAAAATAGAATCATTCAATTTTTTTATTCGTGATTTTTAATTTGATACATGCTTGCTTAAAAGTATTGATTGTAAATATATCTTACGGAAATTTAGACACTTTAATTCTATCAATAAAAAAAATGGTGTAGAAGCTGGATCATCCCCATGCCACCCAAGAGATTAAAAGAAGCCGAAGATTTTAAGGACTAGTACCTCTATAATATTCTGAGAATATAATAATAATAAAAAAAGACATATCCTTTCTATATACAATAAACATGAGCATTTTTATGGAGCTCTGCCATCTAAAATGCTCATGTGAGAGGTCTGGATATTTATTTTTGAATGAAGGTAAGTGATTGGAATAAAGTCATTACAAGAAAATCACCCAGAGGATATTAATTTGCTCTAGTTACTCCTCTGAAACATATTGTATTGTACCTTAATAAGAAATCCAAATGAGTTGTTTTCCACTCACTACATTGCTATGCTGCCAATTAATCAACCTGTAAACCAAACCCTTATTCCTATTGTGTATCCACAGACAGACATGTCATTGGCTAGAGATATGAGATATGTGAAGAGAACGCCCCCTCTGAAAGGAGTATTTCCTCAAGACAAGGAAGGTAAGCCATTTTTTTTTTATTCTCAACTCTTTCATCAATATAAAACATGTATGTATATGTTTTAAAAATTGATTTGCCATTAGTATTCTTTATTTAAAAGTACTTCTGGTGAATTACTTTTTAAACTCTGATAAATATACTTTTTGTAATTCTAATTGATATATAAAACATGTAAATATAATCAAACCTGCCTTGGAAATTTCCATTAGTTTCCAGTGAAAATCCTGGGTTCATGATTTTTCAGTAATAGTGTTATTGCCAATTTCAGACAAAAAGTGTGCCTAATCATAGTTTTTACTTTATTATGTTTAAGATAACATTTTCAACTTTTTATCCATTGAAAAATACCTTTTTTTAAAGGTTGCCACACTACATTCTTAGACCCTATTTCTTTTGAAAACTAAGAGGCTTTTGTTGTAATTTTAAATATTTTTCTGTAGTAAATTGAGTTCAACAGATTTAATGGGTAAAGTTACTGATCCAAATCAAGTCCCAACGCAAGTTTGACTGAGTTTGACAAGTTTGACTTAACAAGATTTTCCTACAATTTAGCAGTCAACACATTGGGAATTTAAGAAGACTATAATCCCTTCAATATTTTTATGTTTAACTAGAAATTTCAGGCAAAGAGTTTCTTTAATGTGACAATCTTAGAAGAACAAATATTCAATCCTGTTGAAGAGCAATGATGCTCGAATTCTTGTGCTTCTAAGGTTGCAACACTAAAGAAACTATTCCCCTTAAACTTATTGTTCAATTACTAATGGAATTGTTGGGGAAGCAAATATCAGTAATTTCAATTAGCAGAAGTTTATTTGATATGTAAAAAAAAAACATTGCATTAATTTGGGCTATTATTTCTTTACTTAATAGTGGAGGCTAAAACTCAAAAAGAGAAAATAGCGAACAACAATATCAAGAGTCAGAACAAGGTATCTCAAGCCACTAAAAAGCTATCCATTTCCCTACAATGTAACCTTGCACCAACTGTTTCCGAACACAACTTGTTTTAAATGTACTGAGCTGGGCATTTGGGAGAAGCTGGTATGAACCAAATGGCTTTAGGAATATCTCAATGACTTTATATAAATTTTACAAGTGAATCTACAAAAACCAATAATTTGGATTCTATTTTACTTTTAATTCTGAGAGTAGTCCAGATTAATTAGATTTGAGTGTCCAGTAGAACTACCATGAGTGGACACTTATGCTAGCAGACGCCTCTATACAAAGAAGTTTTCTTTGCCAAAATGACCCTTTTTTTGCACCAATTTGTTGCTCTCTCTAAAGAACACATTGGTTCTGCAACTAGGCGTTGTCATTTAGGAAAAGTCCATACTAGTATGTTTAGTATGCATCTTCATGCAAGAATATGGATAATTTATAATTGTTTATATATGCAGTAAAACCCCTCTATAGTGAACCCCAATGGGACAGAACCTTGGGTTCACTATAGCCACGGTTTGGCAATTTATTTTTTACTTTTTAAAATATTTAGAACGTATAATTAAAGGAGAGCCATTCACACAAAAAGAGGCTGCCTCTTAATAGTGGCAACTTAGTTTTAATTCCCTTAATTGAACAATTTCCTTACATTAATACTGAATAATAATATACATCATTAGATTATAGGTTCTTCTTACATTAACATACATGTACCTCTATGTTCAATTTAAAAATCAAGTAAATCCTAGGCAAAGTGGTATTAAATGTATATTTAAAGATATAAAATGATTTTGAAACATCTATATCACATTATTTAATACAATGTTTACTTGGAAAAATGGCTCTAACACCTTGTTGCTTCAAAGCATTCTTCAAGCATTGTGCCTTTCAAATAAATGTTAGTGTTTTTCTTCCCATTTCATATTTTCACATATTCTTCTAAGACTAGGTTTTGTTTTGAACCTGTCATGCAAACCAATGCTGATTTTAAAATCTCCATAAATCATGTCATTAATTTTGTTGCATCACGGGCCCGTTTATTTGGACTTTTTTTTTTAGCCCTACTAATACTCGCGATCGCAGCAAAAGTTGAGGTTGATTCCTCTTTGTAACAATTTTTAATAACCTTATATTTGATCTCTTATAATAGAAAATTTATATTCTCATATTTTAATATGTTCTTAACATTTTCCCTGTGTTGTTTCACTTCGAAAAGTTCTGAAAATGGCCTTTTTTTTTAAGGAATGTTTTTGTTTTTAGAATGCCTTTGTTTTCTTTATTTTGAAAGCCATTTGCATTTTTTGCTATTTAAAATTTAATGGATGCAAATATATTCTATTTAATAAAAGGTATAATGTGTAAAGAATTATACAACATACAGCAAAAATAAAATGTAAATCAAAACAAGCAATGCCGCTAAATTTATTTTTTTGAAATTGCGATCCGTGAGCTGAAACATGCTAAAAATTTTGTTGCTTTAATTTTTTATTTTAAGTTACAATTCTAAGTTTGTGAAATTCTGTGCAATAAATTGATAAAGAGGGAGCAATCTCTCGAAATATTTTAAGAAAAAAATTGTTTGTTTTTTTCTTTACAGATCCAGGTACGCCCTTTTATATAATTCTAAGTTTGTTATAAGCATAGTATTTTAAATAGATTTTATTAATTTGGGGCCGAAAATAGGTTCGTTATAGGGGTAGTTCGTTATACTAAAAATCGCTAAGTTAGTTTTAATGATGGTATTTTCAATGGAATGGAATTGGGAATCGCCTTAGGTTTGTTATAAGGGAAGGTTCGTTATATCCAGGGTTCGTATTAGCGGTATTTCACTGTATATATACATTTAAAAAAAAGATGGCAGAGCCACTTTGTGAAAAAAAAAACTAAACGCTTATTTAACTTGTCCCGTGATATATGGCCAACTCAATTTCTTGATAAATCAGGAAAAGCTAACCACAAATGCGTTTCGGGCTGAGCCCTGGTCAGCGTGGTGCAGACTGTACCTCTACGACCAAAATTTGGTCCCAGAGTATTCCTGGAAATCAAGAAATGGCTATTTGATTCCAAATTTGTGTAAATACGCTTTTTATGTGAAATAATAATTTAAAATTATAAAAAAGGTCAGGTGTTGATATTAAAGACAAAAAAGGCATATCCTGACTAGGCTCACATGAGCATTTCTAGATGGCAGAGAGACATCTACCATCTCTCTACCAGAAATATTAACTCTCCAAAAGAACATCTTACAGGAAAATTTATTAGAAATTAGGTCCCAAATCAAAGACTAAAACGCTCCACTCTTCTCAACATGGCTCACAACTCTAATCTTTTAGACATTTCAATTAATATCAAACACAGAACTTCCTATCCCCCACACAGAACTCGCAACAAACTCACCTGTGTCCCTCATCTACCAGCCAATCCCCTCAAACTTGAAACTCAGCCAGAATTACTTAAAGCTCTTGGCCTCCATTGAGGAAAATAGCTCCCTCTTCGACATCACAATTTACAAGTATAAGTACAAGTGTACAAGTATTTACAATTACTTTTACACTGACGGTAGCCAACTTGAAACTGGACTGTCTGGCAGTGGAATTGCAATCTACAAAGGTAAGATTCTGGAAAAAATATCTCTTTCCCACCCTAGACACCTTTCAGTTTATAAATCAGAACTCTATGCAATAGATGCAGCTCTGAAAGACATCAACATAAACTCACCAAGCAATATAATAATCTACTCCTACTCAAGAGCATCCATTTATACCCTTCAAAGCTGCTTCTCCAGTGAAAAACCTTCTCAAGAGTATTGCTAAGTCTGTAAACCGACTCCCCTCCAACAGCTCTGTCACAATGCAATGGCTTCCAGCTCACGTTGGAATTCCTGGAAATGAGCTGGCAGACTCTCTGGCAAAGGATGGAGCTCTTGCCTACCTGAAGCCAGGGAATCTACCACCCAACTAGACGAAAGAGACCTCCTCCGTACCATCAAAACCCAATGCTTACAGGAATGGAAATCTAATGCTGCACATGAATGGTGCAGAGGAGGGACAAGCACCAGTTCTGTCCTCCCAAGAGAACAACAGTCTTTGATTTCCAGACTTAAGTCTGGTCATCTACGGACAATGACTTTCCAGAATGGTTGCAAGGTTTCCTCACTATGTACTAAGTGCAATTCTCAACCTGCAACCCCAAAACACATTATTGACTGTATTAACTCATCCATTGATGTGTTCTACTCATCCCCGACAGACACCCTCAAAAGTCTCAAGCTTTACAGGCTTGACACCCTAATATGATTGAGTGGAGATAAGAAAGAAGAAGAAGAGAGCATCATCTAGTGGAACAAAAATAAACTAAATGTTTATCTAACTTGTTCCGTGATATTTGGCCAACCCAATTTCTTGATAAATCAAGAAAAGCCAACCACGAACACGTTTCGGGCTGTTGGCCCGCATCAGCGTGGTGCAGACTGTACCTTTACGGCCGAAATTTGGTCCCAGAGGATTCCCGAGAAATCAAGAAATGGGTATTTAAGGCCAAAGTCTGCACCACGCTGACGAGGGCCAACAGCCCGAAACGCCTTCGTGGTTGGCTTTTCCTGATTTATCAAGAAATTGGGTTGGCCAAATATCACGGAACAAGTTAAATAAACCCAAGGTAAAAAGACCAAATCCAAATAAATAATTAAGTGTGATGTTTATGTAACAGCGTAGTTGCCATCTTCCGACAAAAGTGCTGTCTGAAGATGTTAATAACGCTGTTACCGAAACGTCACACACATGATTTATTTATTTATATTTGGCCGTATTACCTTATAATCTATAATCCAAATTGAGTCTTATCAAATTAAATAAATATTTAGTTTTTTTTCCACTAGATGGCACTCTGCCATTTAGAAAGGCTCATGTGAGCCTGGTCAGTATATGCCTTTTTTGTTTTTAATATCAACACCTGACATTTTTTTTATATTTTTTATTTTTTGCACATATATTTATTCATTTTTCAAAATAACTACTTACTGTCCTTTACTGCAATGAGAATTTTTTGGAAAAGGCCTGGCTCTTCAGTGGTGAACCCTTCCAGTGGTTTTGCTAGTTTACTTACCATACTGCTTTTAGGAGCTCTATTTATTAAATGATTCTGCTTATATCTGACATTGAACAAAAGCTTTGAGGACAGTAGAAAGAACATTACTAAATGCAAGAATTGACATTCAATTCTACTGTCCTCATTTCTTTTATATAGAGGGTGTGTTATTGACTTGTGTTTAACAATTCATTTTGATGAAACTCAGTGAGCTTTCAAGGCAAAAGGATCTTCACAGCCCTAACTATGATAAAATAGCTATATACTATCCTCAAAAAGCTTATGTCTAATTTAGATAACTTTCTTGAGAAATTCAACAAATTGCAGGTCGTATAAGCATAACAAGCCCAATACAATATTAGAAAAAAAATGGTAACGTTAAACTAGTGAAGCTGCTGGGAGGGTTTGCCATTAATGAGCCAGGCCCTCCAAATACTTTTCCATCGCAGTATAGGACAGTAGGAATTTATTATATATATATAAATTAGTTCAAATTGTTTTTATTTGTTGAATTGAGGGTAAAACTTTCAGATAGAATAAATTTCTTCTAGTGTAACATTTCCAACCCACCTTTTAAGCTGCCAACTTTGATGATAGACCGAATGGTGACCTTTTTGTGAATCCAAAATTAACTTTACCTAAAATAACACAATCTCCAGTGATAAAAGGCACACAATTTGGAATATCAACATATATAGTTACGACCGTCATGGGTTCTGTCACGGATGCGCGCGCATCATCATTATGATCATTATCATTATCTAATGATAATAATAATAATAAATATTATTATATTATTATTATTATTTTATTATTAATATATATAGTCACGACCGTCTTTCCTCAATTCCTCATGACACGGATGCGCGCGCATCATCATTATGATAATTATCTTCTATAGAAGCTTCTATCTTTATAATTATGTATATTTACAAAAAGTCAATTCGCTCGCGCCTCTAGCGCTGAAAATGAGGGGTAATACCAGCTGACCTAATGTACATGTAAAGTTTGGAGCGGGTCGTTTCACAAGAGTGACATCCACGGCTCCAATTTTTAATTGTAACAAATAGTCTTGGAATAAAAACATTCAATCGGGTAAAACACGGGCGTTGCCCGGGTCATTCGTCTAGTCAACATATATAGTCACGACCGTCATGGGCCGGTTCTGTCACGGATGCGCGCGCATCATCATTATGATCATTATCATCATCATTATCTAAAGATAATAATAATAATAATAATTATTATTATTATTATTATATTGTTATTATTATTATCCATATATATAGTCACGACCGTCATGGGCCGGTTCTGTCACGGATGCGCGCGCACAGGGAGGTCACGTGCTCGCCGGCAGCCAACGGGCGCGCGCCGCCGGCATTACGTCATATATTATAAACACAAGGTAATAAGGCCAAATAAAAAAATAGTGTGTGATAAGGAACAATTTGGATTATCTACTTATATAATTGCCTTATTCTGTCTGTGTGAAGTTCACTGTGTGAAGTTCACGGATAGATTTTGGTCAGAATGGATAAAATAAAAAAGTGTCAAGGGATGGGAATCGAACCCACGACCTTTCGCTTACCGGGCAGATGCTATGACCACTAGGCTACCCTGGACATATTTTTCCGTTCACATTTTTATTTTTATATTTTCAAGACACACACAGTTTGGGGCGCGACGTTTCACAATAGAGACATCCACGGCGCCAATTTATAATTGTAACGAATAGTATTTCAATTAAAACATTTTTAAAATATATACGCACTCGGGTAAAACCCGGGCGTTGCCCGGGCCATTCGTCTAGTAGAATATAAGCAGAAGGTCGTATTGACCAAATCTGAATAAATAGTGATGTTTCAGTAACAGCGTTGTTACTGAAACGTCACACATTATTTATTTGGATTTGGTTCTATTACCTTGTGTTTACATTCTCTAATGAGAAATCACCTCCAAGAAAAACCAGGAGCAGCCAGTTTTTAATGTCTTTCATAGGAGGTCTGTTTGTACTATTTGTCTTGGTTAATATCTAAGGTGGTAGGGTGATATTGTGTTGTTCCCAGGCGTGTGCAAGACAATAATGCTCAAGTACCTCATCTGCACCAAAAAGAACGAAAGCAAAGCTTCACAATGCCGAAATATCCAGAAAGACTACCTTCAATGCCGGATGGATCAGTAAGTCCGATCTGATATTTAGTAGATTTACTGGAATACTATGTAGTTTGAATTTAATCCAGTTTTTTTATCCTAGAAGGTTGGGAGGTAACCAAGAGTGAGGTGTCGCTTCACTGAGGCAAACGGACTCCAGTAATATCGTTTATTAACATAAATTGACTGACTACTGGTAGCGAAAAACTGTCGCTATTTATATACAAAATTCTATGAAAACTGTTTTATCCTAGAAGGTTGGGAGGTAACCAAGAGTGAGGTGTCGCTTCACTGAGGCAGAACGGACTCCAGTAATCTCGTTTATTGCATATATTGACTGACCGCTGGTCGCTAAAAACTGTCGCTATTTATATACAAAATTATATGAAAACCATTATGCAAAACAGGATATTTGCATATCCATCATTCAATATGCAAATACACTACACCAGTCATTGTGTTTGGGAGCCTTTTAAAAAAATATTTCACAATAGTGTACCAGTGGTAGTTTATTTGCCCTTCCATTACTGAAAATTTGTATAATCTCACTGTGATAATATTTTTCATTCCAGTTTCTTTCCAGTTTTCTTGTTTACTCTAGAGCCAGTCTAGAGATTTTTTCTAATTTAACTATACCATAATAAAGCACACAATTTGGATTATAGATTATAAACATTACCTAATCATCTAACTTTAATTCAACCCAAAACTCTGATCCCTTGGGGTGTTGAATTAAAGAGGTTCGACTGTATAGGGATAAGCATTTTCATAAAATGTGACAACAATGACTCATAGAGGGAGCGACTGTTTACAGCGGCAATGGTAATTTTTAACATTGCATCAGACACAATAGGGTTGACTAGAGAAAGTTTACGCGCCATGATCTTTTATGATTAGAAAAGTAATTTAACTTCTAAAGAAACTCATCAAAGATTGATGAAAGTTTTAGAAGATAAAGCTTCTTTTATTAGAACAGTTTTAATTGGTTTAATGAATTCAAATTTAGAAAAACCAACCTTGAAGATGAACCTCGTTCAGGTCGGTCACCAACAGCAGTGACCCAAGAAAAAATTGAGCTGGTAAGATTTTTACTAAGAGAAGAGCGAGAAGAATTACGTATCAGCAGTTAGAGAAAAGTGTGAGCATTGGATCAGCAACAATCAACACCATCATTAGTGATCATTTAAGATGAAGGCAAATCAAAGGCTGTTTTTAATATTAATACAGGTGACAAAACTAGGATTTACAATTTTGATCCAGAAACAAAACGGCAATCTACTCTTTGGTGCTCTTCAAAATCACCTCCTCCTAAGAAAGTTCGCAAAGCTCGAAGTGTTGGAAAACAAATGATCGCTAGTTTTTTTTAGAAAAGGTGGTTTCATTGGTATTGTGTAGTTGTAAGATCGAAAGAAAGTTAATAGTGACTGGTATACAACAAATTTCCTTCCAGCAGTAATCGAAAAAAATCAAGCAAAACAGACCCAGAGCTCAACTTAGAGGAGTCCTTCTTCACCATGACAATGCAAGACCTCCCACAGCCCAAACATTACTTTTTAGCCTACACTGGTGTCAAATTAGTCACTCATCCACTATATTCACCAGACCTAGCACCTTGTGACTTTTTATTTCCAAAAGTTGAGTTATTGCTGAAAGGGATAAAATTTGACACTGATGATGAAGCACTGCAAGCCTTTATCAATGGCGTAAATTCCATCCCCGAAAATGACTGGTATTTATAGATGAAATCTTGCATGGGCAGTAAGGTGCTAAGGGCGAATACTTTGAGAAACTATGAAAATTTGAAAGTGGCAGCTTTAATAAAAATAATTGATTGCAAAAACATTTGGAGTGACCGTTGTAGATCAATGGTCTCATCTGATATCCAAGCATGTGTCTGCAGACCATTATGATCATGATGAGCAGAATGTTGTTGCATTTACGGTAGGTAAAACATGAACATTACAAATACAGAGCAGTCTGTAAATATAAATTGTAGCTTTAAATAACATATTCACAAAAAATAAAGTAATAATAACATGTAAAATAAGAGCACAAAAAGGTTTTCCATTTTTGCCTTGGAACCAGAAACTTTGGTTATTGATAAGAATCATATAAGATAACAAGACCAAATCCAATTAATCTCAAACCTAATTATAACCTCACTTAGGATCAAAATGTTATCTTGTTATTACTATGTTGGTGTTATATGCCCACAGCTAAAAATAATAATGACTTAAAACTTTGTACTTCAGAATTATGATGATATAGCTGCATTGTTATATAAAAGGGACTGTTATAAAGTGGTTCCTTTGTAGGTAAATTATATGTGGTATTTTGAAAACAACATTTACTGAAATGTCACTTATAACTTATTTATTTAGATTTGAATGAAGCTTTGCAAATACCTTTCAAAAGTCACAAATCCTCACCTTAAAATTTTTCTAAATTACAATTAACACATCAAATAGGAACCATTAACCAGCATTTATTACCATTTTATTATTGAAACAAATAACATTGATCACTTGGATCATAACTTTGGTCACAAAACTATTATTTTGCTCTGAAAGCTCTTATACAGTATCAGTCCCAAAGTCAATATTATGGATAGTTCTCACTTGAGGGTTAAAGAACATTTTATTATGGCTGACCTCCATATCAAGATAAAATTGCCTGATGGTCAAGTGATGATGAGCAATGTGGATGATGACAATTGTTGTAATAATTATTTCTGTGCAATAAAGACCAAGCCTCATTGCAGACCACTTTTTTTTTTTGGTGTCAGTGAGGAATTGTACTGTAATTTAGAAAGTTTGGGTATAAATTTTTAATTTCTATTGAAACCGCTACGTATAACTGGTAGTTTGTTTTTCCAGTAACCTGATGGCCAAAGAAGATTGGAAGAGCTTAGGATATGATGATAAGGAATAGAAGAAAAAAGAAGTTAACTTCTAGTTACTATCTTATTGTGTAGTGTATAGTATACTATAGTGTCTTGCTTCTCTTTGTTATTTATTGTTTTGCTGGATAGGAATAAAGTTTATTACCTTTGTGTGTATGTGTGTTTTTTACTCTCTTCTTTCTTATTTTTGTATATATAATATCACACACATAAATATCGAAATAAATTTCTCTCATAGGATGTTATCAAACTTAACATACATAATGTTGCTACCAAAGCTCAAGACTCAAAATTCAAGATAATATTTGAATTATCTATTTTTATTTTAAAATTTATATCAAATATCATTATTTCTATATTTTTTAGAAATATTAATATATATAGTCACGACCGTCTGTCGTGGCCTCTGTCACGGATAATATACAGTTATCATCGTCATGCGTTCTTAATTCTGTCACAGTTTGCTTTTGGTTCAGTGGTAGAATGCTCGCCTGCCACGCGGGCGCACCGGGTTCGATTCCCGGCCGATGCATTTTTTTTTTTTTTTTACAATTTTTAAAACTCATTTATATATTATACAAGAATGACATCCACGGCGCCAATTTATAATTGTAACGAATAGTATTTGAATAAAAGCATTTAATAGGGTAAACCCCGGGTGTTGTAGATTATAAACACAAGGTAATAAGACCACATCCATGATAAGGCACAATTTGGATTATAGATTATAAACACAAGGTAACAAGACCACATCCATGATAAGGTACAGTTTGGATTATTATTACTATATATAGTCACGACCGTCTTTCCTCATCGGCCGCCTCTGTCACGGATAATATACAGTTATCATCGTCATGCGTTCTTAATTCTGTCACCGTTTGCTTTTGGTTCAGTGGTAGAATGCTCGCCTGCCACGCGGGCGCCCCAGGTTCGATTCCCGGCCGATGCATTTTTTTTTTACAATTTTTAAAACTCATTTATATATTATACAAGAATGACATCCACGGCGCCAATTTATAATTGTAACGAATAGTATTTGAATAAAAGCATTTAATCGGGTAAACCCCGGGCGTTGCCCGGGTCATTCGGCTAGTACTGTATATTGATGACAGTATCTCTACCATGTGATGAGACAAGAGCGGGATGTAATGCTCAGTTGGTTCATTTGGTGCAGTGCTGGGCTTGTGATCCAGTCTAGAAAGGCCGTTCGTGTCTCGCCGGGCCGGTTGTAGAAGGGGTTAGAGCTGTGGCTAGACATTTATAAGTGATCCAAACAGAACGAAGATTAATTGACTACTGCCATGTTGTATTTAACACATTGATGAGAAATGGCGGTCAATGGTTAAATACAATTTATACCCATCATCTCTGTGGCGCCGTTTCTCTGAAAAAATAATTAAATACAATTTTTTTTTCAAATAATAAACGGTAATGTGTACCATTAGAATTGTTGACACACAACAATATACAGTAGAGTCATAAGCGACTCATCCCGTTAGCGACCACCCTTGTAAGGCACGAATAAATTTCCCTTTTAAGCCTACAATAGCTAGCTCCCATGAACTAACAGTAACCACAAAAAATCATTTTTTTTATTCATAAGATACTAGTAAAAAAATAAAAATAATAATCCATGTTTAAAAAAAAATATTCAGTAAATTTTGTTGTTAAATATTGTTTCGATGGTGACCTGATGTACTGGAATAAAATATCCGAGAAGACTTTTGACGTTTATTCAAAAACTAATGGTTAAATAGAAAGACTACCTTCTAACAAAAATTATTTTCTTAAATAATCATCAAGAACAAAGAGTATGCAAATTCAATGATACGAAAGTATGGAAAATAATTATACAAAACAAAATTAGGTAAAAATAATGTTACATGAAAGTTGATAAGAATAAATAGGTTGTAAAAAGTTACCGTTAAGTCTATGAGAAAAGATGTAGCCAAAACAAGTAGGCTTAGAAAAGTGGCACGTGAACAACAGCCTCCAGCTGTGCGCTCTCTTCTAACATTACTCCCCCTCTTGAAAAAGACTTGTCATCGAGTCTAGTGATCTATATGGCTTCATTCTTGTCACATGCACAATTTGTTTATTTTTCCTTCTGCAATTTCCATGACTTCGTAGTTCACTGGTGATGTTTGTCGCACTATTTGGTAAGGACCGACGTATCTTCTTTGTAGTTTGTCCGTTCTTCCTACTTTCCTTATTGGTGTACAAACCAGTACCAGATCATTGATGGCATATTTAACTTCTCTGTGGGCTCTATCATATATCTGTTTGTATTTATTCTGTCTGGCTATTGTTTTAGAGGTTGAAATTTCTTTTGCATCTTCTATTATTTCTAAAAGGTTTAATGCATATTCGTCATAGTCTTTGTGCTTAGAGAGCTCTAGCATATCAAAAGTCGAATCTAAGAAGGTCAATGGCTCTCGTCCGTGAATTACGAAGTATGGTGAATAGCCGGTAGTATCCTGTATGGACGAATTATAAGTGAAAGCAACAAATGGAAGAATCTCGTCCATACTTTGCCCATTTTTTGCAGGACCTTTCAGGTAACTTCTGGCATATGCCAGCATGATGTCCTCGGGCCATTGTTTCTTGAGCACTCCAAGAGAGCAACATCTGTCAATCTATCTGCGGATTTGTTACGCCGTGTCTATGCCATAAGTGAGGGAGAGAAAAGACAAGTTGTGATCACAGACTTCTTCAAGAAAATTTGATTACTTTTTTATGAATAAATTATAAATTAATTCTTTCTATTTGTCATATTAATTAATTAATTCCGGCATTCTATATATTGACTTAAAGTATAAATTGTTATTAGTAATTGTTATATATAATTTATTGTATCTTTAAATTTCACATTTCAAACGTGTTCGATACAACGCCACCCTCGCCTTACGCCGCTTTTTTGCAAAATCCGGATGGTGGCGTTATAACGAGAGTAGACTGTATATATATATTTAAAGCCTTTTTGATAACTCTCATTTCAAGTTTGAAGTATATTTGAACTTTGCGCATCTGCAAGAATAATTTATGCATTTCAATAAAGTCGATGAGAAGCTCTGCTTCGAAATATACCTTTGAATTTGCGGCACAAAGACTTTTGAAAAAAAAAAAACTCGTGTATTTAATTCAATTTGGGCTGTTTTGCCAAATGATGAGCCCCCCCCTGATTGAGTGACAACTATCTGCTCATTATCTGATTACTTTGTTGCTCTAACAACATCGCAGTGGCTCAATTAGATAAATTTTCTTCTCAAGAAATTTTGCAAGATATTCCATTCAAGATCAAGCAATATCAACAAAGATTAATCTATTTGTAAATATATTTGTTTCGCGAATTCGATCCTAAAATATTGGCGTCAATGAATAGATGAACTGACTTGGACACAAGATTTTTTTTCAATCTGGCTATTATAATATCAGTGCTGTTGAGAAAGCCAATCTTTGTGATTGTTACAACGTATCTGATCATTTGTTAATGAACGACTTATCACCAGTCGTCTTATTCATAACTCAAATTAGCTTCGCAAACTGATGAACCATATGATTACGCTTTCCAAGTATCAGAGCTAATCGAAAATGAAAGTAGGATGTATTTCGCCCTCTGAGGAGCTAATAATTAAACTTCTTTCTGTGCTGATAAGTACAGCACAAAAAGGCGGGAAAATATTCTTAAAGTTCATAACATCCAAGCAGGAACTTTACATTATCGAGACACGATTGGATTATGATTTCCAAAGTATGTCCTCTGAAAAACAAATCGATTCAGCAGGAAGAGCCAATATAATGAAAGGTTTTGATTATTCTTCGCTGGTTATAATGGCCCCCCGAAATAAAATATATACCGCTGCCTACAATATAAAGAGCTGATTTCGAGCGAGGGAGAAAACCAGAATTTTATAAAAATAATATATAATATGAATGGAATTATATGATACAAGTGCATGAAGAATATATTAAGGCGCGAGGGCTGCAAAATCTGACCCACGCGTCGTAACCTCTATGGCGGGTCCAGAGCTGAAAAATGTGGCTTTTGCCATAAGTCTGTTGGAATCAATTTGAGCGTAACGATAGAAGATAAATATTTATTCGAAACTTTTATCACATACTTTGGTAAACATCATGATGCATCAGCGCGCCATCTGTTATAAAAACTCGAAATTATTATAGACGCGGATGATTATTTTTAAAAATAAAACAATTTATCTACTCTCTCTACTGCAATGAAGAATTAATGGGAGGGCCTGGCTCATCAGCGGTGAACCCTCCCAGCGGATTCGCCAGTTTAATCTACCATACCGCTGTTACATTACCCTATTTGGTGTTCCTTTTATTACTGATACTGATGCTGGATTCTTGGAATGGATTTTTGAATGAACTATGGGCATAAGCTTTTAAGGACAGTAGAAACACATGTGACTTACTGTATAGGGCCGGGAAGATGACTCATTATAGGGCTGCGCAGGTGATCTATTGTAGAGCCGCTCTTATGATAAAAATTATGGTCGCCCTGGTGACTTAGTATAGAGACGCAATTATGATTTAGCCTAGAGCCGCGCTGGTGTCTTAGTGGAGTTGCGCTGGTGATTAATGTAGAAGCGCGATGGTGAATAAATATAAAACTCTACTGGTGACTTAGTATCGAGCCGCGCTAGTGACCTAGTGTAGGACCGCGATTGTGACTTTGGGTAGCCTCGCGCTGATGAAAAGTATTATGGCCGCCCTGCCAATTTAGTGTGGAGCCGCGCTGACGACTTAGTTTAAGGCCAAGTTTGTGACTTAGTATAGAACCGCTCTTGTGACTTCATGTAGAGCCTACTAGGGACCTAGAGTAAAGCCGCGAGAGTGACAAGATATATATTCTCGCTGGTGACTTAGTGTAGAACCGCAAAAGGGACTTAATGTAGGGCCGCGCTGATAAATTATTGTAGAATCGCGCTGATTACTTTGTGTATACACCTCCTTGGTGTCTTAGTGAAGTGCCTCGCTAGTGACTTTGTAGATAGCCGCACTGGTGACTATGTTTGGAGCCGCGCCGCTGACTTAGTGTAGTGCCGAGCTTGTGACTTAGTGTAAGGCCGCGATTTTTACTTAGTGTAGATACGCGCTGGTGACTTAATGTAGAGCCGTGCTGGAGAATTATTTTAGAGAAGCGCATTCCATAAGGGTGACTTTTCATGGAAGGTGTTTCAATAGAGGTTGTCTCTCATGGATGTTAATTTTCTATAAAGTGGGTCTCTTATTGAAGGTGACATTCTATAGATGTGATCTATCATTAAATGTGGACTTTGTATGGGGCGGTTACTATTTGAGAATTCATAAAAAAAATACTACCTTTATAGAGAGACCACCACAATGTGAACTACCTCTATAGTATGACCGCTTCCATAGAAAGTCCACCCCAAAAAGAGATCATCTGTATAGAAATATAACTTTTAAGAGAATCCACCTATATTGAATGACAATCTCGATGAGAGACCACCCTATAGAAAGTCCACCTCCAATTAGAGACCGCCCTATAGGAATTCCACCTCCAATTGGAGACAGCCTCAATAGAAGGTTCACCACCAATGAGAGACCGCCCTACAGAAAATCCACCTTCAATGAGTGACTGCTCATTAGAAAGTCAACTTACACGAGAGGCAACCTCTATAGAATGACCACCTCATTGAAAGGCCACCTATGTAGAAAGTCCATCTCCAATGAAAAATCTCCTCTAGAAAGTACACCACCACGAGAGACCACCTCTATAGAAAGAGACAACCTCAATGAGAAACTTCCTCATTAGAAACCCCATCTATGTAGGAAGTCCACCTCAATGAGAGACAACCTCTATAGAATGACCACCTTCTTGAAAGCTCGCCTATATAGAAAGACCACCAATAAAGAGAGACCGCCCCTGAAGAAAGTCCACCTCCATGAGAGATCACCTCTTTAAAATGACCGCTACCTTGAAAGACTACCTATATAGAAAGTCCACCACTAAAGTTGGTCATTATAAAAATGTTGTTCATAATACCCATATTTTATACCACTCCTTCACTAAATCTCGTATATATGTTAATCTATTTATATTGATTCTTCAAAAGAGGTACATTTACCTTCAAAATTATCCAGCAGACAATACATACCCTTGTCCAAATCAATAAGCTTGATGGATAAGTCTCTTTCAAATACATTTATTTCAAGCTTTCGGGCACAACCGCCCTTCGACAGGAAAAATTATATTAGCTACTAAAGTTTTCGGATATAATCTATATATACATACCCTTGATAAATTGGAATTGGTTATATTAAGAAATGAGCCACAACACCAGTTTGGGAAAATTTAGAATCAGAAGCCATCACATATACCATTGTGTATGGCTATGGAGGGGCCTTAATTCTGACAATTTAAAACATCATAATGAATGATCGATTAACCAAAATTTCAGGATTCGAATAGCGAAATTATTAGTTATACAGATGATCTAACTGTAATGTGTTGGAATACAGATCTGACAAATCTAGAAAACACAATTGAAATTCCAATAAGAAAATAAATATGTGGTGTGAAAACAACAAACTTAAAATATAATGACAGAAAATATTGATTTTATTTTTATTCGATTATGAAAGCCATATAATTATATTGAACGAAAATCTTGTCAACCATTAAAAAACTTTAAAATACTGAGATCATCTTTCAGGAATAATTGAAATCCTAGCGGATTCGACTCGGAGACAAAGTCACAACACGAGCTTTGGTAAATTAAGAAGCAGCCACTTGGAGACCATGGTTTCGGGCTAATGGCCCTCGTCAGTCATGGCAAGAGCATTTATTTCATGAGATCCCAAAAATCAAAATATATCCTCATAATATTTCTCTAAAGAAATAATTATATACAATTTCTCATATATAAATAGCGCTTTTTAATGTCTTATTTTTAATTTTTCGCTTAATGGACTTTGCTGAAACCCCATTGGTAGATTCAAATATTTACATGTAATTTGACGGTAATCAGAGTTTACATATCCATTTATTTCTGATAATTATTTTTGATGCTGACCCATGACGGAATGCATTTTTTGTTTTATTATTATTTCATATTTTAATATATTAAAATATATTATAGGCAGGTTGTTGCCTTTTAGTGTATGTAGAAATTTGTTATATGAAATAATAGCGCAAGATAATTATACCGGATAATTATGCAAATCACATATTTACCGACAGATGGTGCTAACCGTCAATATAATGGCACATACAGGAACTACAATGAACCTAAAAGGAACCAATCAATCAGAAATAGGATTTGATAACGATCAGATTGACTGAATATTAACCACGTTCTATATACCAGTGGGATATTGAGGAAGATGTTAGAATTTAATTTTTATTTGTTCGTTTAATTGAATATCACTATAAGCATTTGCCACGTGTTTTTCCCTATATACGTAAGGTAGACCAGGGTGCAAACTATATCAGTTGTTTGTGTCGGGTTAGATTTATCTTTTGGTATTCTGCAAATATACAAATATATTGTAGTTATCTCTAACCGTGTATAGCTTAATAGGAATAAAATACAAGCTCGCATCATTTCTGTATATAAATATCATTATTATCTAATTTCTTTCTTATATTATTATTGATATAGCGAATATATTCAAAAATATATTTTTAATAATGATTTTTCAGCCGATAAGGATGCTTATTCGAACAATGCTTGAGTCTTATATTTCCATATTTTTGAAGCATTTTATTTTTCTTCGTTGTAATTTCCAGTGTGTACAGCGGAACCTTAAGGTTTAGATATCATTCCTGCGCTTTATTATTTGTTGGTTCAATTTTCTAACTGAGTTACAGCCTGCTGTTGACGGCCAACATCTTGGAATAAGATTGAAGTTTTGATCATCTGGGTTTATTAGAACAAGTGATATTATCTACCGTTTCAATCACCACTCAGTTCAATTTATTGTCAAAATGGCATTTTCTATGATAGGTTGTCTAATCAGAAGATACTTTTGGAATGAGACTTTTTTTCAAGGGATTGTTTTTTTATATTATTGTTTTAACAAATTCAAAATTTCACATTTCTCGAAAGAAATCCTTAGTTTAATCAAAATAACGTCAATTATCTCACTCTGATGAATAAAATAATATTCGAGGCCATTTGTAAAATATTAGGTTTATACAAATAAAAAAAATTAAAAATGATTTTTGTAGATGTTCTCTGAAGATAAATGTATTTTTTCTATCATGCGAGCACCTTCTGTATTGATCTCTTCGAAAAAGGTTTGTGGTTTTTAAAGAACCACGTCTCTGGACGGCTAGCTCTATTTAGAGTTGTGTCGTTGTTATACAGCGGTCCATCCAATGGTACAATATTATCAGCTCAGTACTGTGAGGACAGTTCCAGGTTGACCACAGGACAGTACTGGGGTTGTTCTGCGACTAGATAAAACTTTCGTCAAATATACACGATATGGGATATATGGCTGGATTCCACAATAAAGGCAATTTGAAATGACACTCTGGTTTCCTGTTTAGCATCAATATTATGGTAACAGGTGGGGACGAGGAGTTCTTTTAGTTTGCAATTTTATTCCTATTCAGAATTAAATAAAATATATGATTAATGAACAAATTATTTGTGGTTGAAAAAATAATTGAAAAACCTTTCTCTATATCAACAGAACTACTTGAAAGCAATTATCATTTATTCCAAACAGGTCCTGCGCTTCATCTTGCGACGGCTCTTTAAATCAGCGATTCACCACGGCTGGTAAAAGAGTTGAAATCAATTCTGATAGGACGCTTGAATGTTTTTATCAATTTCAAAAGGAAGTTATAATATTGATAGCTTCAAGTTTCATCAATAAATGATTTATTCGAGAATTAAAGTAATTCCTTCATATATCAGGAATTATATCAGGAATATTGTTGGATATTAAAGTGAAGACACCAAATTTATTCGAAGTAGTCTGTCATTCTATAAGAAAAACAAATGTACTTTTTATATATATATAATGATGTATATAGTATTTTAGAAATATTATATTTAAATTTTATATATATTTAAATATAAAATGTCGCTTAATTTTGATATTTAGAAGAGTTTGATTTGGTTGTGAAATATTTTTCTCTTGGCGATAATTGTTTATTTTTAAATCATAAAATTTTGGAAAAATATTTTTCTATAAATTGTGTAAGATGAATAATTAGAGAACGTTAAAAATAAAATAAAGATTATATATTATTTCATAGCTATTGTGACCCAAAAAGACATGTATGTCTCCTAGAAAAATTATATTTGTAACTTAGAAACCAATATTTGTAACTTAGAAACTGATATCTGTATCTTAGATACTATTTGTATCATGGATACTGTTTTGTGGATGTTTGTGATTTAGAGATATATTTTGTGAAATATAAATATTATTTGTGATTTATAGAAAATTTTGGTGAATTTTCAAAATTTTTGGAATATCAGATGTAAATTTGGGGTTAGATTATCTGTTTGGAAATATAAAAATTGGGTTTGTTATATTTCATCATAATATTCTTTATATATATATTATTGATATCTTTATAATTCATATATTTTTTATATTTTTGTTATATTTTCAAATACAGTCAGGCGATTTGAAAATATCTTTAATAGCATTTCAAAATTAAATCTCTGAATTATTTGAAGAAAATCTCTCAAAAACATTTTTCAAATTTAAAATATAATATTAGAATAAATTTATATATATTTCAAATATTTCATTTATTTTAGCTTTTCTAAAGAAAAATGGTCATCATATGTACAAATTCTTCATCAGTTTCCAAAGTCACTCTCGTTTGCACTCGGCGGTTTTCTCGGACTCCTGCTGATCTCCTGTCAACTGGTCTATGGTGAGCTCCCTACATCTCTACAGAGCAATGACTTCGTTCAACTGGATCTGTCGGAACTGGGGTTGTCTCTATTGGATGGATATTGTCTAGCTGAGTAACAAGATTTTTATCACGGGACGGCGCAAGCAGCGTAACTTTATTTATTATACTTACTACTCGTGGTACAGGCCGTGAATATCATGGTGGGTAGTAGTTGGTGACTGCTCTTACTGTAAGAGTACCACATGTATACACATATGTAGAAACAATTTCAACTTTTGCCCTTCTAAATGTTCCAGAGCCCTGTTTGGTTACTTTGTATTCACTGGCTTGGTTGGACTTTTGAAAGAATCGGAGGCCATTAGAATAATATTTTATTGAGGAAAAAGTGTCCAATGTGGGATTCGTTCCCGGGTCGTGGCTGAGAAAACTTTATACCACACCTCCTGTAACACTGTAATGTCACAAATATGGAGGATTATAGAGAACATTATTGTAATTTACGGAATACACTGATGGGCAATACTTTAGGAAGTGGAAATCTTTGATATCGCTGGTAGTCAGTTTTTTATTTGAAGAGACAGAGTGTTTGTCATTGAGTGAATTTGCAATTAGGTATTCATTATGTGTTCTATAATACGAGCTATCAATCCAAGTTTCTCAAAAATAAATATTCACAAGACTAAGAGACTATATAGTCGGGTGAACAGACCCGTGGAAGAGCCTAGGCTTAGAATCTTACCTTTTGAAATACATAATGATACTTAGAAGTTTAGGGCGCCTCTCCCGTCAAAATAAACGTCAAAACCTGACGACATATATTGACCGTAGCCGCAACTAGCGGGCTCTGGTCGGTGACAAAGCCACAACACTAGCTTTGGCAAACTGAGAAGCGTCCACTTAGAGACCATGGTTTCGGGCTAATGGCCCTCGTCAGTCTAGGGCGGACTTTATTCCATGAGATCCACGCAGGATCTAATGTAATCTTCACAATCTACCAAAGAGGTGTTTTGCTGGCAAGGTGGCTGGGCCAAATCTATGGCTAGAATATAGGTGGAAAATTTGCCGGGAGGAAATTGATCCATAGAAGCATAGGGCATTGTCACCGACTCGAGGCCGCTAGTTGCAGCGACGGTCAATAGATGGCGTCAGGTTTTGACATTTATTTTGACGGGAGAGGCGCCCTATGGATCAATTTCCTCCCGGAAAATTTTCCATCTATAATGAT
>CP092869.1:31348740-31392566 GCA_030710605.1 Cordylochernes scorpioides | reverse complement strand
AAAAATGTTTTTTTTTATTCAGAAAATGGTGATGACAATATTGCTGTATCATGTTAAATAATAAGATATACAATTATATCGGGAAAAATTCCAAAAAGCAAAGACCAATGGTGAAGCCAGTTCATTTTTAGTATGCAGGAACAAAATTCTAACAGAAAAACAATTATTCGAGCAGAAGACACAAGGCCAGATCATCTCTCTATAAAAATATCGCTTCTCAGACACAAAGTTTGGACCGGGACGTTTCACAAGAGTGACATCCACGGCGCCAATTTATAATTGTAACGAATAGTATTTGAAAATCAAAATACGTAGTAGATTTTCAAATATCGTTGTGTAAATTTACATTTTATTTTTATATTTTAAAAACACACAAAGTTTGTAGCGGGACGTTTCATAAGAGTGACATCCACGGCACCAATTTATAATTGTAACGAATAGTATTTGAATAAAAACATTTAATCGGGTAAAACCCGGGCATCGCCCGGCTCATTCGGCTAGTCTACTTATATATTTGCCTTATTCTGTCTGTTTGTCTGAAGCTCACGGATAGAATGCGCGCCCATTGGCTGCCAGCAAACACGTGACCTCCCTGCCCGCCCCCCCTCTAGACAACCCTGTTATTAGCTGTGTGATACATACACCTGTCTATAGCGGCCATTCTAGACAACCCTGTTATCAGCAGTGTGTTACATCCACCTGTCTATACAGACCACCCTGTCTATAGCGGTCACCTTAGACAACCCTGTTATCAGCTGTGTGATACATCCACCTGTCTATACAGACCACCCTGTCTACAGCGGCCACTCTAGGCAACCCTATTATCAGCTGTGTGATACATCCACCTGTCTTCACAGACCACCCTGTCTATAGCGGCCACTCTGGGCAACCCTGTTATCAGCTGTGTGATACATCCACCTGTCTATACAGACCACCCTATCTATAGCGGCCACTCTGGGCAACCCTGTTATCAGCTGTGTGATACATCCACCTGTCTATACAGACCACCCTGTCTATAGCGGCCACTCTGGGCAACCCTGTTATCAGCTGTGTGATACATCCACCTGTCTATACAGACCACCCTGTCTATAGCGACCACCCTAGACAACCCTGTTATCAGCTGTGTGATACATCCACCTGTCTAAACAGACCACCCTGTCTATAGCGCCCACTCTAGACAACCCTGTTATCAGCTGTGTGATACATCCACCTGTCTATACAGACCACCCTGTCTATAGCGACCACTCTAGACAACCCTGTTATCATCAGTGTGATACATCCACCTGTCTATACAGACCACCCTGTCATAGCGGTCACCCTAGGCAACCCTGTTATCAGCTGTGTGATACATCCACCTGTCTATACAGACCACCCTATCTATAGCGGCCACTCTGGGCAACCCTGTTATCAGCTGTGTGATACATCCACCTGTCTATACAGCCCACCCTGTCTATAGCGGCCACTCTTGGCAACCCTGTTATCAGCTGTGTGATACATCCACCTGTCTATACAGACCACCCTGTCTATAGCGGCCACTCTGGGCAACCCTGTTATCAGCTGTGTGATACATCCACCTGTCTATACAGATCACCCTGTCTACAGCGGCCACTCTAGGCAACCCTATTATCAGCTGTGTGATACATCCACCTGTCTACACAGACCACCCTGTCTATAGCGGCCACTCTGGGCAACCCTGTTATCAGCTGTATGATACATCCACCTGTCTATACAGACCACCCTGTCTACAGCGGCCACTCTAGGCAACCCTATTATCAGCTGTGTGATACATCCACCTGTCTACACAGACCACCCTGTCTATAGCGGCCACTCTGGGCAACCCTGTTATCAGCTGTATGATACATCCACCTGTCTATACAGACCACCCTATCTATAGCGGCCACTCTGGGCAACCCTGTTATCAGCTGTGTGATACATCCACCTGTCTATACAGACCACCCTGTCTATAGCGGTCACCCTAGGCAACCCTGTTATCAGCTGTGTGATACATCCACCTGTCTATACAGACCACCCTATCTATAGCGGCCACTCTGGGCAACCCTGTTATCAGCTGTGTGATACATCCACCTGTCTATACAGCCCACCCTGTCTATAGCGGCCACTCTGGGCAACCCTGTTATCAGCTGTGTGATACATCCACCTGTCTATACAGACCACCCTGTCTATAGCGGCCACTCTGGGAAACCCTGTTATCAGCTGTGTGATACATCCACCTGTCTATACAGACCACCCTGTCTACAGCGGCCACTCTAGGCAACCCTATTATCAGCTGTGTGATACATCCACCTGTCTACACAGGCCACCCTGTCTATAGCGGCCATTCTGGGCAACCCTGTTATCAGCTGTGTGATACATCCACCTGTCTATACAGACCACCCTATCTATAGCGGCCACTCTGGGCAACCCTGTTATCAACTGTGTGATACATCCACCTGTCTATACAGACCACCCTGTCTATAGCGGCCACTCTGGGCAACCCTGTTATCAGCTGTGTGATACATCCACCTGTCTATACAGACCACCCTGTCTATAGCGGCCACTCTGGGCAACCCTGTTATCAGCTGTGTGATACATCCACCTGTCTATACAGACCACCCTATCTATAGCGGCCACTCTGGGCAACCCTGTTATCAGTTGTGTGATACATCCACCTGTCTATACAGCCCACCCTGTCTATAGCGGCCACTCTGGGCAACCCTGTTATCAGCTGTGTGATACATCCACCTGTCTATACAGACCACCCTGTCTATAGCGGCCACTCTGGGCAACCCTGTTATCAGCTGTGTGATACATCCACCTGTCTATACAGACCACCCTGTCTATAGCGGTCACTTTAGGCAACCCTGTTATCATCAGTGTGTTACATTCACCTGTCTATACAGACCACCCTGTCTATAGCGGCCACTCTAGGCAACCCTGTTGTCAGCTGTGTGACACATCCACCTGTCTACACAGACCACCCTGTCTATAGCGGCCACTCTGGGCAACCCTGTTATCAGCTGTGTGATACATCCACCTGTCTACACAGACCACCCTGTCTATAGCGGCCACTCTGGGCAACCCTGTTATCAGCTGTGTGATACATCCACCTGTCTATACAGACCACCCTGTCTATAGCGGCCATTCTAGATACCCCTGTTATCAGCTGTGTGATACATCCACCTGTCTATACAGACCACCCTGTCTATAGCGGCCACTCTAGGTAACCCTGTTGTCAGCTGTGTTAAACATCCACCTGTCTACACAGATCACCCTGTCTATAGCGGCCACTCTGGGCAACCCTGTTATCAGCTGTGCGAAACATCCACCTGTCTGCACAGACCACCCTGTCTATAGCGGCCACTCTAGGCAACCCTGTTGTCAGCTGTGTGACACATCCACCTGTCTACACAGACCACCCTGTCTATAGCGGCCATTCTAGATACCCCTGTTATCAGCTGTGTGATACATCCACCTGTCTACACAGACCACCCTGTCTATAGCGGCCACTCTGGGCAACCCTGTTATCAGCTGTGTGATACATCCACCTGTCTATACAGACCACCCTGTCTATAGCGGCCATTCTAGATACCCCTGTTATCAGCTATGTGATACATCCACCTGTCTATAGCGACCACCCTAGAAACCCTGTTATCATCAGTGTGATACATCCACCTGTCTATACAGACCACCCTGTCTATAGCGGCCACTCTAGACAACCCTGTTATCAGCTGTGTGACACATCCACCTGTCTACACAGACCACACTGTCTATAGCGGCCACTCTGGGCAACCCTGTTATCAGCTGTGTGATACACCCACCTGTCTACACAGACCACCCTGTCTATAGCGGCCACTCTGGGCAACCCTGTTATCAGCTGTGTGATACATCCACCTGTCTATACAGACCACCCTGTCTATAGCGGCCATTCTAGATACCCCTGTTATCAGCTGTGTGATACATCCACCTGTCTATACAGACCACCCTGTCTATAGCGGCCACTCTAGGTAACCCTGTTGTCAGCTGTGTGACACATCCACCTGTCTACACAGATCACCCTGTCTATAGCGGCCACTCTGGGCAACCCTGTTATCAGCTGTGTGAAACATCCACCTGTCTACACAGACCACCTTGTCTATAGCGGCCACTCTGGGCAATTCTGTTATCAGCTGTGTGATACATCCACCTGTCTATACAGACCACCCTGTCTATAGCGGCCATTCTAGATACCCCTGTTATCAGATGTGTGATACATCCACCTGTCTATACAGACCACCCTGTCTATAGCGGCCACTCTAGGCAACCCTGTTGTCAGCTGTGTGACACATCCACCTGTCTACACAGACCACCCTGTCTATAGCGGCCACTCTGGGCAACCCTGTTATCAGGTGTGTGATACATCCACCTGTCTATACAGACCACCCTGTCTATAGCGGTCACTTTAGGCAACCCTGTTATCAGCTGTGTGATACATCCACCTGTCTATACAGACCACCCTGTCTATAGCGGTCACTTTAGGCAACCCTGTTATCATCAGTGTGTTACATTCACCTGTCTATACAGACCACCCTGTCTATAGCGGCCACTCTAGGCAACCCTGTTTTCAGCTGTGTGACACATCCACCTGTCTACACAGACCACCCTGTCTATAGCGGCCACTCTGGGCAACCCTGTTATCAGCTGTGTGATACACCCACCTGTCTACACAGACCACCCTGTCTATAGCGGCCACTCTAGGCAACCCTGTTATCAGCTGTGTGATACATCCACCTGTCTATACAGACCACCCTGTCTATAGCGGCCATTCTAGATACCCCTGTTATCAGCTGTGTGATACATCCACCTGTCTATACAGACCACCCTGTCTATAGCGGCCACTCTAGGTAACCCTGTTGTCAGCTGTGTGACACATCCACCTGTCTACACAGATAACCCTGTCTATAGCGGCCACTCTGGGCAACCCTGTTATCAGCTGTGTGAAACATCCACCTGTCTACACAGACCACCTTGTCTATAGCGGCCACTCTGGGCAACCCTGTTATCAGCTGTGTGATACATCCACCTGTCTATACAGACCACCCTGTCTATAGCGGCCATTCTAGATACCCCTGTTATCAGATGTGTGATACATCCACCTGTCTATACAGACCACCCTGTCTATAGCGGCCACTCTAGGCAACCCTGTTGTCAGCTGTGTGACACATCCACCTGTCTACACAGACCACCCTGTCTATAGCGGCCATTCTAGATACCCCTGTTATCAGCTGTGTGATACATCCACCTGTCTACACAGACCACCCTGTCTATAGCGGCCACTCTGGGCAACCCTGTTATCAGCTGTGTGATACATCCACCTGTCTATACAGACCACCCTGTCTATAGCGGCCATTCTAGATACCCCTGTTATCAGCTATGTGATACATCCACCTGTCTATACAGACCACCCTGTTTATAGCGGTCACTTTAGGCAGCCCTGTTATCATCAGTGTGTTACATTCACCTGTCTATACAGACCACCCTGTCTATAGCGGCCACTCTAGACAACCCTGTTATCAGCTGTGTGATACATCCACTTGTCTATACAGACCACCCTGTCTATAGCGGCCACTCTGGGCAACCCTGTTATCAGCTGTGTGATACATCCACCTGTCTATACAGACCACCCTGTCTATAGCGGCCACTCTGGGTAACCCTGTTATCAGCTGTGTGATACATCCACCTGTCTATACAGACCACTCTGTCTATAGCGGCCACTCTGGGCAACCCTGTTATCAGCTGTGTGATACATCCACCTGTCTATACAGACCACCCTGTCTATAGCGGCCACTCTGGGCAACCCTGTTATCAGGTGTGTGATACATCCACCTGTCTATACAGACCACCCTGTCTATAGCGGTCACTTTAGTCAACCCTTTTATCATCAGTGTGTTACATTCACCTGTCAACACTGTTCTCGAAATTCCTCCCCCAACTCGACTAATATCAAGGAATCCTGTATGGGTGGCCGATGAAAATGTAGATCTTAAAGAAGAGTGGAGAAACCGATGGAGCAATCTTGCCATCGCCAACAAAGACCTGGTGGAGGACCCTAACACCAAACCTCCCGGCTACAACCTACCTAGGAGGACCTGGTCAACCCTCAATAGAATCAGGACCTCTACTGGTAGATGCAACTACCTACTAAATAAGTGGAACATGAGTCCAGACCAGAACTGCGACTGTGGACAAATACAAACAGTGCACCATATCCTAAGGGACTGTCCTCGAAGATTCTTCCAGGGAACACTTGGGGATATCCACCGGTGCACAGAGGAGGCCCTGGAGTGGATTCGTCACCTCGACATTCCACTCTAGAGAAACTTGCCAACATTGTTGTATTGTGCTGTAAAAAACAATATCATACGCAATAAATAAATTCACCTGTCTATACAGACCACCCTGTCTATAGCGGCCACTCTAGACATCCCTGTTATCAGCTGTGTGATACATCCACCTGTCTATACAGACCACCCTGTATATAGCGGCCACTCTGGGCAACCCTGTTATCAGCTGTGTGATACATCCACCTGTCTATACAGACCACCCTGTCTATAGCGGCCACTCTGGGCAACCCTGTTATCAGCTGTGTGATACATCCACCTGTCTATACAGACCACCCTGTATATAGCGGCCATTCTAGACAACCCTGTTATCTGCTGCGTGATACATACACCTGTCTATAGCGGCCACTCTAGACAACCCTGTTATCATCAGTGTGTTACATTCACCTGTCTATACAGACCACCCTGTCTATAGCGGTCACTCTAGGCAACCCTGTTATCAGCAGTGTGATACATACACCTGTCTTTACAGACCACCCTGACTATAGCGACCACTCTAGACAACCCTGTTATCAGCTGCCTGTCTATACAGACCACCCTGTCTATAGCGGTCACCTTAGGCAACCCTGTTATCATCAGTGTGTTACATTCACCTGTCTATACAGACCACCCTGTCTATAGCGGCACCTTAGGCAACCCTGTTATCAGCAGTGTGATAATCCACCTGTCTATACAGACTACCCTGTCTATAGCGACCACTCTAGACAACCCTGTTATGAGCTGTGTGATACATCCACCTGACTATACAGACCACCCTGACAATAGCGACCACCCAAGACATCGTTTTTAAAATATATTCGCACTCGGGTAAACCCCGGGCGTTTCTTGGGCCATTCGTCTAGTAATATATAAAAATACAGACAAATACAGTCTCTCATGAGCGACTATTAAAAGTAAAAATTAATATTTCTCTCTCTCTCTCTCTCTCTCTCATGTTTAAAAAATAATAAATTTGAAATTATTCAATAAAATATTTTGCTTTCAAATATTTTGTGACAAAATTAATGATCGCTTTTTAAACAAAGAACTATACCCTCTTTGACATTTCAAAACATCTCATTTTGTTTTCTATTTATCAAATGATAAGTTATTCATTTTGAATTTTGTTCTTTATTTTATAATATACTAGCGGACGTACCCGGCTTCGCCCGGGTTTTACCCGAGTAAAGGTTTGTCTAACGAATCTCTCGATAAAGTGAACACTTTTTCCCGGTCCCTTCAAAAATACTCGATAGGTTGAATAAAATAAATATCAATTGGTTCCCTCGGTAATTGGAGGTTAAAGGAATATTATCTTGCCTTGGAATTGTATCATTATTCTTGTCTCAAATAAATTGCCGTGTCATCCTGAATTTTGTCCTACCTAATTTTCTACATTACAAAATCATCGTATCATCATGATAATATTTAGAGCAGAATGTTGAATTATAACAGATAAATTAGAATATTTATCTTGATTATTTTTAGACGAAAAGTTATTTAAAAAATTTTATTTGCTAGAAACCTTCCAAGTACTATACTAAATAACTTCCCAAAGTTTCATCGCGTTCCAATGAGTGGTTTGGTCAGGCATAAAGGACAGACAGACACACATACATTCATTTATATCAACATATATAGTCACGACCGTCTTTCCTTAATTCCTCATCGCTGTCACGGATGCGCGCGCATCATCATTATGATCATTATCATTATCTAATGATAATAATAATAATTATTATTATTATATTATTATTATTATCAACATATATAGTCACGACCGTCTTTCCTCAATTCCTCATCTCCTCAATTCCTCATCGCTGTCACGGATGCGCGCGTATCATCATTAGTATAATATAAAAAGCCAACAATGAAGAATGAATGTAATTTAAAAAGCCAACAATGAAGAGTAAATATGATATAAAAAGCCAACAATGAAGAATGAATGTAAGATTAAAAGCCAACAAAAAAGAGTAAATGTAATATAAAAAGCCAACAATGAAGAATAAATGTAAAATAAAAAGCCAACAATGAAGAGTAAATATAATATAAAAGCCAACAATGAAGAATAAATGTAAGATTAAAAGCCAACAATGAAGAGTAAATATAATATAAAAAGCCAACAATGAAGAATGAATGTAAGATAAAAAGCCAACAATGAAGAGTAAATATGATATAAAAAGCCAACAATGAAGAATGAATCTACTTATATATTTGCCTCATTTTGTCTGTTTGTCTGTTTGTTTGTTTGTCTGAAGCTCACGGATGGGATTTTTCATAACCATCGGTGGTTCAGTGGTAGAATGCTCGCCTGCCACGCGGGCGGCCCGTGTTCGATTCCCGGCCGATGCATTTTTTTTTTTTTACAATTTTTAAAATTTATATATTATACAAGAATGACATCCACGGCGCCAATTTATAATTGTAACGAATAGTATTTGAATAAAAGCATTTAATCGGGTAAAACCCGGGCGTTGCCCGGGTCATTCGTATATAAAAATTGCATAAACGAATGCAAGACAAAATCACCGCGAATGTTTCTTTTTTTTAAGGCAATTTCTTTTTAAGACAATTATCGTTATTTATCGTTAATTTTTGTTTCGATTTTATTGAAAAAAAAACGATATGGTGCCTTTAAAAAATGATCTTTATTACTATGCAGTTTTCTATTTAGTCAATATACTTAAGTTCATGTTGCAAATGTAATTATCTCTATCGATTTAGTAGGTGAAATGCAAAAAAAAAATCGACATGATGAAATCTTCATGAAAATTCACATTTTTATTTTTATACTAGCGGACGTACCCGGCTTCACCCGGGTTTTACGCGAGTAAAAGTTTGTCTAACGAATCTCTCGATAAAGTGAACATTTTTTTCCCGGTCCCTTGAAAAATACTCGATAAGTTGAATAAAATCAATATTAATTGGTTCCCTCGGTAATTGGAAGTTAAAGGAATAGTATCTTGCCTTTGAATTGTATCATTATTCTTGTCTCAAATAAATTACCGTTTCATCCTGAATTTTGTCTTTCCTAATTTTCTACATTACAAAATCATCGTATCATCATGATAATATTTATAGCAGATTGTTGAATTATAACAGATAAATTAGAATATTCATCTTGATTATTTCTAGGCGAAAAGTTATTTCAAAAATTTTATTTGCTAGAAACCTTCCCAGTACTATACTAAATAACTTCCCAAAGTTTCATGGCGATCCAATGAGTGGTTTGGTCAGGCATAAAGGACAAACAAACAGACACACACACACATACATTCATTTTTATATATATAGATTTTCAAGACACACACAGTTTGGGGCGGGACGTTTCACAAGAGAGACATCCACGGCGCCAATTTATAATTGTAACGAATAGTATTTTAATTAAAACATTTTAAAAACACACAGTTTGGAACGGGACGTTTCACAAGAGTGACATCCATGGCGCCAATTTATAATTGTAACGAATAGTATTTGAATTAAAACGTTTTTAAAATATATGCGCACTCGGGTAAAACCCGGGCGTTGCCCGGGCCATTCGTCTAGTGTAAGATAAAAAGCCAACAATGAAGAGTAAATGTACTATAAAAAGCCAACAATGAAGAATAAATGTAAGATAAAAAGCCAACAATGAAGAGTAAATATATTATAAAAAGCCAACAATGAAGAGTGAATGTAAGATAAAAAGCCAACAATGAAGAGTAAATGTAATATAAAAAGCCAACAATGAAGAATGAATGTAAGATAAAAAGCCAAAAATGAAGAGTGAATGTAATATAAAAACGAACAATGAAGAATGAATGTAAGATAAAAAGCCAACAATGAAGAGTGAATGTAAGATAAAAAGCCAACAATGAATAGTAAATGTAATATAAAAAGCCAACAATGAAGAATGAATGTAAGATAAAAAGCCAACAATGAAGAGTAAATATAATATAAAAAGACAACAATGAAGAGTGAATGTAAGATAAAAAGCCAACAATGAAGAGTAAATGTAATATAAAAAGCCAACAGAATGAATGTAAGATAAAAAGCCAACAATGAAGAGTGAATGTAAAATAAAAAGCCAACAATTAAGAGTGAATGTAAGATAAAAAGCCAACAATGAAGAGTAAATGTAATATAAAAAGCCAACAGAGTGAATGTAAGATAAAAAGCCTACAATGAAGAGTGAATGTAATATAAAAAGCCAACAATGAAGAATGAATGTAAGATAAAAAGCCAACAATGAAGAGTAAATATAATATAAAAAGCCAACAATGAAGAGTGAATGTAAGATAAAAAGCCAACAATGAAGAGTAAATGTAATATAAAAAGCCAAGAGAGCGAATGTAAGATAAAAAGCCAACAATGAAGAGTAAATATAATATAAAAAGCCAACAATTCAGAGTAAATCTCTATATTTATAAAAATGAATGTTTGTATGTTTGTCTATTTGTATGTTTGTTTGTATGTCCGGTATACAAATTCGCAGTAGTTCACTAATTCAAACCAAAATTTCCATACATAGGTAAAAAATACGGGGAAGACGATAGGTTATTTAAAAATATATGTAAATCAATTATTAAAACTATATATTTTTAGTTAGAAAATGATGATGACGATATTGCTGTATCATGTTTGATTATCAGATACAAAATTATATCGGGAAAAATTCCAAAAAGCAGAGACCACGGGTGAAACCAGTTCATTATTTTGTACGCAGGAACAAAATTCTAACAGAAAAACATTCATTCGAGCAGAAAACAAAAGCCAGATCATCTTTCTATAAAAATATCGCTTCTCAGACACAAAGTTTGCAGCGGGACGTTTCACAAGAGTGACATCCACGGCTCCAATTTATAATTGTAACAAATAGTATTTGAATAAAAACATTCAATCGGGTAAAACACGGGCGTTGCCCGGGTCATTCGGCTATCAACATATATAGTCACGACCGTCTTTCCACCGTCATGTCACGGATGCGCGCGCATCATCATTATGATCATTATATCATTTTCTAATGATAATAATAATAATTATATTATTATTATTATTATCAACATATATAGTCACGACCGTCATGGGCCGGCCGGCCGGTTCTGTCACGGATGCGCGCGCATCATCATTATGATCATTATCATTATCTAATGATAATAATAATAATAATAATTATTATTATTATTATTATATTATTATTATTATCCATCCATCAACATATATAGTCACGACCGTCATGGGCCGCCGGTTCTGTCACGGATGCGCGTGCATAATCATTATGATCATTATCATTATCTAATGATAATAATAATAATAATTATTATTATTATATTATTATTATTATCCATCAACATATATAGTCACGAACGTCATGTGCGGGCCGGTTCTCTCACGGATGCGCGCGCACAGGGAGGTCACGTGCTTGCCGGCAGCCAACGGGCGCGCGCCGCCGGCATTACTTCATAGATTATAAACACAAGGTGATAAGGCCAAATAAAAAAATAGTGTGTGATAAGGCACAATTTGTATTATCTACTTATATAATTGCCTTATTCTCTCTGTGTGAAGTTCACTGTGTGAAGTTCACGGATAGATTTTGGTCAGAATGTATAAAATAAAAAAAGGGTCAAGGGATGGTAAACGAACCCACGACCTTCCGCTTACCGGGCAAATGCCATGACCACTAGGCTACCCTGGACATATTTTTCCGTTCACATTTTTATTTTTATATTTTCAAGACACACACAGTTTGGGGCGGGACGTTTCATAAGAGAGACATCCACGGCGCCAATTTAAAATTGTAACGAATAGTATTTTAATTAAAACATTTTAAAAATAAATACGCACTCGGGTAAAACCCGGGCGTTGCCCGGGCCATTCTTCTAGTCAACATATATAGTCACGACCGTCTTTCCTCAATTCCTTATCTCCTCAATTCCTCATCGCTGTCACGGATGCGCGCGCATCATCATTAGTATAATATAAAAAGCCAACAATGAAGAATGAATGTAATTTAAAAAGCCAACAATGAAGAGTAAATATGATATAAAAAGCCAACAATGAAGAATGAATGTAAGATAAAAAGCCAACAATAAAGAGTAAATGTAATATAAAAAGCCAACAATGAAGAATAAATGTAAAATAAAAAGCCAACAATGAAGAGTAAATATAATATAAAAAGCCAACAATGAAGAATAAATGTAAGATAAAAAGCCAACAATGAAGAGTAAGTATAATATAAAAAGCCAACAATGAAGAATGAATGTAAGATAAAAAGCCAACAATTCAGAGTAAATCTCTATATTTATAAAAATGAATGTTTGTATGTTTGTCTATTTGTATGTTTGTTTGTATGTCCGGTATACAAATTCGCAGTAGTTCACTAATTCAAACCAAAATTTCCATACATAGGTAAAAAATACGGGGAAGACGATAGGTTATTTAAAAATATATGTAAATCAATTATTAAAACTATATATTTTTAGTTAGAAAATGATGATGACGATATTGCTGTATCATGTTTGATTATCAGATACAAAATTATATCGGGAAAAATTCCAAAAAGCAGAGACCACGGGTGAAACCAGTTCATTATTTTGTACGCAGGAACAAAATTCTAACAGAAAAACATTCATTCGAGCAGAAAACAAAAGCCAGATCATCTTTCTATAAAAATATCGCTTCTCAGACACAAAGTTTGCAGCGGGACGTTTCACAAGAGTGACATCCACGGCTCCAATTTATAATTGTAACAAATAGTATTTGAATAAAAACATTCAATCGGGTAAAACACGGGCGTTGCCCGGGTCATTCGGCTATCAACATATATAGTCACGACCGTCTTTCCACCGTCATGTCACGGATGCGCGCGCATCATCATTATGATCATTATATCATTTTCTAATGATAATAATAATAATTATATTATTATTATTATTATCAACATATATAGTCACGACCGTCATGGGCCGGCCGGCCGGTTCTGTCACGGATGCGCGCGCATCATCATTATGATCATTATCATTATCTAATGATAATAATAATAATAATAATAATTATTATTATTATTATATTTTTATTATTATCCATCAACATATATAGTCACGACCGTCATGTGCGGGCCGGTTCTGTCACGGATGCGCGCGCACAGGGAGGTCACGTGCTCGCCTGCAGCCAACGGGCGCGCGCCGCCGGCATTACGTCATAGATTATAAACACAAGGTAATAAGGCCAAATAAAAAAATAGTGTGTGATAAGGCACAATTTGGATTATCTACTTTTATAATTGCCTTATTTTCTCTGTGTGAAATTCACAGATAGATTTTGGTCAGAATGGATAAAATAAAAAAAGTGTCAAGGGATGGGAATCGAACCAACGACCTTCCGCTTACCAGGCAGATGCCATGACCACTAGGCTACCCTGGACATATTTTTTCGTTCACATTTTTATTTTTATATTTTCAAGACACACACAGTTTGGGGCGGGACGTTTCACAAGAGAGACATCCACGGCGCCAATTTATAATTGTAACGAATAGTATTTTAATTAAAACATTTTAAAAATATATACGCACTCGGGTAAAACCCGGGCGTTGCCCGGGCCATTCGTCTAGTATATATATAGTCACGACCGTCTTTTCTCAATTCCTCATGTCACGGATGCGAGCGCATCATCATTATGATAATTATCTTCTATAGAAGCTTCTATCTTTATAATTATGTATATTCACAAAAAGTCAATTCGCTCGCGCCTCTAGCGGTGAAAATGAGGGATAATACCAGCTGACCTAATGTACATGTAAAGTTTGGAGCGGGACGTTTCACAAGAGTGACATCCACGGCTCCAATTTATAATTGTAACAAATAGTATTTGAATAAAAACATTCAATCGGGTAAAACACGGGCGTTGCCCGGGTCATTCGGCTAGTATATATATAAGATAGATAGATTAAATTAAATTGTGGATAAAGGTTTTTAACTTTTTTTAATAATAAAATATTTCAATAAATGACATTTGGTGTTAGCGATTAACAAATTGCAAATGAATTAGTTTTGTTAAAGCCCAATTTTAAAATTTTATCAAGAATAAGAAATACTAAATCGAATATTCGAAAATTTTAGAAAAAGGTTATACTATATAAAAAAACCCATTTACATCTAAAAATGAAATGGTTAATTTGTTAATGTACAAAAGGCCGTATGCTGATCGCCGATTCAAAATATTTCCAAAGTCGAGGCCACTACTTAAAAAAAAAAAAAGGTCGATATTTTGATGAAATAATTCAAAGATTCCCTAATAATTTGAATTGTTTATACACACACAATGATACAAGATAAAAAAATGGTAAAATAACTTGAGATTTAATGTGAAAAATAACTGAAAAATGCAACAATTATTCACTAATGTAAATTTTAATTTGGATGAATAACGGGGCAACTTTGTCCTTCATTTCCGGCACTAATTAATGAAATATCAAAGAATAGGTATATAGCGATGACGATATTTGGATTCCACAAGACTATAGCCAGGAAAAAGTCCACACAGTGTTTTCCCCATCCCTTGTGAACTGGCGAATCCTGTATAGGGCGAGAGGCCCTAAATAAAGGCTTTGTTGTTGTTGTTGTTGTATTTGGATGAATAATTTATTGTATAACTAGCGCTCGAATGTACCCGGCTTCGCCTGGTTTTGCCCAAGTAAAAGTTTGCCTAACGAACATTTGTTAAAACGATTCTAGCAAACATCCATTCCCTACTGAATCTATACTTGTCAAGTTAACTTTGGTTTGAGACTCTGCTCCACCTAGCTGTACCCGTTCACACGTGTTTGAACAAAATGGCAGTTTTGATACCTCACATAGTCCTCCCCACAAAATGATGCTATTTTTGGCGCCTGAATTATCTAACGACAGAATTTATCTTTAAAAATCCAGCAAATTTTTCAATAGTGTCGAATTATCATTATGTCAAATTAATGCTTGCTTTTTAATAGGCTGGAGGTCAAGGTATGAAATGGTCAAATTAGCGCAAGTGTCAAACTAACAAGGTTATACTGCATATAAAAGTCAATGTATGTATATATACAGTAAAACCTCACTAATACTAGCCCGAGATTTAGCAAACTTTCCCTTATAACGAACCTAAGGTAATTAATCTCAATCCCATTCCCTTATAATGAACATTGCAATTTTTAAAATCACAAACTAACCCTATATCGAATCTAATTTTAAGTCTCAAAATAATAAAATCTATTTAAAATACACTACGCTTATAACAAACAAAATTGTAATAAACAATTTTTTTTATCATGTTTCAACTCACAGATCATGATTTCAAAACAATTAATTTAACGGCATTGTTTGTTTTCATTTACGTTTAATTTCTACTGTATCTTCTTATATCTATAAAATTGAAATCCCAAATCGATGTTTGTTATAGCGTGGCGCAAAATCTACAGAATCAATCATTATGAAATTTCGCATGTAGGTATCTGAAGATTTCGTTTAACATATATGCTATTAAAAAAACTAAAAAGGTTAATGTGCTTTTTTTTAAATGTAAAACTAAAAAGCGTTAGTTCCAGCCTTTTACCGCTTGGCGCCGCACTGGTCGCGACGATAAATAAATTTGATTGGTTAATAATTTTACACGTGTTTGTTTAAAGATGAATGCTTTTAAAATGAAAGATTATTCAATCACCGTGAAACTTTTGGAAGTTATTTACTATACTACTGGGAAGGTTTCTGGTTTGAATTTGATTCGAAATAAGTAATCGTTACAATTTTATTTGCAAATTTTATACTTTCACTCGCAAGCAGCGCCTCTCGCGGTCTCTGATGAAATTACATTTATAAATTGTAAAAATGCTAAAATGGGTTCCAAGTATAATAAATTTAATTTGAGAATTTAGTAATATAATATACCAATGATGTAAAAGAAACTTTGCATTTTAATTTTAATATATTATTTAAATGAAATATTGTAACGTTTTGTGTTAAATGTTAAAATGTTGTAATGTTAAAATATATTTTTACATTGTTAATTAATTTGTTGTTTTATAAAAATGAAGATGCAAATTACATTGTTGTTGTTGTTCATTATCGTTTGTTTATCTAAAAACACTGCATTGTATGCGATGATAATAACAAAATGAATTTTTAAATTAACTAGCGGACGTACCCGGCTTCGCCTGGGTTTTACCCGAGTAAAAGTTTGTCTAACAAATCTCTCGATAAAGTGAACATTTTTTCCCGGTCCCTTGAAAAATACTCGATAAGTTGAATAAAATCAATATTAATTGGTTCCCTCGGTAATTGGAAGTTAAAGGAATAGTATCTTGCCTTGGAATTGTATCATTATTCTTGTCTCAAATAAATTGCCGTGTCATCCTGAATTTTGTCTTTCCTAATTTTCTACATTACAAAATCATCGTATCATCATGATAATATTTAGAACAGATTGTTGAATTATAACAGATAAATTAGAATATTTATCTTGATTATTTTAAAGCGAAAAGTTATTTCAAAAATTTTATTTGCTAGAAACCTTCCCAGTACTATACTAAATAACTTCCCAAAGTTTCATGGCGTTCCAATGAGTGGTTTGGTCAGGCATAAAGGACAGACAGACACACAAAACACACACTCGGGCGTGCGGCCACGCTTTCGCGAGCTCCGCCGTTTTCGCCTTTTGAGTGCGTGTAAAGGGCGCTTAGTCTGGCAAGTGTGGTATTGGCAGAAAGCCCAGGATGTGCTGAAAAGGTGCCTGAAAGGCCCAGCATCCTGCTACCAACAGGCGAGGAATTATCGCCAAAAGACATAAATATGTAGAAAATAATTGAAATTTCTTCAGAAAATCAAAAGAATGCAAATTCGCCGGCAGGCGACATGCATGTAAATCCGGCCGCCGCGCGTGGTGACGTCACGGCGCCGAAGACTGCTGCTACGACCAGCGCAACTCCAGCCAGCCCGGCCTCGCTCAACTGGGCCGACAGCGAGATAGCGGAGGTGGACGCTGACGAAGGCTACACCGTCGTGAAGAGCAAGAAAAGGCGCCGTGTCTCACCGTCACCTGACCACGCCGCTAAGCAGCCAAGCAGGCCTGCTGAGAAGCGCGGCTCCCAGCAGCAGAAGCGGCCAACAGGGCCGAGATCAATGCCGCCCCAGGAAATCAAGGCGACGCGCGCCAACATCGCCGACGCCAAGGCGAGGCAGAACTCTACCAACCACGAGAACTACATCTTCGTGGAGCTGTGCCCTGACATCCCGGACTACTACTACCTCCAGGCAATAGGCAACCTGGTCGGAGGGCCAAGGAAAATAACCCAATTCAACAGGATGAACGGCCACTACGTCGTGGGCCTCGCGGGCAAGGACCTTGCGAGCCGTCTTGTGGAAGTGGGCCTGGACATCGAGGGCACCCACCTGAAGGTCTTCCCCTTCCGAAAAAGGGCAGAGCGCATCATCATCGCTAATCTGCCCGGCTTAGTCGAGGACGGCACCATCGTGGAGGCCCTGCGCAACTTCGGCACCGTGACCTCCATCGCCCCCATCATGATCAAGATGGGGGAATACACCTTAAACGACGGCCGCCGGGAGGCGTTCATCCTGCTCCGCGAGGGCGTGAGGCTGGAGAGGCTGCCCACCCGACTGACCATCAGGTCCAAAGGAGACACCCTGTCAGCCTTCCTCTCCTTTGGAATAAAGTGTTCCAAGTGCGGCAAGCAGGGCCACCGCAGAGCAAACTGCCCATCGCTCGCCAGGCAGAACAGCAGCCCCAGGCAAGCAGCGTCTCCCACCGACGCTAGGCCCCTCCCCCCTCCTCCTCCTCCTCAGCAGCCAAGGAGGTCGACACCTGCGCCCGCAACACCGGCGTCCCCTGTCCAACCGGCGAAGACATCAACCGAGGCTCCAGCGATCCCCTCGGCGCCCCATCCTGCCGAACCGAAGGATCTTGCCCAGCCCGCGCCTGTTGCCCTCCCTGCTCCTATGGCTGCCCCGCGGCCCCTCGAGCCCGCGATCCTTCCGCTCGACATCGAGATGTCGGAGGAGGAGCGGACCTCAACTTCCTCCACGCCTTCCAAGGGAAAACCCGCAATCGTCCAGCTGCGAGAGCATCTCGAGAAGCTCCCCTCCATTGCCATCGACCACTCCGGGCTGCTCGGCCTAGACTGGGAGGACGCACAGAAGCTCCTCGCCTCTCCAACCAACATGAAGAAGCGAGTGCCCTCGCTGCTGGAAACACAGGTCACCGCCTTCACTGAGCTGGCCAAAACCATCATGGCCTCATGCCCTAACTCGAGCACCCTTGTCTACAAGACCCTCCAGAAGACCAGGACGGTGCTGCTTGTAGGACGGCCCAAATGAGTTACCGCGTCGCCACCATCAACGCGCGAGGGCTCGCCACTCGGGGGAGGAGCCTTGCCATTTGTCATCTCCTAAGGCAACATCACGTGGACATCGCGTTTGTCCAGGAGACAAACGCATTTCATCTGGGCAGCAGCCAAGACCTCTGCCTCGGCTACAACGCTTTTGTGTTGGCCCATCCCGTAGCCATCTCGGGATCCGGACTCGCCTGCGTCTTCGGGCCAGGCGTAGCCGTGATACAACAGCGCGTCCTGTGGCCGGGCCACATCGCCTTGGCAACCATAGATGTCCACGGCGAGGAGATGACGGCCATCGTCGTTCATCTGGCGCATGAACCCCGGGAGAGAAACCGGCAGCTGGAGCTCCTGGCGGCGACAGCGGCACAGGAGGAGGAGGGGGCCTGCTGGATCATCGGCGATTTTAACATCAGGGATCGGGGCCCCTCATCATCATCACCGTCGGATGCCCTCGCCGCTCTTCTGGACCTGGCCGCGCGGTTCGACGCCGCCCACCTGCCCACCTGAGTCGCCAGGCACGGCGACCAAGTCGAATCCAGCCGCTTGGACCGGATCCTCGTCCCTTCTGGAGTCCTGGATCGCGTGTCCATCTACGCGACCAGCCACTACCACCTCCCGGACCACCGCCTCGTGCTGCTCCAGGTGGGCCCGCCCACCGCCGTCTCCTCCCCCACCCAGCCTCGCTTGGCCGCGATGCTCCGCTCGGGCCTCGTTCTCGATCATCTGGCTGGCTACATCCGGGAGCTCCAGATCCCTGCACGATCCGCGCCACGCTGCCAGCGACAGCTACATCTACAGGGCAAGGCGCTATATCGCGGCGCAGCTCGAGGCCTCCTCCATCCGGGCCGACTACCCATCGCTGCCGGACCTAGCACGCGCCATCCGCCTCCGACGCCCGGTCAGCGTCATCAGGGACGAGCAGGATAACATCATCGAGGGCCCCGAGCTTCGGCGGAGGGCGTTCGCGACCTTCCAGCCCCGCTTCGCCCGTCCCACCAGCGATCCAGCTGCGGGAGCTGCCTTCATCGCCAGCAGCGCGCCCACCACCACCCGCGAGCTGAGTGAGGAGGACCCGCTCCACCGGCCGGACATCAGCCCTAGCGAGATCGCCATCGAGCACCTCCCTCACGGAAAGGCCCCCGGCTGGGACGGCTTGCCGTGCGAGCTCCTCGTCGCCTTCAGCGAGGACTTTTTCGCGGAAGCTCTGGCCCGGGTGTTCGCGGCATCACTGCTCCGCGGTGCCCTGCCTCCGTCGACGCGGCGCAGCTCCATCTGCCTCGTGCCCAAGGCCCGCGGAGGTCGCGGTCTTGACGGCTACAGGCCCGTCGCGCTGCCCTCGGCCGACTATAGGGTCCTGGCCGCCATCCTTCACCGGCGCCTCAAGCCCCACCTGCGGACCCTTGTGCCGGAATGCCAGACTTACGCCGTCCCCGGGAGGTCCCCGTCATGGAACATCGCCATGGTGACGGACGCCATCGAGGAGGCAACCGCCATGGGCTCGCCGCTGGCCGTCATGGGCGTAGACCTGGAGTCCGCCTTTGACTCACTAGACCGCGGCTTCTTGGAGTCCCTGCTAACGTCCCTCCGCCTCCCGCCAGCCTTCAGGGCCTGGATCAACATCCTCTACGCCGGGGCGGACGCCACCATCCGGGCCGGAGGCTTCTACACCACCGCCTTCCCCCTCCTCAACGGCCTAAGACAGGGTTGCGCCGTGAGTGCCGCACTCTTCAGCATCGCCACGGGGCCGCTGCTACGTCGCCTGGAGTTGACCCTCGGCGTGGGCAATGTCATCGCTTACGCCGACGACATCGTCCTCCTATTTAATCGCGACGGAGACTTCGAACGGGTGGCGACCGTCTTCGAAGAATACAAGCAGGCCTCCGGAGTTGGCGTGAACCTCCGGAAGAGCGCTGGCCTCTGGTGCGGCGCCTGGCGCAACCGCGGCGACTCCCTTCTCGGCGCCTCCTGGTCGACCACCTCTATCAGGATCCTCGGGCTCGACATCGCCCCCAGGAGCACCGTCGCCCACCGGGAGCAGCATCTCCTGGCCCTCCTGCAGACTGCGTGCCGCAGATGGACGCCCTTCACCCACGGCCTCTCCCTCGTCGGACGAGCAAGAGCGGCGAACACGCTGGTGGGGTCCACGATCCAGCAACATCTGCATGGATACCTCCCATCACCCCCGACCATCGCCAAGCTGCAGGCCCGACTGGTGAGCTTCGTCTGGGGGCCAGACCACACGGCGTGGCTTCCCGCCAACGTCATGGCGAGGCCAGTTGCAATCGGAGGCCTCGGCCTTCTCGACCTCGCGACCCAGCTCCAGCTCGCCTGCCTCAAAAGGGTACAGGTCGCGCTCCGCGGGGGCAGAAATGCCTTCAGCTGGCTGGTCGGCGGCAAGAGCGGGGAAGCCTGGATCCACCCTCCACCGACGGCACCCGTCTCCAGCCCCGCCGTCTCCGGCTGCTGAAGCTATGGGAGGAGGCCTCCAACATCCTGGGCCTCAACCACCGGGCGGTCCCCACGGCTCAGCTGCTGGACCTCCCCATCATCGGCGGCTGCCGGTTCCTCCGCCCTCCCGACCTCCTGGCCCCCGCCCGCTATAGCGGAGCCCGAGTCCGGGACCTCATCGAGGAGGAACACCTCATCGCACGCCCTACGCGCTCGGCCCTGGCTGACGCCGCGACCCTGGGCGCCTTCTGTCGGAGGCTGACCTCCGAGAACGCCGTGGGCTTCGGGGCGGAGTCCACGCCTTCATCTAGCTCCCTAGCTGCGGCCGTGGTGCTGCGGGGGACGGCTACGCCGTTCCTCAACGGCCTCACGACCCGATCGGCCCGACGGGCCTTGGATCGCCCGCGCCTCGCCGCCACGCCCATCTCAAGGTTTACCTCGAGATGGTCGCCCACCATCGGTCCACCACCATCTAGGATCGACTGGGCCTCGCTGCGGCGCTGCGCATACTCGGGCCACGAGGCCGACGCGGCCCTCAAGTTGACCCTCCACGCCCTGCCCTATCCGGCCCATCCTGCCTCGGTCGGCCCCTCCTGTCCTGCCTGCGGGTCCATCGACCGCTCCCTTAGCCACCGTTACTGGTGCTGTCCCTCCATCAGGCCTCTCATTAGAGAGGCCTTCAACATCATAGGGCGGCCCCCTGACCTGCAGGCTTGGATCTTCGGCGGGTCCGGCCTTGAGGGCGACGCCATTTCCATCCTGGCGTCGGCAAAGTTGCGAATTTATCGCTACTTTGTCCAGGTTGGGCTCGGAGAAGCGGTGGAGGACCCGCTCATCGCCTGGTCCAGGACCCTCCAGCGCCGAGGTCTCCTACCTTTGTCTCTCTTGTAAATTTGTATTATATATGTATATATATTTTTTCTTTATGTATATATTTTCTTCTTCTCTCTCTCTCTCTTTGATATGTAATATTGTCTAAGATGACAATAAATAATTTTTAATTGTCACACACACACACACACATACATTCATTTTTATATATATAGATATACATTATTCATTGAGAGAAAAAAAGAAATAATAAATATAAAATTCACTAACGTGACAATATCTTATTTAAATTTTAAGGTTTTTAAAAAAATTATGTTTCAAAAATATATTTAAACGCATGTAGCAATATTTATATACGTTTATAAAACTATATATAGGTGGATTGGATGTTTTTAGAATCGTTTTAACAAATGTTCGTTAGGCGACTTTTACTCGGGTAAAACCGGGCGAAGCCGGGAACATATATATATATGTTTGTCGGCTATGCATGCCCTCAATATGTAACTAATCTCGCTGAAATTTGAACAGGACAGAGAGTTAAATCTGGAAGCGTTTTTTGTCGCACTTTTAGCCAAGAAAAAATATAATTAACCAAGTACTGAACAACAATATTTTTTAGTCAGAAATGATGATGACAATATTGCTGTATCATGCTTGATTGACATAAACAAAATTCTTTAGGGGAATATTCACTAAAGCAGGCCACAGGCGAATCCAGTTAATAATTTTTAGTAGGCAGGAACAAAATTCTTCCAGCGAAACATTCACTCGAGCAGAAGACACACGAAGCCAGTTTATCTCTCTATATAAAATGCCGTTTCTCGGCCTTTTCGATAGGATCATGTAGTATATCTCTAGATACTTCTATTTAAATATATCTTTTTTAAAATCTATTCATTAGAGAAAGTGGATATGTTTTCTCGAAAAATATATTTTATTAGCGGATGTAACCGGCTTCGCCCGGGTTTTACCCAAGTAAAGGTTTGTCTAACGAACATTTGTTAAAACAATTCTCTATAAACTTATAAAAAAATATAGATATATTTAGATAATTTGAAACTCAAAAATTTGAATCTCTCGATAAAGTGAACATTTTTTCCCGGTCCCTTGAAAAATACTCGATAAGTTGAATAAAATCAATATTAATTGGTTCCCTCGGTAATTGGAAGTTAAAGGAAAAGTAGCTTGCCTTGGAATTGTATCATTATTCTTGTCTCAAATAAATTGCCGTGTCATCCTGAATTTTGTCTTTCCTAATTTTCTACATTACAAAATCATCGTATCATCATGATAATATTTAGAGCAGATTGTTGAATTATAACAGATAAATTAGAATATTTACCTTGATTATTTTTAGGCCAAAAGTTTTTCAAAAATTTTATTTGCTAAAAACCTTCCCAGTACTATACTAAATAACTTCCCAAATTTTCATGGCGTTCCAATGAGTCGTTTGGTCAGGCATAAAGGACATACACACACATACATTCATTTATATATATATAGAAGACTAGACGAATGACCCGGCTTCGACCGGGAATTCCTCCGAGTACGAATTTCTATCTCAACACTTAATACTAAATACTTTTGTAAAAAAAAAGTAACACTCTTATAAAAAAGATATTTCAAAAAAAAAAAAAAGTTGGGCAAGCGATTTGTAAAATATGTAGAACGCTCAAAGGTCGGTTAATTCGCCTGGTGTTGTCACTTCGCCTCGTATTTACTGCCGCGCAAAAAGTAGTTCTGGAGATTCTTTACACTTTATTAAAACAATATCGAACTTTCGAGTATTTCTGCTTTCCTGCAGGAGTACATAAAAACGAATAAACGCCGTTAAGATGCTAATAATATGTACATTTAAATATTAGGAGAGACTGGTTCAAATTCACATAAATAGGTACCGCTCAGCAAGAGCAACCTAGTTCATGATAATTGAACATTGAATAATATGTGAAGGGTATTCACATATTAAACAAAATTTAAACGCGGGATTCAATCCCGGTACATGACTGTCGGGAATCGAGGGGGTTACCCACTCGTCCACCGACTTTATTAGGAGAGATTTTGCATATTGCTTGATATTAGAATATTTTATTAAGTTAGTTTGTATTTTTTGCATATTGACTATTGTTTGTTTATTTTTAAGAATCATCATATTGACTGTAACTTTTTTTTATTATATAAAAAAACAAAGGCCAGAACAAAAATTAATAAAAAATACGAAAGCCATTGTTTACATACAGTAACGCTAATTTTGTAAAGTTTTTTTTTTAATTTCATTGTGTGCACTTACCGTAACTTAGTAATATAAATTTCTCTCTCAATACTTTTTTTAAAAAAGTGACACTCGTATAAAAAGATATTTAAAAAAAGTACGCAAGCAACTTGAAAATAAATGCAGAACGCTCATTGGTCGCTTAATTGGCCTCGTGTTGTTACTTCGCCTCGTATTTACTCCGCGTAAAAAAAAGTTCTTCAAATGAAAAAAAAAAAAATAGCCAAAAATACTAATAAAAATGTAGCCGAAAATTTTTTTCAGGTTTATAAAAAGCGACATGAAAAATTTGGTACCAATTGGTTCAGTAGTTTTTGAGTTTATCGCGAAACAGACAGACGTTGACTTTTATATATAGAGAGATATATAGATATAATATATAATGTAACGAATATTATTATCATTATTATCCTAATATTGTGTGTACCGTAATATTATTATCAAAAATATTCGTTAGGCAAACTTTCACTCGGAAAAACCCTGGCGAAGCCGTGTACACATCCGCTAGTATATTATATATCTTTTAAATTTTATTTTCCATTTTATTTCCTTTCAACTGCTATATTCTTTAATTACAATAAAATATTATTTTTAATTATTTATGTTTCAAATATATGTATTAATGCCATTTTGTCCCTTATACTAAAAGTTATTTATGAAAATAAATAAATAAATACAAAAAGTTACACACAATGGTTTCAATTAATTTCATTAATCTATGTTACAAAGCTATTTTTCAAAAATGTTATTTTAGCGATTTAGATTAGCTAATCATCAACTTTAATTCAACACTTCCTTTAATTCAACCGAAAGCTCTGATTCCTTGGGGTGTTAAATTAAAGGTCCGACTGTATTGTCTGTCGCTAGACACTAATTTTTCCCATCTTTCTGGCAATTGACAGATCCCATCGTGGAAAAAGGTTAAGTTGTCAATGGTTGTGAACTAAGTTTTTGTGTAACATCGCGATATTAGAAATATTAAAAAAAATATGCGTAAATTTTATTGAGAATAGAAGTGTTGACAAAAGGTTTGATAAAATACTAGTGGGTTAAAATTTGAAATTTGATAATTTAATCTATATATGTGCGTCCCTAGTTTCCATTTAAAAGTTAGTAATGGTTGATATGTCAGGCCATGTATAACATTATTGATATTTGATCACACACACAAAGTGTTAGAACTCATGGCATATTGTATGTATATATCTAAATATTACAACTATTTTCATATTTTTGGTTTTTTGTGTGTCTGACCCCTCAGCGAAGGGGAATCTATTTTTTGCTGTTTCTTCTCCTCTTTTCACACCCCCCCCCCCCCCCCTGTCGAGAGAATGTAATCGCCCGCCCGATGGACAGTCCAAGTACCCACCAACCAATCGGAGGGGCATTGGGGTCAAAAAGGTCAGGGCGCGGGGCAAGAGTTGGTGTCACAGCTGTGCCGAGTAGACAAGAAAAAAGCCTCGCGGGGGCTTGCCCAAGATGAGCTCCGGGAACTTCGTCCATCTTCCATAAACGACCATATAAGCGGTCTGAGAAGGGACTGGGTGGCTGACATCTCAAAGAAAGGTGAAGCCGAGACGAATTTTTGAGAGATTCGCATAGTGGTTGGAGTACGTCGAGGGCGACGAATTGTGCTTCATCTGAAGATACCAGGAAGTTCGTCGAGGACGACGAATTGTGCTTCCAAGGCAGGGGGGCTCGGGCATGCCGACCTAACAACTGAGAGGAACTGTTTTTGGTGAGCACTCTCTCACACGCTTCTATTTCCTAAATTGATATATTTTTAATGTTTATCTAGCATTATTTTTTAGTATTTTTTATTTCTTAATTTTACTAAGTTTTCTATTTCGTCAATATCATCATTTTATATATTTTCTTTTGTTAAAAAACATTTAAGTCGCATGCAAATTATAGGAATCCACAAAAATAATAAGTTTTTCATATATTTTTTATCCTTCATTTTATAGCTAACATTAAACAAAACTTTATATGTGTAACCTTTTGTGGTGTTCCTTATTTCTTGCTTGAACACCCAAGGCAGCCCAAAACAATATCAAACTTTAGGTTAAAGTTTTTATTTTGTTAAAAAGGGGGTTTGTGGAGAGTTCCGAAATTTTTTTTTTTCCTCCACGAGCATTTTTAATTACCCCTTTCTTAACATTATATTTTTGGCGTCCCCGGGTGGGCTGCATTGGCTGGTCAAATCGAGAAAAGGAAAAAAAAGAAAGGCTTCTAGGAATATTATACAGTAAATAATGCAGAGTATTGATACATTAAAAAGGGCTAGAGCCCTCAAAAGAGCTATTTTTACTCGGCTGTCCACCGAGTTTTGGACTGAAATAGAAAAGCCAGATTTTGATGCAGAAAAATATAGAGCTAAATATAACCGAATTTGTGCTCTCTCTAAGGAAATAAGTGAAATTGATTCAAGGTATCAGGGGCTCCTTCTGGAGGATGAAACCATAACGGAGGTCAAAATCGAAGAAGAATTCGAGGGTTGTGAAAACTATGTTCAAGGGATGTTTGACATAGAAAATAAATATTTGTCTCGGTGTGAAACCGCGAGGGATAGGGTCGACGGCTCATTGGTGGAGTCCGCGGCGAATTCGGTTGTAAATACTGAATCTAAAAGAACTATTAGGTTGCCAAAAGTGGAGCTACCAAAATTTAAGGGCAACCTAGAGGATTGGCTCTCATGGTGGGGGCAATTTAGTAAAATTAATGACGATGAAACTCTTGGGGAGATGTAGATAAATTTCACGATCTGCTACAAGCGGTAGTCGAGGGATCCAGAGCTCAATGTCTTGTGTGCAGTTACCCTATAACTGAAGATAATTATCCCAAGGTAATACAAGCCCTAAAAGATCGAATCGTAAATAAGAACCTTCTCATAGAACACTACACAAGGAGACTGTTGAAACTGTTGAAAGAAAGGTGAAGCCGAGACGAATCTTTGAGAGATTCGCATAGTGGTTGGAGTACGTCGAGGGCGACGAATTGTGCTTCATCTGAAGATACCAGGAAGTTCGTCGAGGACGGGGGACAGGGGGGCTCGGGCAAGCCGACCTAACAACTGAGAGGAACTGTTTTTGGTGAGCACTCTCTCACACGCTTCTATTTCCTAAATTGATATATTTTTTATGTTAATCTAGCATTATTTTTTAGTATTTTTTATTTTTACTAAGTTTTCTATTTCGTCAATATCATCATTTTATATATTTTCTTTTGTTGAAAAACATTTGAGTTGCATGCAAATTTTGGAAAACACAAAAATAATAAATTTTTCATATATTTTTTATCCTTCATTTTATAGCTAACATTAAACAAAACTTCATATGTGTAACCTTTTGTTGTCTTCCTTTTTTCTTGCTTGAACACCCAAGGCAGCCCAAAACAATATCAAACTTTAGGTTAAAGTTTTTATTTTGTTAAAAAGGGGGTTTGTGGAGAGTTCCGAATTTTTATTTTTCCTCCACGAGCATTTTTAATTACCCCTTTCTTAACATTATACAAAGCTTTATTAAGACCACCGTTCTTATACAGATTCAGCACAGGAAGAAAGAAGCAGAGATGAAGCTCCTGTACTCCAGGCAACGCAGCACCCAACAACAGCCTCCAGACTGGACGCATGTCCAGTGGTCACACGTTCCTTCGTTCATACGTCAAGGTTAGTGTTTCACTGAACAGGATAGTTTGGAATCAGCCGCGTTCTAGTCTTCGCTTTCCTGTCCAAATGAACCACGGCATTCGGCGATTCTATTAATCTCCCCCGAACGGTTACTGCGGCCTTGTAGAATTCATATAAACAAAAAAAGAAGACCTTGATAAAACGTCATTGCATTCATTCAATTTTATAGTTGTTGACTATCGGATTGAGACAAGGATAAATCACCTAAGAGTTCTCCTCTTTGTTTCTCCAAGAAACAGCACCCAAAATTGTATGCATGATTTCGTCTTGTATTCTGATATTACACAGATCACAATTTAAGTGAAGTCAGTCTTCCAGCGCTTCGATCTATTCCCTGGGAATAACATCCAAGGAGTCTCAGTTGCGCAATAAGTATTTTAATTACCGGAGGAGTATTTGTGAGTAGATATAGTTCTGCTCTTATTAATTTTTAAAAGTATTTACAGAGACTATAATGAGAGAGGTATTTAAGATTTGCGATTTGTCATTTTGAATGCTTTGTTCAAGTGCTATTCGAAAATTACCGGGTATTTCGGCCTGTATAACAGTGTAGTCGTTGTAATCCTCAAAGAAAGAAAAGCCCTTTGAATCTAAAATAGTTGACAAGTTTACAACAAATTTGCAGTATGATCTTTGGTGGTTGTGCAATGTCCAGAGGTGTGCCAAACAAACGCGAGGCAACCTGCTCTCTTCCATTCTCACGATCCTCACTCAAAATCTGTTTAATAATGACAACTTCCAGTGATACTCGTCCGCACAAAGTCCGGAGTATGTTTTGGTAAATTCAGGTAGCGTCTTATGAAGATGTTCTGAACTTGGTCAATTTTTTTTTTATTTTGTCAAGTGCCCAAAAGGGTGCGGCGTATAACATGTGAGGCAAGATTGTCGAATCAAATAATTTCATTGCCGCATTTAAATTGTTCATCTTGGGTATTTTCAAGACCTCCCAAACGGCACCAATTGCTGCCAGGGCTTTGCCCTTGTAATATTCAGATACTTTGTTTAGTGAGTTTGCAGTTGTGAGCGGGTATCCTAAGTATTGATATTTCGTAGTAACAGACAGCAGCCGCTAATCCCAAAACCATTTGTCATTTTGTGCTAATCGACCGCCGTTTCTGGAAACCAGAATTTTTGAATTTTTATTCAAGGTTAATAAATTTCTTTCAAAATATCTTTTTAGCATATTGATTTTTATTTGAAGGCTATTTTTAGAATCACCAATCAGGACAATGTCGTCTGCATATAGCAAAATATGAATATTTCCATAATCTGAAAGGTATATTCCAGGTAAATCTGAACTATTAAAAGGATCAATTAAGTCATTTATAAAAAGTATAAATAAATAAGGTGACATCGGTTCCCCTTGTAATACTCCAGAGCGCACTTTTATTGGCTCGGTGAATGAGTTGTTCCATCGCACCACCGCCGTCATATTTGCATAATAACTTTTAATTAAGTTAACGAAACGATGGTTAAGGCCTGCATCCAATAGTTTTCTCCATAGTAATGAGTGGGGCACTGTATCGAAATACTTTTTTCAAATCCACGAAAAAATGGAGCAATTTCTTTTCTTTCAGCTTAGGGTCATTTGAATCAAGGATAAAAGAGCGAATATGTGATCTTGGCAAGTGTGCCTCTGAATCCCGCCTGATTCTCAGGAACAATCTCTCTCCTTTCTATTCAGCTGCCTAGACGAGATTTGAGCATTGATGTGAATAGTTTTGCTATATTACTTAAGAGCGAGAAGGCTCGATAGCTAGAGGGATCGTCTTGATCACCGTTTTTAAAAATTTTGTTGGATGACTGATTTCAGCCATGTTGTCGGGAATTCAGATGTTCTCAGGATTCTATTGAATATATTCTTCAAAGAAATAAAGTATTATTTAGGGAGGGCCTTTATTGCTTTATTCATTATTTCGTCAAAGCCAGTTGCCTTACCACAGATTATCTGAGAAATTAATCAATTGTGCGAATTTTTGCGTAGTTTTTATTGTAATTCGTAATGTTTACAAAAGGTTCCTAAGTATGTTTCTGTGCAACCTTTTTTATTCAACAATTTTCATACCCAGTATAGATTCGTTGATATAATGGTTGTAAAGTAAATCTCTGGTGCAAATTCGGAAATATGAGTTCGATATAAGATTACTCATAATTGCGTAATTTTTATTGCGAAAGTTAAAGTTGACGAGTGTTGCTATGTTAGTTATTTTGTAATTTTAGCGACATTTAATAAATGTTTACTGACCTTTGAGTAGTATCTAGTCTGCAGAGTGAAGTTGACAAAGGATCTTAAGCAAATTCTGATGTATATTTATCGATATATTATTATTTAAAACAACATTTGCATACTTTGCATTGAGAAGAGCTGATTACTTGGTGTTAATTTTGGCGATATTTAACCCATCATTGGAGAGTTTCAATTTAAAATTTGAATTTTTAAAAGATGATGGGCAACTTCTAGTGAAACTTCATAGCTTATTTTTATTCACCAGATTTCACTAAAATAATAATGTTAGCAATGGTTGAAAACAAAGTTTTTGTTAATTTTTCGATATTTAATAAACCCGACAATGTGCCTACATATACCATTGGAATAACTAGGTTAATAATAATTTTTATGTTATGTAATTTCTGGTGTGATAGATAGTTTAACGATTGTACACAACAGTGTGGAGTTTTAATTGAGAAAATTAAAGTTATTTGTAGTCGCCAAGTAACATTTGAGGTAAATTAAGCAACAATAGGTCAATTCATCCAACTTTGAGGATCTTTCTTAGAGAATAATGAAGTTGGTAGTTTTTTGATAATAATAGAAAATTAATTGGAAAAAAAAAGAATTTATTTATCAATATTCCGGTTGACTGAACGCCATCCTTTGACAAGGCATAAGAACCATTTTATTTTGAATAGATTTTTGTTTTTTCACCAAGTTTTGCGTTCAGACGACTGATATATTGGCAAAAAAATCCAATTGTCATATAAATATTGGGTTGGTCAAATATCAGGGAACATGCTAAATCAATGTTTAGTTGATTTCTTTTCCACCAGATGGCGCTCTGCCTACTGTAAAGCACATGTGCTCCTGGTCAGGATATGCCATTTTTTTTTTGATTTCAACACCTGATCGTTTTATCTTTTTTTTTTTTTCTTTCTTTTTTTCTTATATATATATATCTGATATGAAAGGTGGGGAAATAAACACACCACAATTTGGAAGAGTAACCCAGGCAACCAGAGAGAGAGAGAGACGGGACCGGCACAGCCGGGCGGCCCTACGTATCGCACCACAATCCCCAACTGTCATAAAAATCTCCAGGTGTTAACTGACGGACCCCAGTGGTCGTCCCTTGGAATGTCGCTGCTGTCTCAAGTGACCGGACTTTATATCCCGTCTCTCTCTGGGTTGTCTGTAGGCTTGCTTTATAATTCCTTGAAGATTTATGATCTATGACCCCCGTTGAAGAAGGCTGAACATGATTTGGGTATACTTAAAGCTGGAGAAGCCAGGAAAAAAGAAAATAATTTTAGAGTTGAAATTAATTAAGGTTATGGTAACATAGTTTTATGTAAATTAAATATTGTATAATACACAAGTAAATATTATTTACAAGCATTTTAAAATCTAATAAGAGTGTAAAATTTAATGGATTGTTGAAAATATAAAAGTCATAAAAGGCTATATACAATAACATCTAATGTATTATAAGGAAAATGATATTGAGAGGTATGAACAAGGAGACGGGGAGTCATATATACATGATGAAATTCTGAAGGCCATTAAGACTGGGGAACTCTACACTTTAAGATATTTTTCAGGCAGACATGGCAAGGGGACACTTGGTATGGGCTTTCGATGCTTTAGGTGTAGAGTACGCGAAATGAGGTTGAGGGTAGAAATTGCGTGAGCTCAGAACTAAGGTAAATATAGAACTACATACAATGTTAGAATTTTGGCGAAAAGAGTGAGGGCAAACTTGCTTTGGGCCATTTCTACCTTAATTATTTCGATACTAAGAGACTCTAGTAGTTTTAAATAATTGGAGGAAAGTCTGCGCGCACATTACCAAACATTGAGAGACGAGGACGCTGTTGTTTTTTACAATTGACAAGCTTCTCGTACACGAGGTGTTTGACCCATCGTGGGAGCTTGTGCGAGGAGATTGCGTTGAACGTAAAACCCATGTCTGTGCAAAATGATGACGGACCGGACAAGATCAGCGACGATGTTTAACGTACTTCCGTGGGAAATATCGGGCGTAGGTTATATCGTGCTGGTATGGACAAGGGCAAACATAGATTTGAAGACAGGGCCCGTGTGGCGCGGGAGGAGTGAGCGAAGCTGTGGCGCTCGATGCAGATTGTTCAAGTGCGAACAAAAAGGAGTTTATAAACATCTAGCAGTTAGTCAATCTGCATCCTGTGACGAACACACCAGTCGCTAGATAGTGTGGGTCGGTGGATATGCTAGAGAGCAACTACAAAATATATTATCATAAATCAAGGGTGAAGATTAGAATTTTGAAAGGGCAATATAGTAATTCGATAATTGATAACTCATTAATTCTTAAGAGGGGCATTCAGGGGGAGATTGATAAGGGTTACTAAGGGTCGGTTGTAAGCAATAGTCAATTAGAGCCAGGTATTACAAGTTGGTTGAGGTCACATACAGAGTAAAAAATAAAAAGTGCAGGTACTGGAGCACTGTTTTGATGGATCATTTGATTTTGAAATTAAATGGTTATTCTTAAAAATCGTAAAGCCTGAATAGGTAAAAATTCCAATTCTATTTTTTAAGGAATGACTTTAAATAGAATTTATTTCATTAACATTTCTATTATTAAATTCGATTAGTAAGTAAAAAATTTAATGGGTTACATATATCTAGATATATTTTATGGATAATAAAATCATTGCTGATAGGCGTGGAGAGAATAAATGGAACTAAACTAATTATGGGAATGTTGACATCAGAGTTTACAAGGAATGACTTCTTTGAAGAATGAATGGTAGAGGTAAAATAATTTCACTTACAGGTTATGTTGGTATAAAGAGAAAGTAGATTCATTGAGTTCATTGAGGGAGGGTTCTGTCTGCTGATACCGTACGTGCCAGTGTTGTACAGCACAGTAGTGGCAGGGGTATGGCGGAGTCTTGTCCATGGTGGTGGAAGATGTCATGCTCTGGTGCGGTGATCGTTCTTGGGCAGATCTAGTGCTGTAAGAGGTGTGCGGTAGGTTCATCTCCGTCGTAGGTGATCACTTCTTCCGGATCACGGTTCAAAAGTTGGCGAGGAAGAGGGTGAGAGCTCGAAGAGAAGTGGCTACAGTTGAGTTGGTTGTAAATTCTTGTGGAACTTGGCTGTGGGTTTGTCCGATCACCATGGTTTTGCTTCTTTTTTATTTATATTCTAGTAGATAAGGAAATTTGTTTCTCGGCTAGGTCTTATCCTGTCGACTTTTATGTGGTATGAGAGGTGGGGAAATAAACACACCACAATTTGGAAGAGTAACCCAGGCAACCAGAGAGAGAGAGACAGGACCGGCACCGCCGGGCGGCCGTTCGTATCGCACCACAATCCCCAACTGTCTTAAAATTCCCAGGTATTAACTGACGGACCCCAGTGGTCGCCCCTTGGAATGTCGCTGGTGTTTCAAGTGACCGGTCCTTATCCTCCCGTCTCTCTCTGAGTTGTCTGTAGGTTGACTTTATTATTCCTGGAAGAGTATATATTATGACATATAAATATATATATGAAAAAACAATAGAAAAAAAAAAACATTTTTTGGATTCTCAAGAAGCCACTGAGACCAAAAATATTTTTGGTCGCAATGGTACAGCCTACTCCACGCTGACGAGCGCCAAAAGCGCAAAACGCGCTCGTGGATGGCTTTTTTTTTGATTTACAAAGAAATTATTTTGGCCAAATATTAGGGGACAGGCTAAATCAATGAATAGTTGATTTCTGTTCCACCAGATGGCGCTCTGCCTTCTGAAAAGCACATGTGATCCTGGTCAGGATATGCCTTTTTATTTTTAATATTTATATATCGTAATTTAAACAATGTGATATGTAAGTAATAAAGTATGACATCTTTTCTAGTCGTCTCAAAGTGACACCAGCTTGCCACGGGACACCCGGGGGATCGAAAGAGGGACAAAGAAGGGGCGTTGGTCCAGATGTTGACAGTTAGTTAGGTTACAGTGGATATTTTCGGACAGCCCCGCTCAGTTCTAGGCCATTATCATCTCACGACGGTCCCCGCGGCTTCAGGGTAGACGCCGAGCTTTCCCTCAGTTGATCCTCAACTTTCTCCTGGTCCTGGTGCCACTTGAGACGTACTGGAAGAGCGTCTTTTGATCCCAAACTTTGTCCATACTGTCCCGTGCGGACTTCCCACTCTGCACGCCTTGCCACTCAACCCCGACCGCTTCCAACTCACTTGTTGGCTTACCCGGGTTTGCGACATATATATATATATATATATATATGTATATGTGGTGAGGGCGTCGACTCTTGTAGAATCCTGTCGACTAAAACTGTGATGAGGTATCCAGTCGACTTAAACTATGGTGTGAGTCCCTGTAACTCTCGCTATACTGTGTTGACCGAGAGGAACAGTCAGGATGGGGAGTTTTCCAGTACCTCTCTGCACCTTGGAAGACCTTTAAAAGTTCTCACAAAGTACAGGCAGTCGTGCTCGAGGCAGAGTGGAAAGCTTGGGAATGTCCACACAAAAAACGAAGACACAGTTGCACTAAGAAAGTTCCGTGAACAGATAAAAGTTGAGCTGGGAGCAAAAGATGGAGATAGAAGAGTACTTACTGGTCTACATGGTGGATAAGGAGGACTTTGGTGACAACCGACGAGGGCTCACGCAGATGATGAAGTGACTGTCAAGTGACTGTATTTTTGGCTAAGACGGGGGCCTTTTATATCGTTTCCGAGAAAGGAAGTATTGCATTTCAGGAGATGCGAAGAGCGTGGATCGTCTGACGAAATTCTAAACTGGCGCCATCCTGACAGTTTCCAATCTATCTTTAGACTTTGTTGTGGGAATTCTAAACTATCTCGATTTTAGACGTTTTTGACCTTTTGCTTTAGCTCAACTCTTAATCTATTACAGAGTTTTATTTATTTATCCTCATTTTGTACAAAGTACATTACATATGATGATGTAATGACATATGTCAATTATGCGTATAATTATTTACAGATGTGTTTCTATTATACAACATGAAAATCTTGTTATAAGTTATATACAATATGGGGTTGTTGGTTTAAATTACCATAGATGGGCCCCGGGAGTGAAAGGGTTTATCCGGGTTTAAGCGGGTGAAGCCTCTCTAACACAGGTAAGTAATTAAAATTTGTTTTAATTAATTCAAACTGTAAGGGTTAAAAAGGGCTATAACAAGATGATTCGTTTGGATATATCTGAATATAATAAAAATAAACGTGTTCAATTAAAAAGTTATAATATTGGCTATATAAAAAGATAATTTTAGATAAAACCGTTGTTTAAAATAAATACATAATGATATGATTATGTGAAAGAGAATTGAAAATTGTAAGAAATTATTGGCGGGCGTTAGAAAGGGTTAGGGGTTAAAGAATATGTGATTGTTAAGAGTGCACATGTAAACCAAATACTTAGATCCAGGTGCAAAGCGAGGAACTGGACCCACAGGCGGCACAGTTGGAACGCCTCAAGGCAGGATGGTCAGGATGGGGTAGGGCGTGAAGCGCCAACCGTAGGGCGACATCTGCGTCGTGCCCCGAGAAGCAGTTGCGACGCAGGTCGGCCCAGGGGATGGAGCAGGGCACATCCACGGTAGAGATCCACCGCGCAGCTAGCTCGGCAAAAGGATACTCCTGGAGCCGTGCCGAATCAAGTGCCCGGCGCGCCCTCTGGCTGGTGAGGCGGGTAATGGGAGTCGCCGATCCCCGCAGGACGATGGTCTCCGCCTCGTACTCCGCATGATAGCTGGAGCTGGCGTTTTCCCGCAGGAGACGTTGGCAGAAGGCCTCCCAGATGCTGCGCGTCCATGAGCGCGCTAGTGCAGGGGCGCCATCGGAGAAGTCCCCAACAGTCGCTTGTAGCCAGCGCTCAGGAACCAGCAGGTCTGGCGGCCGCAGAAACCTGTTGTCACCTCGAAGACGCAGGGACCTCAGGCTAGCGGGATAAAGAACCCGGTGGTCAAGCTCGAGGACGCTGAACGCGGCCTCCCACAGGCTCAGCAGGCTCCTTCTCCTAAGCGAGTGCCAGACGTCAGGAGCCGGCGGTGTCAGCCACGCCCGGCTGCGGACCAGCCAAGAGTAGCCGTTGGCGGCGTCACGAAGAGAGGCCTGGACCCCCTTAAGGCAGGCGAACCGAAGCTGGCCCGCGATGTCAAGCAGGCCGATGCCACCATCGGAGACTGGACGAGCCAGGATGCCCCCGGGGAGCCACGAGACTCGGCTCGTACCCCACACGAAGCGCGCCAACCGTGGTGGTTTCAGGGGGAAGGTAGTCATGGAGGTGGTGCAGGATGGAACCCAGGACTAGGCTGTTGGCCGCGTGAACACGACCCACCAGCGACAGGCCGCGGGTGAAGGGCGACCACCTCGCGATGGCTCGCTCCAGCAGCCCCATAAGGTGTGAGGCCTGGGAGGCGACGGTATTTCTGGTGGTGATGGTGCAGCCCAGGACGGTCAATGACTCGGACGTCCAGGAGATTCCCAGAGGAGAATCCGTCCGGTGCTTCCAGGAACCGCACCAGAGCCCGCAGCTCTTCGTGAAGTTGACAGCCACCCCGGAGGACATGCGGAACTCTTCGAAGATCAGGGGCACGAGCTCAAACTGAGGGTCGTCCCGGATGAAGAGTACGACGTCGTCCGCATAGGCGACCACGTTGCCGTGGCCCAAGGTCCTCTCTAGGCGGCATAGCAGAGGTCTAACTCCGATACTGAAGAGCGCGGCGCTGAGACGGCAGCCCTGCCTCACCCCGTTGAGAAGCGGGAAGGCCTTGATGTAGACAAATCCGACCCAGATGGAGGCGTCTGCTTCCCCGTAGAGGACAGCAATTCACCCTAGGAAGGTAGATGGTAGGCCCAGCTTCTCCAGCAGGGCGAACAGGTAGTTCCTGCTCAGGGTGTCGAAGGCCAAAGAGATGACAGCCAGCGGCGTGTCATGTCTGGATGTCCCGGCGGTTTCGTCACACACTCGCGCGATGTTTCAGGAGGATCACCGTCCTGGAACAGCGTAGGTTTGACATTGAGGCACCAGCTCTGGAAGATGACGTCGCAGACGGGCCATGAGCACGCCGTTGAGGACCCTGTAGTCGGTCGTTGGCAGGCTAATTGGCCGGAAAGCCTGTAGACCCGGACCACTGTACACCTTCGGCAGCAGGATGACCTTGCTGCGCCTTGAGGATGGAGGTAAGGCCCCGCGGAGTCGAGAGCCTCGAAGACTTGCCAAGAGAGAGAGAGAGAGAGAGAGAGAGAGAAAACGAATTTACTCTACTTATTCTTTCCTTATATCTATAAAAATGAAATCCAAAATCGATGTTTGTTATCGCGTTGCGCAAAATCTAAAAAATTAATCATTATGAAATTTCGCATGTAGGTAGCTGAAGATTTCGTTTACCATATACTCGTAGGCTATTCAAAAAACTAAAAAGGTTAATGTACTTTTTTTAATGTAAAACCAAAAAGCGTTAGTTCCAACCTTTTACCGCTTGGCGCCGCACTGGTCGCGATGATAAATGAATTTGATTGGTTAATAATTTTACACGTGTTTGTGTGTATACAGATGAATGATTTTAAAGGTAAGATTATCCAATCGCCTTGAAACTTTAGGAAGTTATTTACTATACTACTGGGAAAGTTTCTGGTTTGAATTTGGTTTGAAATAAGTATTCGTTGCAATTTTATTTGCAAATTTCACACTTTCACTCGCAAGCAGCACCTCTCGCGGTTTCTGGTGAAATTACATTTATAAATTGTAAAAATGCTAAAATGAGTTCCAAGTATAATAAATTTAATTTGAGAATTTAGTAATATAATATTCCAATGATGTAAAAAAAAACTTGGCATTTCAATATTAATATATATTTAAAGAAAATATTGTAACGTTTTTGTGTTAAATGTTAAAATGTTGTAATGTTGAAATATATTTTTACATTGTTAATTTAATTTGTTGTTTCATATATTGTCACGTTAATGAATTTCATAATTGATTATTTCTTTTTTTTCTCTCAATGAATTATGTATATTAATTTAAAAATTCATTTTGTTATCCTCATCGCATACAGTGCATTTTTTTATAAACGAACGATAATAAACAATTTAATGATGCAAATTGCATTGTTGTTGTTGTTTATTATCGTTCGTTTATAAAAAAATGCACTGTATGCGATGAGGATAACAAAATGAATTTTTAAATTAATATACATAATTCATTGAGAGAAAAAAAAGAAATAATCAATTATAAAATTCACTAACGTGACAAAAATTTTTTATATTTTAATGTTTTTTAAAAAAATGTTTCAAAAATATATTTAAACGCATATCGCAATATTTATATACGTTTATAAATCTATATATAGGTGGATTGGATGTTTTTTAGAATCGTTTTAACAAATGTTCGTTAGGGAACCTTTACTCGGGTAAAACCGGGCGAAGCCGGGAACATATATATATAACATTACAACATTTTAACATATAACACAAAAACGTTACAATATTTTCTTTAATGAGAGCAGGATGGTTTCCTTCGATATAGAATCTCTATACACTTCAATCCCGCACGATGAAGCACTCCTGGCCCTCCAATCATTTCTTGAAATCCACCCAGAAATAGTTCTGCCCCCTCTCTAAAGAAGCATTAATAGATTTAATCAAACTTTGTTTAGACAATAGTTATTTCAGTTACAAAAAACAGATTCTTCCGGCAAATTAAAGGCCTACCAATGGGCAACCCGATTTCATCTGCATTAGCCAACATATTTATGAATGAAATAGATGAAAAAATAATTAATTCAAACCAATTTAAAATAATATTATGGCTACGATATATTGATGACATTTTTTTGTCTAACAGAAAATAGACATTGACAGCTTCATACGCTTTCTCAATAATCTCAAACCTTTTTTAAAGTTCACATAGAAAAAGAAAGCAATAATTCCCTAGCCTTTTTGGACATCCAGCTTAAAAGGAATCAATATAACAATCGAAACATGCATTTACAGGAAACCCACTCACACCGGAAACTATTTAAAATTCAGCTCCTTTGGTCCCATAGATAACAAAATAGCTGTAGTGAAATCTCTTTCTAAAGAATAGAAACACACCACTCAAATAGAAATAGTGCAACAGGAGAAAGAAATATAATTTTCAAAGAATTAATAAATAATAATTATCCAAAAAAATTTATTGAAAAACATTTTTATAAACAAAGAGCTATACCTTCAAATAATAGTCGTGATCAGTCTCAAAAAAGATATTGCTCTATTCCATATAGCTACGGCTCAGAGAGAATTGCCCGAATTTTAAAGAGATATAATATAATTACAACATATCAATCTGCACAAAATCTACGACAAATCCTACGCCACTCAGATACAAAAAATATTTCAAACCAAGAAATACAACCAATGTAATTTACAAAATTCCCTGCCAGACATGTCAAGCTACATACATTGGAGAACAGGTAAATCACTTAAAGATCGTATCAATCAACATAAAGCAGCTTTAAAAAACTACAAACCATTATCCCTACTAGTAGACCACTCCCTTAACAATAGCCATATACCAGATTTCAAACAGACCACAATTATATACAAAAATATAACAGAAAAACATAGTAGACTGTTTTTAGAAAGTTGGGCTTCTGCCGAAGATAAACAGAGTAATAAACAGAAAAATTGATTTTCCAGAAATTTATAAAGAATTCATATCTTAATTATTTATAAATAACTATGTATATATATATATATATACTTTTAATTTACTCAATTATTTTTACTTTCAATATTTTTAAATTTAGAATTAATATGTAAACACACTATTTTTTACAATTACACTGTTGTATATAAATCTCTATATCTTTTTCATAGATAAAATAGTAATATATAATGTTAAATATAATTATTTGCTGTATATAAACTGAATACAATATTTAAATCAAAGATACAATTCTTTCATTGGCCTTGTAGAACGAGAGTGGTGTACGCGCGCGCGCGCATGTTCTAGTGAAAAACAAAAAACATCCTCGTAAAAGAGAGGCGAGTTGCCCCTCGAAATATTGGAACAATAAAATAATTAGAAATCCAATATATGCATCTTTTATAAATATTTATATATATGTTTGTCGGCTATGAACGCCCTCAATATATAACTAATCTCGCTGGAATTTGAACAGGACAAAGAGTTAAATCTGGAAGAGTTTTTTCTCGCACTTTGACCAAGAAAAATTATAATTAACCAAGTACTGAGCAACAATATTTTTTTGTCAGAAATGTTGATGACAAAATTGCTGTATCATGCTTGATTGACATAAACAAAATTCTTAAGGGGATTATTCACTAAAGCAAACCACGGGCAAAGCCAGATAATAATTTTTAGTAGGCAGGAACAAAATTCTACCAGCGAAACATTCACTTGATCAGAAGACACACAAAGTCAGGTCATCTCTATATATAAAACTAGCCGAATGACCCGGGCAACGCCCGTGTTTTACCCGATTGAATGTTTTTATTCAAATACTATTTGTTACAATTATAAATTGGCGCCTTAAATAAATGCATATATTAGTTAATACCTATAGCCTATGTGCTTTATCTGTCTATGTTCTGTTGGCTTCCGTAGGCGTCTCATACTGGGAAAAAGAAAGAGAGGATTCCATTTAGTTATTAACTAATATATGCATTTATTTAAGGAGCGACCCGCTCCAACACAATAGTTACAAAAACGATAAAGCGAGTGGGGGTGGCATGATGGGGGGGTGGGGGGGGGGGGGGGTGGGGCAAAGGTGGCGTGATCGTAGCCAACCAATAGGAGGAGGCCATTCCAAAAAAAAGCAAACGGTGACAGAGTTGATTAGGAGATGAGGAATGACGCTCGTAACTGTATATAGAATATTGTTTCTCGGCCTTTTGGCTAAGATCATGTAGTATCTTTGGATATTTTTATTTATATATATCTTTTTAAAAATCTATTCAGTAGAGTGGGTATGTTTATTCGAAAAATATATTTTATATATTATATAAATATATAATGAAATGAATAATTTTATAACTCTTATAATAATATTCTGTGTGTTCCGGATAATATTCGTTAGGCAAACTTTCACTCGGATAAAACCCGGGCGAAGCCGGGTACACATCCACTAGTAAAATATATAAAGGTCAAAATAATGAATGTCTGTCTGTCTGTACTCTATAGATTCAAAAACCATACATCCAATCGCCGTGAAATTTTGGGATATTATTAGGTATATCCCCGGGAAGGTTTTTGAAAAATAATTTCTTGAATATCTTGAATATCCTTAGAGTTATTTGCAGATTTGTATATTTAACTGGAAAGCAGCGCCCCCATTGCGACGATGATAACAAGTTTTTTTTTTTATCTGATATCAGAATATAAAACGTTTATGGAGATAAGTATCTTTATTTTGATCTTCTCAAGCTTTCGGGCTTGTCTGCCCTTCTACAGGAGAAACAATATATCAAAAAATATAACGCCGCCTGATGCTAAAACTATTATGATTCTATGTACATCTATTATATATATATATATACATTAGGATATTTTTTGCATATTATTTTACTTAAGATATGTTTTTTATTTGGTTAAGCTATTTACATATTTTACTATTGTTTGCTATATTCTATGAATTATCTTATAGGTTGGGAATTCTATTATTTAAGTTAGTTTTATAATGGTTATTGGCTATTACGTATAAGTTACATATATTATTGTTGATATTATTAGCTGGTACTAGGATATATTGTGTTATATGTTTCGGGCAAGTCTATTTTTCTATTGATGCTGTTGTGTTTTCTGGATAATAAAGATTCAATGATAAGCCTTTGATATTTGCTGTTTATGTTATTGTAATGTATTCTAGGTTCTTCTAATGCGAAAGTGTGACCTGTTTCTTTGCAGTGTTGGAAAATTAGGGTTCTATTGTCTTGATTTATTATGTTACGTTTATGTTCATATATTCTAGTGCTGACTCTCCTTCCTGTCTCCCCCACATATTTGGCTTGGCAATTATTGCATTCTAAGAAATATATTGCTATTTTTGTTAGTGGGTTTTATGATATTAGAATTATTCTTAGATAATGGATTTTTAATGATAGAGCCTATGTTAGGGGAATTACTGTAATATGTTTGGATGCCGAAGTTTTTTAAGTAGTTGGCTATTGTTATAGATGTTTGTGAAAATGGAATGTAACATATTGCCCTGTAAATATCTGTGGTTTTGTTTATTGGGTTATTGATTGTTATACTTTTGTGGAAATTTTTTAATATAAAGGTGATTGGGTATCCTGCTTGCTGGAGATTATTTATGATGTTCTGTGTTTCAATCATTTTTGAATTCTGTTGCGAGCAATGGGTGTGTATTCTTTTGGTTAGTGTTTTAATTGTGTTTATCTTATGGCTTAATATATTGTTCTTGATATATTGTTTCTCCTGTAGAAGCCCAGACAAGCCCGAAAGCTTGAGAAGATCAAAATAAAGATACTCATCTCCATAAACGTTTTATATACTGATATCAGATATCCAAAGGAGATTTAAATTGATTCATTTGAAAGTTTTTATCTATAAGTTTTATTATCACTTAGTTTATTATCTTAAAGATTATTTATCAAAAGTAAGATTTCTACCTATTAATTGCGCACAAGTCAAAGTTAGTTTTATCATTTATCTACAACACATATATTGGGAGGATAGATAAAATGATGATTTTGTAATGTAGAAAATTAGGAAAGACAAAATTCAGGATGACACGGCAATTTATTTGAGACAAGAATAATGATACAACTCCAAGGCAAGATACTATTCCTTTAACTTCCAATTACCGAGGGAACCAATTAATATTGATTTTATTCAACTTATCGAGCATTTTTCAAGGGACCGGGAAAAAATGTTCACTTTATCGAGAGATTCAAATTCACGAGTTTCAAATTATCAAAATATATCTATTATTTTTTTATAAGTTTATAGAGAATTGTTTTAACAAATGTTCGTTAGACAAACCTTTACTCGGGTAAAACCCGGGCGAAGCCGGGTTCATCCGCTAGTAGGTTAATAAAATAATGAATGATTACTTCTACAAAATATGTATCATCAATTATTGGATAATTTTGATTTAAATATTTACAATCTTCTAGACCGCCTAATTCAAAGATAACTACGCTGAATCTAACAGCGGCAGATATCGTTGGAGATAAGACCTTGAATAGATGTGGAAATATTTTGTCTGGAATGGTGAGATTATTAGGCAAGATATTTTAGATAGATTTAATTGCGTTATGCTCTTACTAAACACTTCTTGTTTCATTTTATTAACTGATATGAATAAATAAATTTATACATTCTATTTTAAGCAAAGAGCGTGTCTATATTTTGTTAATCTAAATAATATGACGCCAATTTCATAAATGCCTGCCATTTGATAAAATTGATACATTAATTCTAAAAGAGATAAAACCCTTATAATTAGGTTTATTAATTAAGCATCCCTATTAATCTATATCTATATATAAATAAAATGAATGTCTGTCTGTGTGTACTCTATAGATTCAAAATCCATACATCCGATCGCCGTGAAATTTTGGGATATTATTACGTATATCCCCGGGAAGGTTTTTGAAAAATAATTTC
>CP092869.1:31133921-31348640 GCA_030710605.1 Cordylochernes scorpioides | reverse complement strand
TTGAATATCTTGAATATTTTTAGAGTTAATTGCAGATTTGTAGATTTAACTAGCAAGCAGCGCCCCCATTTCGACGATGATAACACGTTTTTTTATCTATAAGTTTTATTATCACTAAGTTTATTATATTAAATACTAGCGGACGTACCCGGCTTCGCCCGGGTTTTACCCGAGTAAAGGTTTGTCTAACGAATCACTCGATAAAGTGAATTTTTTTTCCCGGTCCCTTGAAAAATACTCGATAAGTTGAATAAAATCAATATTAATTGGTTCCCTCGGTAATTGGAAGTTAAAGGAATAGTATCTTGCCTTGGAATTGTATCATTATTCTTGTATGGACGTACCCGGCTTCACCCGGGTTTTACCCGAGTAAAGGTTTGTCTAACGAATCTCTCGATAAAGTGAACATTTTTTCCCGGTCCCTTGAAAAAATAATCGATAAGTTGGTTCCCTCGGTAATTGGAAGTTAAAGGAATAGTATCTTGCCTTGGAATTGTATCATTATTCTTGTCTCAAATAAATTGCCCTGTCATCCTGAATTTTGTCTTTCCTAATTTTCTACATTACAAAATCATCGTATCATCATGATAATATTTAGAGCAGATTGTTGAATTATAACAGATAAATTAGAATATTTATCTTGATTATTTTAAAGCGAAAAGTTATTTCAAAAATTTTATTTGCTAGAAACCTTCCCAGTACTATAATAAATAACTTCCCAAAGTTTCATGGCGTTCCAATGAGTGGTTTGGTCAGGCATAAAGGACAAACAGACAACACACACACACACACACACATACATTCATTTTTATATTATTAAATATTATTTATCAAAAGTGAGATTTTCTACCTATTAATTGCGCACAAGTCAAAGTTAGTTTTATCATTTATCTACAAAATATATATTGGGATAATATTTAAAATGATGATTTTTGTAATGTAGAAAATTAGAAAAGACAATTCAGGATGACACGGCAATTTATTTGAGACAAGAAAAATGATACAATTCCAAGGCAAGATACTATTCCTTTAACTTCAATTACCGAAGGAACCAATTGATATTGATTTTATTCAACTTATCGAGTATTTTTCAAGGGACCGGGAAAAAGTTCACTAGATAAAATGATGATTTTGTATTGTAGAAAATTAGGAAAGACAAATTCAGGATGACACGGCAATTTATTTGAGACAAGAATAATGATAAAACTCCAAGGGAAGATACTATTCCTTTAACTTCCAATTACCGAAGGAAACCAATTAATATTGATTTTATTCAACTTATCGAGTATTTTTCAAGGGACCGGGAAAAAATGTTCACTTTATCGAGAGATTCAAATTTACGTGTTTCAAATTATCAAAATATATATATTATTTATTTTATATGTTTATAGAGAATTGTTTTAACAAATGTTCGTTAGACAAACCTTTACTCGGGTAAAACCTGGGCGAAGCCGGGTACATCCGCTAGTCTATATATATAAAAATGAATGTATGTGTGTGTGTGTGTCCTTTATGCCTGACCAAACGACTCATTGGAACGCCATGAAACTTTGGGAAGTTATTTAGTATAGTACTGGGAAGGTTTCTAGCAAATAAAATATTTGAAATAACTTTTCGCCTAAAAATAATCAAGATAAATATTCTAATTTATCTGTTATAATTCAACAATCTGCTCTAAATATTATCATGATGATACGATGATTTTGCAATGTAGAAAATTAGGAAAGACAAAATTCAGGATGACACGGCAATTTATTTGAGACAAGAATAATGATACAATTCCAAGGCAAGATACTATTCCTTTAACTTCCAATTACCGAGGGAACCAATTAATATTGATTTTATTCATCTTATCGAGTATTTTTCAAGGGACCACGATAAAATGTTCACTTTATCGAGAGATTCTTTAGACAAACCTTTACTCGGGTAAAACCCGGGCAAAGCCGGGTACATCCGCTAGTATATATATATATATATATAATTCAGTGAATGTATATATGTATGTGTGTATGTTTGTCGGCTATACACGTCCACAATGCTTAATTAATCTGACTGATATTTTAACTGTATATATAGTAGAATCTGGGAAAACCTTTGATGAAAATTTAAGGTCTCTATTTCAAATATTCTTCGAGTTATTTTTAAATTACGTTTCAAATTTGCCATTTGGCTCGCAAGCAGCGCCTCAAGCTGTGAAGTTGGGAGGTAATATCAGCTGACCTAATATAAGGGTAAAACGTGTTTTAACAGGACATAGAGAAAAATCTGTAAGATATATTTATCGCATTTTTTAGCCAAGAAAAATTTAAATTGACAGGTTCTGGGCAAAATAGTTGTTTTTTAGTCAGAAAATGATGATGACAATATTGCTGTATCATGATTGATTATCATATACAAAATTATATCGGGAAAAAATCCAAAAATCAGAAACCACGGGTGAAGCCAGTTCATATTTATTATGCAGAAACAAAATTCTAGCAGAAAAACATTCATTCGAGCAGAAGACAAAGTCAGATCATCTCCCAATGAAAATATCCCTTCTCAGACACAAAGTTTAGATCGGGACGTTTCACAAGAGTGACATCCACGGCGCGAATTTATAATTGTAACGAATAGTATTTGAAAATCGATTTTAATAGAATTTTTAAATATCATTGTGAAAATTTACATTTTTATTATTTCATTTTAAAAACACACAAAGTTTGGAGCGGAACGTTTCACAAGAGTGACATCCACGGAGCCAATTTATAATTGAAACTAATAGTATTTGAATAAAAATATTTAATCGGGTAAAACCCGGGCGTTTCCCGGGTCATTCGGCTAGTCTTCTATATATTATATATATATATAAATTGAATGTATGTTCGTCTGTCTGTATGTTTGTAATCTATAGATTCCAAAATCATACATCCATTCGCCGTGAAATTTTGGGATATTATTAGGCATATCCCCGGGAAGGTTTTTGAAAAATATTTTCTTGAATATCTTGAATATCCTTAGAGTTATTTGCAGATTTGTAGATTTAATTCGCAAGCAGCGCCCTCATTGCGACGATGATAAAAAGTTTTTTTTTTAATCTAGAAGTTTTATCTTATATATATAAAAATGAATGTATGTGTGTGTGTGTCTGTTTGTCCTTTATGCCTGACCAAACCACTCATTGGAACGCCATGAAACTTTGGGAAGTTATTTAGTATAGTACTGGGAAGGTTTCTAGCAAATAAAATTTTTGAAATAACTTTTCGCCTAGAAATAATCAAGATAAATATTCTAATTTATCTGTTATAATTCAACAATCTGCTCTAAATATTATCATGATGATACGATGATTTTGTAATGTTGATAATTAGGAAAGACAAAATTCAGGATGACACGGCAATTTATTTGAGACAAGAATAATGATACAATTCAAAGGCAAGATACTATTCCTTTAACTTCCAATTACCGAGGGAACCAATTAATATTGATTTTATTCAACTTATTGAGTATTTTTCAAGGGACCGGGAAAAAATGTTCACTTTATCGAGAGATTTGTTAAACAAACCTTTACTCGGGTAAAACCTGGGCGAAGCCGGGTACATCCATACAAGAATAATGATACAATTCCAAGGCAAGATACTATTCCTTTAACTTCCAATTACCGAGGGAACCAATTAATATTGATTTTATTCAACTTATCGAGTATTTTTCAAGGGACCGGGAAAAAATGTCCACTTTATCGAGAGATTCGTTAAACAAGCCTTTACTCGGGTAAAACCCGGGCGAAGCCGGGTACATCCATACAAGAATAATGATACAATTCCAAGGCAAGATACTATTCCTTTAACTTCCAATTTACCGAGGGAACCAATTAATATTGATTTCATTCAACTTATCGAGTATTTTTCAAGGGACCGGGAAAAAAATGTCAACTTTATCGAGAGATTCGTTAGACAAACTTTTACTCGGGTAAAACCCGGGCGAAGCCGGGTACGTCCGCTAGTTATCTTTAAGTTTTATTATCTATAAGTTTTATTATCACTAAGTTTATTATCTCAAAGATTATTTATCAAAAGTAAGATTTTCTACCTATTAATTGCGCACAAGTCAAAGTTAGTTTTATCATTTATTTACAACATTTATATTGGGAGAATAAATAAAATGATGACTTTGTAATGTAGAAAATTAGGAAAGACAAAATTCAGGATGACACGGAAATTTATTTAAGACAAGAATAATTATACAATTCCAAGACAAGATACTATTCCTTCAACTTCCAATTACAGAGGGAACCAAATAATATTGATTTTATTTAACTTATCGAGTATTTTTCAAGGGACCGGGAAAAATGTTCACTAGATAAAATGATGATTTTGTAATGTAGAAAATTAGGAAAGACAAAATTCAGGATGACACGGCAATTTATCTGAAACAAGAATAATGATACAATTCCAAGGCAAGATACTATTCCTTTAACTTCCAATTACCGAGGGAACCAATTAATATTGATTTTATTCAACTTATCGAGTATTTTTCAAGGGATCGGGAACAAATTTTCACTTTATCGAGAGATTCAAATTTACGAATTTCAAATTATCAAAATATATCTATTTTTTTATAAGTTCATAAAGAATTGTTTTAACAAATGTTCGTTTGACAAATCTTTACTCGGTTAACACCTGGGTGAAGCCGGGTACATCCGCTAGTTTCCAATAAAATATTTAATAAATAAACTTTCTACGAGATAAAGAGAAAAAGGTTTATTTATTCTTAAAAATAACTATAACAAACATTTGATACATACCTAAATAAATTAATACAAAGGACGTTCCCAAAGTAATTCCTGGTTTCCATAACTTAATAATATTTCGCCTATTTTATTTAGATTTTAATATATTTCAAGTAATGTCTCATCTAACAATTAGACATTTTGGTTTCAGATACCTTAAGTAAAAATTTGGAATCAAGACAGAAACAAAGAACCGTTTTTGAATTTTTGGAAATAGAGGGACGTTCAGCTTCAGATATTCACCAGACACTGAAAATGTACACAAAGAATTTTCAATTTTTGAAAGGAATTTGAGAAGATGGATTGAAAAATTTCGAATTGAAGATAAATCACGTAGTGTGAGGTCATCAACAGCAACCAACCTTGAAAACAAAGATATGATTGAAAGCCTTATCCGTCATGATCGAAGAATAACTCTATCAGAGAATTGTATAATATACTAAATTTTGTTTCTTTAATGCAATTAAAACAACTATTGAACATCAAGGTTATAGAAAAATCTGTTCAAAATGGGTTCCAAAGAAAACGAACCCCTGATCAGCGTAATCGAAGAGTTCAACTATGACAAGAGCTAATGGATATCTATAAGGCCCAAAAGGACACATTATTTTCAAATATAGTGACTGGAGATGAACCTGGGTATACCTTTATGACTCAGCAACTAATGCATATTTATTAGAATGGCATCATCTCAGATCATCTAAGAAAACATATTCGAATTGCAGAGGTCATTCAAAAGGTGATGGCAACTGTATTTTGGGACATGCGAGATGTAACACTGATTGATTTTCTAGAAGGTAGAACTGTGAGCAGTTCTCGCTATGTTCTAATTTTAGGAATGTTCAGGGAATCTATTATAAAAAAAAAAACAGATTCTTTTAAATCCGTCAAATTATACCATGACAATGCACGGCCGCACACCACATTCCAGACTTCAGAGGCTGTTGGACAAATGGGCTGCTCATTGGTTCCGCAAATCTCATAGTCCAGATATGGCACCTTGTGACTTATTATTATTATTCTACTCAAAGAAAAAGGTCTGAAGGTACAAACATGAATGAATATTACAGGAAGTAAAACAGGCCATGAAGACATGGTTGAGAAAACGACCCCCCTCATATTTCTAAAGCGAATTTACAGCGTGGGTTAAAAGCTGGAGGAAATTTATAGAGTCTCCGCTAGAGAATAATTTGAACAATACCATATTTTATATACACAAAAATTTTATTCATATGTGTAAACAAATATAAGTGAATAAAACATATATTCAGTACTTTTCGAGTTATGGTCAAAGAAGCATTACCTTTGGAACATCATATGTTTAATTGCCCTTTCAATATGATATTTTGGCTATGTCATCGAGACGAGTCCTCTAATTTATAAATAAGCTCGGGTGCATTTTTAGGCCTATTTTGACAGAAGAGGTGATATTTCTTTTTAGATATCAATACATATTTGTATATATACGAGGGCCATCCAATAAATAAGTTTCCCTATTTTTTTTTTCTGCGAACGAAACATTGTAAAAATTAGTTAATAGTGTAAGAAATGGTCACTAGGATGCGTTAGAAGCGCGTGACCTTAAAAATAACGATACTCGTAAGCGCAAGTCCGTAGCGCTTCAGTTTCCATGGAGCTACCACTGGTGAACGTGTCCACTTGCGAACTCCGTTCTGTAATTCGTTTTTTTCACAGGGAAGAATGAAACTGCGGTCAATATTCATCGCAATTTATGTCAGTGTATGGTTACGGATGTATGAGCATCCAAATGGTTCGCCGATGGCGTTCATGGTTCTTGGAAGGACGGCAAAAAGTGCATGATGACGAGCGAAGCGGCAGGCCCCTTACTGATACGAACAATGCAGCCGTTGCTGCTGTTCAGAATGTGGTGGAAGCAGATCGCCGCGTCACCATTGACGAAATAATGATTCGACTGCGTCCTGGAATCGAAATTGGACGCTCTTCGATTGGAACAATCATGTCAGATGTTTTGAATTTTTGCAAAGTCTTCTCTCAAAGATGGGTCCCGCGTTTGCTCTCGGAAAATCACAAGCAACAATGGATGGAGGCAGCCCGAGCCTTCCTGGAAATGCATCGAAGAGATGGAGATCAACTGTTTTCCCGTATTGTCACTGGAGATGAAAGCTGGGTGCATCATTCAACCGCAGAAACAAAACGACAAGGCATGGTGTGGAAGAAGCATGAGGTAAATGCACCAAAAAAAAGGCGAAGGTTACAATCTCTGTAGGCAAAGTTATACCTATCGTCTTTGGGGACTGTAAGGGTGTTTTATTGGTTAACCACCTGCCCCTAAACACTACGGTTAACGCTGCGAGGTACTGCGTAGTCCTCACTAAACTCAGAGCTGCAATAACACGGAAACATCCTGAAATTTTGCCTCGGAAAGTGTTACTCGTCCATGACAATGCTCGCCCTCACGCAGCTCGAACGACCCAAACGTTGCTGGAAAACTTCAAATGGGAAATTTTCACACTTCCACCTTATTCTCCGGAACTTGCCCCCAAGCGACTTCCATCTTTTTCCAGAACTCAAGTTGCACCTTGGAGGCAAGAACTTTGCGAATGATGACGAAGTGCAGGCGGAGGCGAACCACTGGCTACGAAGACAGTACACGGCTTGGTACAACAGTGGTATAAAAAAACTGCTACAACGCTACCCAAAATGTTTGGACAGAAATGGTGATTATGTAGAGAATGAGTTGTATAATGAAAATAAAATAACGGCATAATTGTAAAAAATGTTTATTCGTTAAAAAAAAAGGAAACTTATTTATTGGATGGCCCTCGTATATATATAAATAATATTTGGGGTTGAATCCTGTCGACTCACTGTAATATTTCGATTGATCCTGTCGACTCTCTATAATATTCGAGTTGATGTTGTCGAACTACTGTGGGATCCTGTTGATTCTTGTTGACTCACTGTGAGATTGTGGTGAATCCTATGTCGGATTATGTTGAATTGGTGATTGATGGCGCAGTCTTGGTCGAATGGTGAGTTTCCACAGGGGAATAACGAGCACACTTGGATAGGATAGAGAATAGACTTTGCGAAAGGGAGAGAGTGATTAGACTGGAGGAAGGTACTTTGCCTTTCACATGATGGAGCGGACAGTACCTTGGTTGGAGCCTAAGTTCAGCACACCTTGCTTCTAGCCCGGTCACCTACCTTCTCCTAACTTCTTGTCCGAGATCATAGTCATTAACTCTCTCGGCTTCTCATCGGTGGAGATCAATCTACGTGCTTGCTTCTGATTCGCTATTAGTTGGTAATGCTTAAAGGAGATTGGTTGTTTATTTGTCATGCTTAACTGTGATTGGCTTAGTACCTCCATTGTCGCCATGATTGCAATCTTCCAGGGAGACAAGGTCTTTGAACTTAAGTTTTATGGGTTCTGGGCAGTGACCTTTAATTCCTGAATTTTGACGATACATTGCATCGATTGTGGTGGGCTACATATTGCTATATACAAATTATCACATATATATGTGATAAGGAGGTGTCGACTTATCTGTGATGAGGCATCCTGTCGACTCTCTCTATAGCTGTGGTAACCGAGGGTCAAACCTGTAGTAACCGAGAAGGACAGTCAGGGCGTGGAGAGTTTTCCAGTACCTCTCTGCACCTTGTAGGACCTTTAACAGTTCTCACAGAGTACAGGCAGTCGTGGTCGAGGCAGAGTGGAAAGCTTGGGAATGTCCACATTCAAAAAACGAAGAGACACAGTTGTAGTAGGAAAGTTCCGTGAACAGATAGGAGTCGAGCTAAGAGCAAGATGGAGTTAGAATATTTCTTATTGTTTTACATGGTCGATGAGGTGGATCTGGCTAAGACCGACAAGGGCTCACGCCGATGGTGGAGTGACTGTCTAAATAGGGCTAAAACCGAGGGTTTTTATATACCATTCCCGAGGAGGGGGGGGGGAGATGTGAGAATTTGGACTTTGAACGTCTGCGGCATTTTGCACCCTTTGACCTTAATGGCAACGGGCTGCCACATTCCTTTTTAAGGTTGTCGGATTTCTCTCTCGATTTTAGACGTTTTTGAACTTCTCATTCTTGCTTTAACTCAGCTCTTAATCTATTACATAGTTATATTTATTCATCCTCAGTTTGTACAAATTACATTACATATGGTGATGCAATGATACAATGTCAATCATGCGTATAATTATTTATAGATGTGTTTCTATATACAACATGACAATCTTGTTATAAGTATTATACAATATAGGGTTGTTGTTTTAAATTACCATATATATACAGTCTAGCCATAAATTCTGTTACAATTTTATAAATTAAATGATTAAAAACAAAACCTAATATAATATAAATACATATCTTATTAGCCAATAGGACATAGATTTTAAATACATACAATCATTCAAAATATCGTCCCTTATTTTTGACACAGGATCTCAAACGTTCGGGCCACTGATCTATGGCGGCACGCACCTTTTCTAAGGGTATTTCTTTCATTGCTTACACCTTCTCCTCCGAATACGCCCACAAACTGTAATCAAGGGGGTTTAAATCAGAGCTTCCAAAGGGCCATTCATTGGCCTTTATGAACTCCGGAACATTCTTCTCCAACCATTGTTGAGTTGACCTAGCTTTGTGAGCAGGAGTTGAATCTTGTTGAAATATCCAATGTTTTCCAATAAACATTTTTGTATTCAGAGACTTTACTATTTGTTTTAAAATATCTTCTTGATAGTTTTTAGCTGTAGTTTTTACCCCATTTGGCACAGAAGGGGAGATCTGTTACACCTTGGTAGCTAACTCCCCACCAAACCATGACAGAAGAAAGATGGTAACTTTTTTCAAGTCTTCTGACTTTCAAAGAAGCTTCTAGAGAGCTACGAGCATATATCCTATCATTCTGACGATTAATCTTTTCCTCAACAGTGAAATTTTCTCGTCTGTGGAAAGGATTCTCTCATGCCATGACCATCATGCCGCGCCAACAACATTTTTGATCTAACCCTTCTAATATTTCTAAGAACATGGGTTATCAAATGACCTGTCGTCATTTGAAAGCCCTCAGTCCAAGGTCTTTGTTGATTATCCTGGAAATGGTTCTTGGAGCCTAATTCATCTGATTTGCTAAGATCTTTTGTTTGCGGCGTGGATTTCGACAAATTCTTTCGCAAATTGCTTGTATAGCTGCTTGCGTTCGTTGCACGCGCGGTCGACCAGATCTTTCGAAGGTCATTAAGGGTGCCAGCCTTGTTGAACCTTACAATGGTTCGATAAACAAATTGACGCGTAATATTCAATTTTGTAAAAGTTTAAAAATCGATGAAGGACTTTGGCCTACCTTGTGTAAGGCTATTACAGCTATACGGCTTTCTTTAACACCCCAATTTATTGTCAAAAACCAATATATTCCGATTTTTTTTCTAACCACGTGTGCACGAGAAATTCAAATAACAACTACTGTATTTTGAATACTTCACGCGGTCAAATTAAAATTTTTATCACTGATTTGGTTTGTAACAATATTTATGGCTAGACTAAGTATATATATGTAATGAGATGAGTTACTGTTGACTCTTGTAGAATCCTGTCGACTATAATGTGGTGAGGTATCCAGTCGACTTAAACTATGGTGTGAGTCCCTGTAACTCTCGCTATACTGTGTTGACCGAGAGGAACAGTCAGGATGGGGAGTTTTCCAGTACCTCTCTGCACCTTGGAAGACCTTTTACAGTTCTCACAAAGTACAGGCAGTCGTGGTCGAGGCAGAGTGGAAAGCTTGGGAGTGTCCACATACAAAAAACGAAGAGACACAGTTGTAGTAGGAAAGTTCCGTGAACAGATAAAAGTTGAGCTAGGAGCGAAAGATGGAGATAGAAGAGTTCTCACTGGTCTACATGGTCGATGAGGTGGACCTTGGTGACAACCGATGTGGGCTTCCGCTGATGGTGAACTGACTGTAAAGTGACTGTATTTTTAGGTTAAAACGGGGGCTTTATATACCTTTTCTGAGAAAGGGAGTGCAAAAGAGCGTGGATCGTCTGGCGAAACTGTACACTGTCGCCGTCCTGACAGCTTCCAATCTATCTTTAGACCTTGTTGTTTTGGGACTGTTATATGCTCGATCTCTGCGTTAGCTCAACTCTTAATCTATTACAGAGTTTTATTTATTTATCCTCAGTTTGTACAAAGTACATTACATATGATGATGTAATGACACATGTCAATCATGCGTATAATCATTTACAGATGTGTTTCTATTATACAACATGAAATTCTTGTTATAAGTTATATACAATACAGTGGACCCTCGGTTTACGAGCACCTTGGAGTACGAGCTTTTCGCAGTACGAGCAAATTATTTGAAAATTTTTACCTCGGATTACGAGTGAAATTTCGCATTACGAGCAACTCGTGATGGTTGCCCCTCTTCTCCATTTCCACCTTTAGCGGCGGGATGAGGGCATATTTTTATATTAAATATTATTTTATTTATGGATTGTTATTAATCATTATAATATAAGTACAGTAAATATATTTAATACATACTATAATGTATATATTAAAATCGATACTAGAAAGAATCAACCAACACAAATCAGCCCTAAAACACCATAACCCGACCTCCTTATTAGTATATCATGCTCTCATCAATGGCCACATTCCAGACTTTGAACAAACATCAATAATACACCAATATATAAAAGAAAAGCACAGCAGGCTATTCTTGGAGAGTTGGAGTTCTTTGGAAGACAGAAATAGCATAAAACGAAAGATCGATATACCGTACATGTACACACAATTTATATGCTCCTAAAATAGGAACCTCTATGTATATATGAACTTCAGTGAAATGTCTTCATTCATAATGCAATAGCCGAATATTTATTTTGTATACATAGATATTTACTTTTACTCTATTCATTTATTTTGATTAGTATTGTGCGATATTTGTTTGCATGCATTACATTTTTATTTGAATGATTTTCGCCCGGGGAGATTGCGAGACGCCCGTGTCTCGAGTGTAACGCGCAGCTGGCCACAAAAAGAGATGAGATCCTAGAAAAAGATGGTCGTTTAGCCCATCGAAATATCGGAAATAAAAAGATTAATTATTGAATCCAAGATGTGCCCTTTATGAACATATATATATATACATGTATATAGTATTTTAAAATTAAAGAAAACGTTTTTAATTTTTAAGATAACTTTTTCCATTTGTAAACAAAGGCTCGAAGGTGTTATTAAAATTTAAAAAGTTGCTATAAAAATTTAAAAAGTTGCTATTAAAGTTAAAAATTTTTCTTTAATCTTAAAATACTCTGTATATCATTTTGACTAATTTTAATTCAACGATAAAATTATCTCTCAATGATAAAGGAATAGCTTTTTTTTAATTTCTTAATTATTTTTAGATTATATATGTATTTTCAAAAATGGGTGACAATTTTGACAATTAGCAGGTGATACCATAACCCAGAATTTAATATGTGAAAAGGCAAAGGCCTTGTACGCCGAACTCGGGAGTAAAATACCATGTACATCAATAGAGAACGAAGTACATGCAGATTTCAAAGCCAGCAAGGGGTGGTTCGAAACTTTAAGAGGAGAAGTGGCATCCATAGTGTCACGAGGCATGGAGAGGGTGCAAGTTCGGATGCTAAAGCAGCTGAGACATTCACTGCCGAGTTCGAGAAGCTCGTTTTTACCGAGTGTTACCTCCCACAGCAAGTTTTTAACTGTGATGAAACAGGACTTTTTTGGAAAAAGATGCCGAAGAGAACCTACATTACAGCCGAAGCGAATACAATGCCCGGTCACAAGCCCATGAAAGACCGTCTCACCCTCTTGCTGTGTGCTAATGCAAGTGGAGATTTGAAAGTAAAGCCACTGCTCGTGTATCATTCTGAGAATCCACGGGCTTTCAAGAAACACAAAGTGCAAAAGAGCCAATTGAACGTTTTGTGGAAGTCGAATACTAAGGCTTGGGTCACTCGTTTGTTGTTTGTTAAGTGGATGAACGAAGCATTCGGTCCTGCAGTGAAGAAATACCTTTCGGAAAAAAAACTGCCACTCAGAGCGTTGCTGGTTATGGACAATGCTCCTGCTCATCCACCAAGCCTTAAGGATCACTTACTGGATGAATTCAAGTTTATTGAGGTCAGGTTCCTCCCTCCTAACACCACCCCACTACTGCAGCCTATGGATCAGCAGGTCATTTCCAACTTTAAAAAATATATATCAAAGAACTTTTTCAGAGATGCTTCGAATTAACTGAAGAAACAAACCTTACTCTCCGAGAGTTTTGGCAGAATCATTTCAACATTGTCCACTGCCTTAAGATCATTGATAAAGCATGGAATGGAGTCTCCCAGAGAACTTTCGTTTCTGCTTGGACAAAATTGTGGCCTCACATCGTCCATGCATATGATTTTAAGGGGTTGTCTGGTGAACAGGAGCCACCAATTATCGATGTTATTGTGTCTCTGGGGAAAACTTTAGGACTGGAGGTGAATGAGCCAATCATTCAAGAGCTTGTGGAGGAAGAAGATCAGGAGCTTACCACAAATGAACTGATCGATCTTCATCGCGAGCAACACCAAGAGGTTAAGGAGGTGATCTCGTCTGGGGAAGAGGAGGATGAAAATTCACTGGGATCCCTCCCTTCAGATCAGATTCGGGAAATATGTAAAATGTGGGAAACTGTGCAATTGTTCGTAGCAAAGCACCACCCGAATAAGCCGGCTGCTTTGCGAGCGACGGATCAGTTCAACGATAATGCGATGTCGCATTTCCGTGAAATTCTCAAAAAGAGGCAGAAGCAACAGTCATTGGACCAGTTCTTCGATAAAATTGAAAGAAAAAATAAAATGTTATAAAATAACCCTTTTATGCCATTTTTCCCTCAAATAGTGGTTTTTTAACGCAATTGCATCAGCCTTCCCAACATTATCTTTTATTTTTGTTTATTTTATCTTTTTTTTATACATTTATTTATGCATTATCTTTTTATTTACTTATCACTAGGTTTGAAATTCAGTAACTATCACGTGTAAAATTTTTCTTTCGAATCTTTCATTAAAAATATGATAGCTATGATTTCAAATATTGCATGGAGTACAAGCTTCTCTTATACTTATCACGAAGTGTTTACCGACTCTAATTAAACTGAAATTCATGGAAGAATTGCCCGAGTTTCAATTATTAAAAAGAAGAAATTAGTTTCGCACTACGAGCGTTTTGGAGTACGAGCATGGCTCTGGAACGGATTATGCTCGCAAACCGAGGGTCCACTGTATATATATTTATACATGTATATCTTGATTTTTCTATGTTTATGAGTGAGAAATTTTACAATGGAAGTCTCAAAGTGTGGGGAAGACTGTAATGACAGTTGGTTACCTCGAAGTATTTATCCGAAAATTAAGTATTTCATTTGTTCATCTTACAAATTTTTGGCCAAAAAGCCAAATTTTACACGTTCACAATATGTCCCAAGAAATACACCTCCTTGATACTAAACATGCACTTATTCTCGTTTAAAGTAACGTTGGCATTTCTTAGCTCTCGTAGCATGGAGCGCAGAATTTCGTAATGCTCCTCTTTGGTCATTGCAAATATCAGAATATCCTCCAAGTAGCAAATTACTCCTTTTTATCCACTGAGGATGATGCCAATGGTTTGTTGAAAATTTCTGGAGCAATTGAGGTTCTAAACGGAACGCGGCGAAAGCTGTAACGTCCAAAAGGAGTGATGAAGGTAATTAACTTCTGACTCTCTTCATCAAGTGGTATCCTGGTGAAAACCGCTATTGTCTTCAAGTTTCGAAAAAAAAATAGCTTACCCCAGCTGCAACAACATGTGCTCGACTTCTGGCATCGGATGTGTCTCCCTTTCAATGCCCATGTTTAACTTCGATAAGCCAACACATATTCTTATATATCCGTTGTTATTGCTAGCAATACCATTTGGTGCACACTATTCCATTGCTTCCTGCACTGGCTGAACAATATCCATATTTTGAAGTTCAGTGAGTCCTGTCTTCAACTTTTCAATAAGTGGTAAAGGTACTCTCCGCGGCGTGTGTATGTCGAACGGTTGAGCATCCTTTTTCATCTTAATTTTGTAGGGTTCTTAAACTTTTCCAATCCCTACGAAAAGTCTAGGGAATTCCCGTTTAATATCAACTGAAAAAAACGGTTGCAGCCTTTGGTGAATTCAATCGCACCAACAACTTCAGCTTGACACATGCATTACAGCTTAGCAATCGCTCACTCATTTGATATGTAACATATATAAGTTCTTCAATTGACATCGTCATATTTCTGTTTTCCTGTGAACATTCCAGCGCACTTCAGACTTTGTCCAGAAGATTCTCGAAAATTGCGGTTCGCAGGTCGCAATTTTCGATTTTTACATTTCTTTGTGAAATTTGCAGAGGGATAACTGTCACGTCTGCTCCAGTGTCTAGCTTCATACTTACCGCTATGATATCTAATATCAGTGTCTCAATCCAAGGTTCAGATTCTTTTAACCCTAATAAAGTCAGTAAAAATGCATTTGGAAGTGAGATACTCTCTTTGGAAGTCACCTCTGTCACCATTGTCTGCTTTTTCTTCCATATCTGTCGTCCATAATTTTGGGTTGATGTAGATGGCAGGTTTGCTTTACAACATTACTCCCAGTGACCAAAAACATTACATTTATTGCAAGTCGTTTGCAAAGATGGTAACGTCTTTCCCCGGAAATGAGTTTTTCCGCAATTTCTACCTTTTTCTATCTGTACGCCATTTGTCTTCTGCGCCTAATAATGCCCAAATTTTTGGAAGGCTTTCTTCGCCGCCTTTACCTGGTTAACCTTAAAGTTGTGTGGGTTGCTAAGGTCATCTTGTTGCTTCTGGATAGCTTCAAACTGGCTAACTCTTTTTACAGTTTTTTTCTAGCGTTAAGTTTTCATCTAACTGTCATCTCTCAGAAAGATTTTCATTTCGAACACCACTATCATGAATCATTTCGTCAAGTGACAGCCAGGCTGCAATAAACTGGATACAATTTGACTAAATTAATTCATGAAAAACACACCAAAACTGAAAGTTTTATTTTGTGAAAGAGGAAATACAAAATGGAATCAAACTGGCATGCACTTAAAGTGAAGATAATAGAGACAGATATACTAAATAAGAGTCTCCCTAAGGATAAAATGAAAATGTGCAGATAACCTTGGACTTGCGGATTAGGGCTTACACACAGGTGGGCGTGAGTTGTATATATATTTTAAGTTTAATTAATTATTTTTTCCCACAGATAGTATGTGTGTAAGATCACAAGTAAATAGGGGTTAACCTTATGAGGATAAGTTTCTCTTTGTTATATGTTACTATATGTTATAAGTTACTCTTTTATTTTGTGCTCTCTATTGTAAATCAATAGAGATAATGTTTGATCAATTTTCTTGATATCAGTATCTTTTATAAAGTCTAAGCAAAGTAATTGAATTTAAAATACAATATAACGCGGCTTATGATTGTAAAACGAAAATTGCAGTTATACCGCGAATGTTTCTTTTAAACGAAAAATCTAAATTTATTTTAAAGAGAAATAGCGATTATTTCTAACTTTAAGGATGAGGTATGATAGAATGAATTGTGAATAGTAATGATAAACGGAAAAAATAAAAGTTTCCAGGGATAGGAATCAACCCACAGTTTTTCGATTTTTCGTTTAAAAGAAACATTCGCGGTATAACTGCAATTTTCGTTTTACAATCATAAGCCGCGTTATATTGTATTTTAAATTACTTTATATAATATTTACGAACGGAAAATATGTCCAGGTAGCCTAGTGGACATGGCATCTGCCCGGTAAGCGAACACTGTGGGTTCAATTCACATCCCTGGACACTTTTATTTTTTCCGTTTATCATTACTCTTCACAATTCATTCTATCATACTTCATCCTTAAAGTTAGAAATAATCGCTATTTCTCTTTAAAATAAATTTCGATTTTTCGTTTAAAAGTAATTGAATATTGATTAAAATAAAAGTTGTTGAATTAATAATTTGGAAAAGAAAACACATATTACTGCTAAAGTTCAAATAAAATTTAAAAATAGTCTTATAAGTGAAAATGTTGCAATTAAAGTGTAAAATATTGTTATCAAAGTATAAAATTTGTCATTAAGATATAAAATGTTGTTAATAAAGTGTCAAATGTTGTCATTGAAATGTAAAATTTATCATTTTTAAGTGTAAATCCTTAAAAATGCATAGCTTTTGAAAACCTAAAAAACGTAAATATAAAAAATAGAATATATTTGAAGTTATTATATTTTGTGTAATATTTAAACAATTTTGAATTAAAAAAAAACAGATTTATAATAAAAACCAATAGTTGCTTATTGTATCATCATTTTAAATAAATATTTTTTTTCAATAGACTGCGCTCCTGCACAACCTGGGTTAAAATATATTTTAGTTTTAATAGATTTAAAATAGATTGAATTAAATATAATAATATCCTTATATCTCTCTCTCTCTTAGAAGCCTTAAAGCTAGACATAGCTTAATGCTGTTATCAGACCATTTTTGAAAGAGAATCTTTGAAGCTATTTAAATGGAAGTACTTGAAACTTTTTATCATGGAATAGTTGATACACTTGCAGGATTTAAAAATGTGTATTTAATTACAATTAACTCAGACGAATTACATAAGAATGACAGAGAGAAAGTTTTAGAAGTAATAAGAAAATTATCAAAGCTATGCATAATACCGTTAATTATATATTTAATCAAGACATACTTTATGCTGAAAGTGAGATGTTGTTTGATGTATTGCTTAAATATATTTTCAGACGAAGATATAATGATAAAGTTAGTTGTTGATTATTGGATATATATATTTGAAAATGTGTTCAAAACTTTTAGCTGGCCTATGTATGTTATCATTCAAATTTCATCATGGTTTCATTACTCTGATTTGGCTAAATCTCTTAATAAACTTTTTCAGAAGAATGATGAAGTATCAAAAACAAATGATATATATCAATATATATCTGATATTTACTATGGAGGAGTGTTAAATATCGTTATATGGGTCTTTTTAATAGTGCTTCATTTAATTAATATACCATATAAATTCTATGGTAGTATGGTCGTTTTAATTTATATAATTATTTCGTCATTTTATAATTCTTTGTTTGTGGCAACCTACAATGTGGCATTCTCATCTTTAAAATTACAAGCTAGATTAAAATATTTTGAAACCCACTGGGCTTATTATTTTGCCTTTGGAGCACCGATAACCTTAGTACAGTTTATGATTTCAGATTTACCTATTTTTATCAGAACTTTAATTGATATCGTTTTTTATACTTGCATGATCATATCTGCTATTGCACAATCACCAGAACGAGTCGGAAAAGAAATATTCAGACTTCCAATTTTAAAACCTTTTTCCGTAATTTTGTATCGTTTTTAGTGACATCGAAAAAAAAATGTAAATAAATGCTATTTGACAACACTTTGAGTTTCTTTAATTTATTTTGTAAATAAACATTATATTTATCTTCCTAATGTGTATTCAATATCTTTTTTAACGTTTATTACTAGTTTTTCACATCGTCATGGAATATATAAATTGCAAAATATACCTGTAAGTGTTGGGAATCTCTTATGGTTCAGACAATGAAACAACAAATAACAAGTTTACTTACAGCTGAAGTGGTTTTAAAGAATTAGGCAATTTTACCTTTTATGAAAGTATTTTAAATTTATTATTTACAAAGAGAGAGAGAAAAGAACATTTAACAATTTACATTACAATTACTAATTTTGTAAACAAAACCAACACTTTGTTCTCGTTTTTATATTACAGTGTTGTCAGTCTAAAAGTATTTCAAGATCATTGATTTACTATTCTTTTTTTTCCAACATTCCCTCTTATATCAGTGATCTTATCACATTCAACAGTTTCTTCACTTGACTTATGTTTTAAATGGTTGTCATAAGAAGGGATTTGAATTTGTCAAACTTTGGTCTGGCTAGAGGTTTTGTTAGGATGTCTGCAATTTGGTGTTCTGTTGGACAATATATCAGGTTAAACCTTTGAGCTTGATCTTTCACAAAATGATATTTGACATCAATATGTTTAGTTTTAGTGGTGAATTGGCCTGATTTTATAATTTTTATAGTGCTTTGGTTATCAACATAGAGATTTATATAAAAATTATCTGGAATTAATTCTTCTAATAGGGATCTTATGTATGACACTTCTTTGCATGCATCTGCTGCAGCAATGAACTCTGCTTCAGTGCTGGAAAGGGCAATTACAGGTTGCTTTCTGGAGCACCAACTTATGGGACCTCCACATGGGTAAACTACATATCCTGTGGTACCTTTTCTAGTTTTAATATCTCCAGCAAAGTCAGAATCACAATAAACATTTAATTCAAATGGAATCTCTCCATCATATGATACTAGCCGAATGACCCGGGCAACGCCCGTGTTTTACCCGATTGAATGTTTTTATTCAAATACTATTTGTTACAATTATCATATTAGTTACGTATTGTGGACGTGTATAGTTGACAAACATACATACATACATACGCTGACTTTTATATATATAGGGATAATAATATAAATGAGTTTTAAAAATTGTAAAAAAGAAAAAAAATGCATCGGCCGGGAATCGAACCCAGGCCGCCCGCGTGGCAGGCGAGCATTCTACCACTGAACCACCGATGCTTATAAGAAATGGCCCTATTTGGGTATTTATTTCATTCACAAAAGCAAACGATGACAGAATTGTTGATGACTCTGATACTTGTATTTATAATTATGTTAGCATAATGAATTAGTCAGTATTCCCATGGTCTCCAGCGAAGAGGTGTGAATTGACTTTTTGAAAATATACATAATTATAAAGATAGAAGCTTCTATAGAAATAAATAAAATAAGCCGAAATAGCTCAGTTAGGAGAGTGTTAGACTGAATATCTAAAGGTCCTGGTTCGATCCCGGGTTTCGGCATCTTTTTTTAATTTTTAAATTTCATCCGTGAATGAGGTCAGGAAAGACGGTTGTGACTATATATATTAATGCCTAAATTGGTGGTATGATTTAAATATCTTAGGGTTCTTTTGATGTTTATAATATCTTGAGTTGTAGGATCATGCATTGACCTGCTTTCAAAATTTGTGGCAAAGGTCATGTCTGGTCTAGTTTTGTTTGTCAAATATAAAAAGCTTCCAATTGCTTGTCTGTAGGGAAATTTGTTATCATTTGATATTTCTAAGTTTTTGTCTAATTCTTTTACTACATCTGTAATGGGAGTGGGTACTGGTTTTGGGTTTTGCATATTATATCTTTCAAGAACAGATTTTGCATAATTTTTTTTTCTTGTGAAAGTAAAGTTTTAAATTTTTCCTCAAAACACAAATTTATTCCCAAAAAAGTTCTTGGATCATTGTTTATTTCAACTTCAAACTCTTGGGATAGTTTATTTCTAAAATATTATTTAATTCTTCATTATCTCCCATTAAGATACCATCATTTACATATATTGCAAGGTATATATTTCCTTTGTTGGTTTTAAAAAGACATGGCTCTGATTTTAGTTGTATGAAATCTTGGGATTTGAGAAATGATTTTAATCTTTCATTCCATTTTAATGGGGCTTGCTTTCAAACCATACAATGTCTTTCTTAACCTACATATATTCCCTTTATAACCTTCTGGCAATTGAACATATATTTCTTCATCCAAAAACCCATATAGAAAAGCTGTTTTTATGTCAAATGTTTAAAAAACAAACCTTTTCTTAGCCATTAGAGCAAAGTATATCCTTAAGGAAACAGTGCCTATAACTGGACTGAATGTCTCATCATAATCAATGCCTGCTTCTTGTTCAAAGCCTCTTACAACTAGTCTTGCTTTGTAGCGGCCATCTTCTTTCACTTCAAAGAGCCATTTAGAGGTCAGAATCTTCTTGTTTAACGCTTCATTTTCTTTTACTATTTCCCAAACTTCATTTTTGGCAAGAGACTCTTTTTCTTCTTTTATTGCCTTTTTCCATTTTTCTTGATTTGGACCAGATATAGCTTCCGAGTAAGTTAGAAGAGCTGATTCTGTTGTTCCGTCCCGTTCTAAATAGAAGTATCCATATCTTGATGGTGTTTGTAAACTTCTTCTTGGTCTAAGATTATATTTTGAAGTACTTGGTTTTGTAGAATATTTTCTTTGTCTTCAGAGACTTCTGGTAGACTTGGTTCTTCATTTAGTTCTAGTTGATCTTCAGATTCTTCTTCTGGTTCGACAATAGGTATTTTTTCTTCTTTATTTATACATCCTTTATCTAAAAAGATTACATCTCTAGCTGTAAAGATTTGTTTGCTTTGTTCATCTCAAAGGCGATAACCATTTGGTGCATAACCTATAAAGGTATATTTTTTACTTCTGTCTTCCAATTTCTTTATGTGTTTTAGGGTTTTGACATAAGCTTCACAACCAAAAAGTTGTAAGTTTGACAAATTTGGTCTTTTGTTGAACCAAAGTTCTGCAGAGGTTTTCTCTAATTCTTGAGTAGGGCCTCGGTTCAGCAAATAGGCTGAAACCCTTACAGCTTCTCCCCACATGTATTTTTCTACACCAGAATCAATCAAAAGAGCTCTAGTTTTCTCCATCAGGGTTCTATTTAATCTTTCGGCTTTGCCGTTTAGCTGAGGTGAGTGAGGTATGGTGAGATCCATAATGATTCTTTTAGCTTTGCACCAGGATTTTATATCTTCATTTACATATTCTCCGCCATTTTCACATCTTATTTTTAAAACTTTTAGATTCATTTGTTTTTCTGCTTCTGTAATAAATTATTTTAGATATCCTTTTACTTCATATTTATTTTGTAACAAATACACATGACAAAAATGTGTGTAGTCATCAAGAAATGTTAGAAAATAGTTTTTGTTGTCATGGGTAGTGGGATCTAAAGGTCCACATACATCTGTATGGATTATTTCTAAAGGCCTTTTTGATTTTGTTCTAATGGAATTGAATGGCTTTATTACCTGTTTAGCTTTAATGCATGTTTCACAAATTTCATCTTGACTTATTTTTTCTATGTTTATTCCATTAACCATAGATTTTATTTGTTTTAAGCTTGAAAAACTTATGTGACCCATTTTTCTGCGCCATTTTAGCATTTCTTCATTTTGGGTAGCTGTTAGGTGAGATTCTTTAATTTCAGGATTTTCTGTTTCTATATTTATTGTATAGAGTCCATTTTCCAGTTTTTTTTTCCTTTTAAAACTTTTGTTCCATTTTTTACGACAAATACCTTTTCAGCTTCAAAGACGACTTTGCCTTTATTTCTGGTAATGGCACTTACCGATAGTAAATTATTTGTCAAGTTTGGTACAAACATCACCTCCTTGAGATCACATTTCTTTCCTTGAATTTTTCCAACTGATTTTGCTTTTAGAGTTTCTTCCTTTTTTGCTATTGATATTTTTGAGTTGCGATCTACTTCATCTAGTAAAAACTTTTTACTATTTATCATATGGCTTGTTGAGCCACTGTCTACAATGAATTCTAGCAATTCCTCATTTTTACATTTTAAAGTCTCTCCTGCAAAAAAAGGACAATTTTTCTTCATTTTTGTTTCTGAAAAAAGCAATCCTTTTCTCTATGATTTGTCTTTTTAAAAATTCGGCAAGGAATATTTTCCTGGAATTTATTTTGAGATTTCTTAAAGAAGCATTGGTCTTGAGTATGATTTGTCTTTTTACAGATGGTACACCATTTTTTATTTAGTCTAAAGTATTTTGCTAAGTGCCCGCTCTTTTTGCAGTTAAAACACTGCTTTACTTTAGTAGCACTCATGGCTATTCCCTCTTCAGGCTTTACTTTTTGTTTAGTTTCTTCAAGTGATAGTCTTGATATTAAGTTTGTTAACGTTTTCTCACTTTTTAGTGTCGAGTCCCATGCTTTGCTGAAGTAATTAAAGTAGTCTGGCAAAATGCTCAATATTTTAGAAATTACAAAGCTTTCCTCAATTTCTTATTTTTAATTATTTAGTTTGAATACTAAATTTTGCATTCTGCTTATATTTGTTGCCATATCTGTATTTTTGTCAAATTTGAATCCATGAAATTCTTGTAGTAATTTGAATTTTAATTGCTCATCTTCTCTTTGATAAATGGCTACTAGTTTTTCATACATTTCTTTTGAAGTTTTGCAATTTAGAATATGTGTTAAAACATTCTTTTCAATGGTTAACATTATGTATTTTTGTGCTTTGGCGTCTTTTAGGCTCCATTTATCTTTTCCAATTTCATCTTTCAAGTCTTCAAACAACGATTTTCCATTTACAATATCTAGAAGGCCATTTGCTTTGAAAATAATTGTTATCTGGAAATTCCATAAATCAAAATTTTCAGGATTTTTAAGCCTCACAATATTTGCGATATCTTCGCTGACAGCAATTTTTTTAATTTATATTTTATCCTATATTATATATATATATTACCGCGATTCAAAATGAACCACGCTCTGCTACCATGTTGGGAATCTCTTATGGTTCAGACAATGAAACAACAAATAACAAGTTTACTTACAGCTGAAGTGGTTTTAAAGAATTGGGCAATTTTACCTTTTATGAAAGTATTTTAAATTTATTATTTTCAAAGAGAGAGAGAAAAGAACATTTAAAAATTTACATTACAATTACTAATTTTGTAAACAAAACCAACACTATTATTTTTATTCTGTACATAACCCGGACTCCTGGAGCGTACGAAAGTCGCCAACTGTCCGGGTTTGTCTTCTGACTTATTGTCTATTTGTTGCAGTTGACATCCAACTGATTAGATGTCGCCAGGCTGTTTTATTTTTGGGGAGGTTCTTCAATGCTTCTTGGTTGAATGTGCTGGTGTTAAGTAGAGTTGCAGTCTGGAATCTCTGAAGATGGTAGGATGGGCAACTGAATAGGAGGTGGTCGACTGTTTGATTTTCTTGGTGACAGTGTTGGCATACGGGGTCGTTGTTTTTGGAGGTTCTGGGAAACCAACATTTTTTTATTTATTTCGTCTCAATTTACAGGTGTTACATTCGAGCACAGCTCGCGAGTCACCTTGTCCTGGCTATTTACACATGGCGAGTTGGTGGAGTAGAAGTGGTCCCCCTAGGCATTGCAGGAGGGCAGCTGTTGGGCGATGAGCTCTTGACTAAGTGTCAGGGCCGGGTCGTCGGAATCGGGGATTGATATCTCCTTTATTTTGTAGAATATCTTGTATGGTTGGATTATTTGAGTTTTGCATTGGAAAGTATAATTTTTTAACGGAAGTTTGGTACATATCTTCTAGATCGGGTTGGTTCAAGTCCTCCTTCAGTATCTTGTTTGATAGGTTGAATGGAGCTCCTATACTTGTCCGAAGGCAGATTCTCATGAATGCGTTTATCCTATTTTTGTTTGTGGTTGTAATATATTTACACCAAATTGGGAGTGCGTATGTTACTATCGGGAGGATACAACTTCTGTATAGAGTTAACTTTTGTTTCCTAGTCAATTTGCTTCTATGGTTGAACAGGCTTGATAATGTTATTTTGGCGATTTTTGCTTTCTTTATGATATTTTTGACATGTATGTTGAATTTCAACTTGGAGTCTAAGGTAACTCCAAGATATTTAACGCTGTCAGTCCAGTTAATAGGGCTCTGGTTTACCTTCAGGATGGATTGTGGCTTGAATTTTTTATTGTCTAGTGGCGGAAAAATTATTGCCTGAGACTTTTTTGGGTTGATGTCTAATTTCCAATCATTGCACCATTTGGTTATACTGTTTATGTAATTTTGGAGATGTGTAGTTATTATTCCTATTGATTTGGAGTTTGATAAAATTGCTGCGTCATCTGCGAAAAGTTTTATTTGACATTTTGGATGTGGAGGGAAATCGTTGATGTAGATGTTGAATAGGTAGGGTCCAAGGATAGAGCCTTGAGGGACTCCAATCTGGGTTGGTTTTGCCGTGGTTATATAATTCCCTTGCTTAATTGAAAAGGTTCTGTCCTGGAGATAGTTTTCCAAGAATTTGATAAAATTCCCTTGGAAATTGATTTTTTGTTATTTTTGCTATCAAGCCATCATGCCATACTCTATCAAAGGCTTTGGTAAAGTCTAGAAAAACAGCACCTACTGCCTCCTTGTGGGACTTTCTTATTTGGATGTAGTCTATTACTGTGATTAGCTGGTGGGTTGTGGAGTGTCCTTTTCTGAATCCAAATTGTTGAGGAATGATAAAGTTAATAGAATCCATGTATGACTGCAATCTGCGAAGAACGATTCTCTCGTATACCTTACCGATGGTAGAGAGAAGGCTGATTGGTCTGAGATCTTCAGGTGATTTGACAGGTGATTTTTTTGGAATGGTTATGATAATGGCATGTTTCCATGTCTTTTCGGGAAGTAGCACAGGTGTAATGCAGCATTGAAGATCCCAGCGAGGAAAACTATCCATTTGATGGGGAGGTTTTTAGTCATTTGCGGCGTAATATTGTCGTGGCCTGGAGCTTTGTGATTACCTAGGTTTTTAATCACTTCCTTGACTTCATTTGGCGTTGTCATTGATAGTATATTCTCTTGGGGATGATGGCAAGTGTTATCTGTTAGGTACGACGGAACCTCATCCTCCGCCTTGGAAAAGTGTTTGGAAAAATGCTCTGAAAGATCATTTCCAATTTCTTTGTCGGTCAGCAAGGTTTTCCATTTGCATTTAAACTAGTGATTTTGTCAGTTTTTTTCCTAATGGGTTTTGTTTTTTTCCAGAAGTCTGTTGGGCTCGATTCAAGTTTGCTTAAAAAACTATTCCAATTTTCAGATTTCTCTGCTTCAAGGGCTTGATTTACCTTTCCTTGAAGATCGAGGTAAGTAGCTCTATGAGCTGGATCCCAGGTTGATTGCCATCTTTTCCTAGCTTTATTTTTCTCCCTTATTAAGGCTTTGGTTTTTGGGTTCTTTATTAATTTGGAAGATGAAACTATGGTGTTTTTCGAGTAGCTATTATTAATTTTTTCGTTTAAAATTCCAACTGCTGAATCAATGTCTACTTCAGTTTTCAAGGGGAGTCTGGGGGGCGTAGTGGAGATTAGATCTTGTTGAAAATGAACCCAATTAGTTACTCGGCTGAGCTGGGTTGTAAATTCATCCTTTGGGCAATTCAATTCAAAGATTACAGGGAGATGGTCAGATGATAAATCGTCGGTGGTTCTGGCCTTTGGGGTCCAGGGAATGTTTTTAAGTACAGCGAAGTCTAGGAAATCGGGATTGCCGAGTGGACTGTAATGCGTGGGTGACGAAGGTGCGACAATGTCGAGGCTTTCTCTTTCAGAGAAATTGTGCAGCACGATTCCACTGTTATTTGAAGTCCTTGATCCCCAAAGAGGGTGTTTGGAGTTCCAGTCTCCTGCAACGATTATTGAGTGGTTGTGTTTTATCAGTTGGTTCAAATCTTCTTCCAATAATGGTGCATCAGGCTTCTTATAAATTGCTGTGATTTGCAAGAGGGTTTTTCCATCTGGTTTTATAAAAATTGAAGTATTTTCCAAGTTTAAAGTATGAATCAGCATATTTTTATATTTAAAAAAAGATTTTATAATGATGGCTGTTCCCCCACCCTTTCCTGTAATTCGCTCAGTTCTAATGGTTTGATAGTTCCTGAACTTTAGATCAATTGAGGGTTTAAGGTGAGTTTCACTGAGCAGAGCAATGTCAATTGAGTTATCTTCTAAAAAGTGCAATAATTCTTCTTTCTTTGGTCTGATTCCGTTACAATTCCAAGCAGTAATTTTAAAAGGTAATTTGCAATTCATTGTAGGTATGTTTTGATTACTTGCATCAATTTTTCACACAGGTCCTTAGTTTCAGAACGAGAAGTTTTTCTTGTCACAACCTCAGCATTGCTTTGGTTTTGTTGTTCTACAATTTTCGGCAGTGTTTCAGATCTTTTTGAAATCGGAAGTGGGTTGTTAGGTTTGTACTGACCAGGGTATCTTGGCTGTTGCTGATGTACTCTTGGAAACTTAGGGCATCCGCGGTAATTGGCTGTGTGCGCTTCTTCGCAGTTTGCACACTTTAGGGGAAGTTGTCTTGACTTTCTTGGGCAGTCCTTCGAATGGTGCTCCTCGGCACACTTGACGCATTTTGGTTTCAGGAAGCAGTTAAGTTGACCGTGCCCGAAACCCTGGCAGTTGAAGCATTGAGTCACACGGTTTGTTGTTCTGAAAGATTCTACTGCAATTTTCTGATAGAGAAGTTCAGTTATTCCAGTATATATTTTCTTGTTTTGTTCATTTTTCGGTAATTCTACCAGTACTAAATTCATTGGCCTTTTAGTTGATTGTCTATGAAGTCTCTTCACAGAGGTCTCAGTAAAGCCCATTGTTGCAAGTTCTATTGCTATATCTTCAGTCTTGTATGCTGTTGTCACGCCCTTTAATACTACTTTGAGCGGTTTTTCTTCTTGGAGTCTATAAGAGTAGCCGCCATTGTTTTTTTTTTTAACATATTCCCTGATTTTTTTGAAGTCTGAAATATTTTTGGCCTTGATAATGTGCTTATTTCCTGAGATCGTGCATTGGAATTTATCTGTGCACAGGTCTTTCAGCTCTTGGCAGAGCAACTTCCAGTCTGTTACATTTTCTGCTATTACAGGTGGTATTCTTGGCTTTTTTGCATGTGTGACTTTTGTCCAAGGACCATCTTCATCAATGTTTTCTTCGTTAACCTGAGAAGGGGTAGCTGCGGACGTTTCTTGAGGGACTTCAGTTACCTCGTTCATGGAGACATCGTTTTCATTATTCTGTGAGACAACTTCCATTCTCGGTGTCTTATGGCTACGTGGTGTTGAAACTGAGGGGGATTCGCGAGTTCGTTTCTTTGTTGAAGGAGTTTCTTCTACTTTGAACTCGATGCCACATCTTTCAAGAATTTTCAAAAGTATGTTGGTGTCGATTATACTGACCTTTTCGCCAGCTGGGCCGATCGTTGATTTGATTACAATAGGCTGCATCTTTTTTAGCTCCTATAACAAATTCTTTTTTTTTCGAAACCAACACTTCTTTGTTCTCGTTTTTATATTAGTGTTGTCAGTCTAAAAGTATTTCAAGATCATTGATTTACTATTCTTTTTTTTTCCAACAGTAAGCACATATATTTTAGCATTTTGTAATTAATTAAATTATTTATTTTTTTAACCAACAATATATATCAACATATATAGTCACGACCGTCATGGGCGGGCGGGCGGGCGGGCCGGCCGGCCGGCCGGTTCTGTCACGGATGCGCGCGCATCATCATTATGATCATTATCATTATCCAAATAATTTGGATTATAGATTAGAAGGTAATAAGACCAAATCAACTGATAAGGTACAATTTGGAATATAGATTAGAATCAGAAGGTAATAAGACCAAATCTAATGATAAGGTACAATTTGGATTATCAACATATATAGTCACGACCGTCTTTCCTCAATTCCTCAATCCGCATCCCTGTCACGGATGCGCGCGCATCATCATTAATATAATATAAAAAGCCAACAATGAAGAATGAATGTAAGATAAAAAGCCAACAATGAAGAGTAAATATGATATAAAAAGCCAACAATGAAGATTGAATCTACTTATATATTTGCCTTATTCTGTCTGTTTGTCTGTTTGAAGCTCACGGATGGATTTTTCATAACCATCGGTGGTTCAGTGGTAGAATGCTCGCCTGCCACGCGGGCGGCCCGGGTTCGATTCCCGGCCGATGCATTTTTTTTTTTTTTTTACAATTTTTAAAACTCATTTATATATTATACAAGAATGACATCCACGGCGCCAATTTATAATTGTAACGAATAGTATTTGAATGAAAGCATTTAATCGGGTAAAACCCGGCGTTGCCTGGGTCATTCGTATATAATAATTGTATAAACGAATGCAAGACAAAATCACCGCGAATGTTTCTTTTTTTTAAGGCAATTTCTTTTTATAGCAATTATCGTTATTTATCGTTAATTTTTGTTTCGATTTTATTGAAAAAAAAACGATATGGTGCCTTTAAAAAATGATCTTTATTACTATGCAGTTTTCTATTTAGTCAATATACCTAAGTTCATGTTGCAAATGTAATTATCTCTATCGATTTAGTAGGTGAAATGCAAAAAAAAAAAAAATCGACATGATGAAATCTTTATGAAAATTCACATTTTTATTTTTATATTTTCAAGACACACACAGTTTGAGGCGGGACGTTTCACAAGAGAGACATCCACGGCGCCAATTTATAATTGTAACGAATAGTATTTTAATTAAAACATTTTAAAAACACACAGTTTGGAACGGGACGTTTCACAAGAGTGACATCCATGGCGCCAATTTATAATTGTAACGAATAGTATTTGAATTAAAACGTTTTTAAAGTATATGCGCACTCGGGTAAAACCCGGGCGTTGCCCGGGCCATTCGTCTAGTGTAAGATAAAAAGCCAACAATGAAGAGTGAATGTAATATAAAAAGCCAACAATGAAGAATAAATGTAAGATAAAAAGCCAACAATGAAGAATGAATGTAAGATAAAAAGCCAACAATAAAGAGTAAATGTAATATAAAAGCCAACAATGAAGAATAAATGTAAGATAAAAAGCCAACAATGAAGAGTAAATATAATATAAAAAGCCAACAATGAAGAATAAATGTAAGATAAAAAGCCAACAATGAAGAGTAAATATAATATAAAAAGCCAACAATGAAGAATGAATGTAAGATAAAAAGCCAACAATGAAGAGTAAATATGATATAAAAAGCCAACAATGAAGAATGAATGTAAGATAAAAAGCCAACAATGAAGAGTAAATGTAATATAAAAAGCCAACAATGAAGAATAAATGTAAGATAAAAAGTCAACAATGAAGAGTAAATATAATATAAAAAGCCAACAATGAAGAGTGAATGTAAGATAAAAAGCCAACAATGAAGAGTAAATATAATAAAAAAGCCAACAATGAAGAGTAAATCTCTATATATATAAAAATGAATGTTTCTATGTTTGTCTGTTTGTATGTTTGTCTGTATGTCCGGTATACAAATTCGCAGTAGTTCACTAATTCAAACCAAAATGTCCATACATAGGTAAAAAAAAAATACGGGGAAGACGATAGGCTATTTTAAAAAATATATAAATCAATTATTAAAACTATATATTTTTAGTCAGAAAATGATGATGACGATATTGCTGTATCATGTTTGATTATCAGATACAAAATTATATCGGGAAAAATTCCAAAAAGCAGAGACCACGGGTGAAACCAGTTCATTATTTTGTACGCAGGAACAAAATTCTAACAGAAAAACATTCATTCGAGCAGAAAACAAAAGCCAGATCATCTTTCTATAAAAATATCGCTTCTCAGACACAAAGTTTGCAGCGGGACGTTTCACAAGTGTGACATCCACGGCGCCAATTTATAATTGTAACAAATAGTATTGGAATAAAAACATTCAATCGGGTAAAACACGGGCGTTGCCCGGGTCATTCGTCATTAATATATAGTCACGACCGTCTTTCCTCAATTCCTCATCGCTGTCACGGATGCGCGCGCATCATCATTATGATCATTATCTTCTATAGAAGCTTCTATCTTTATAATTATGTATATTTACAAAAAGTCAATTCGCTCGCGCCTCTAGCGGTGAAAATGAGGGGTAATACCAGCTGACCTAATGTACATGTAAAGTTTGGAGCGGGACGTTTCACAAGAGTGACATCCACGGTTCCAATTTATAATTGTAACAAATAGTATTTGAATAAAAACATTCAATCGGGTAAAACACGGGCGTTGCCCGGGTCATTCGTCTAGTATATATATATATAAATAAAAAGTCCTTTATAAATATATTGACACTATAAATTAATCACAGGTATTTAAAATATTTTAATAATTAAATCTTGTTTAAAAAAAAAACAATGAATCAATCATAACCTTTGTTTACATCGCGCGTCATCTTGACGTCATATTTCAGATCTGGCCAAATGTCTCGGGGTCACCCGGGTCTCCCATATAAACATTAAATATATTAAAATATTTCCAATATTTTATTTTTAGTTTACCAACCACAATATAGTGTAATGTGTTTAAAAGCCATTCATTATAAGGTTTGGATAGGCTAAACTGGGAATAGTAAACCATTTAGCATGTCCCAAAATATCCAAGGGAAAGCACTTTTCATCATTTTATTTTCCCCCAAACTTCAATAACAAACAACTCTCAATTAGCTTTTTTAGTATATTTCTATTAAACTTTATTATATACTCTCTCTCACTACCATAGTTTCGAGCTATGGCCTTCACCAGAACAGGGGCTTTAGAATGAAGGAAGCAGACTGACTATGTTTTTTTTCCAATGTACCTAATGATAAAAGGCTTGTTGACTGATGTCAGAATGATACAGCAGGTTTTCTTAATTCCCCAGGGTTCATTGAAGTAATTTATTATTTAAAAATAAGCATCAAGAGGTCTTTTACTTCTTACCTAACCTCATAATGTCTTGTAAACACTTCGCTAGACTAGGGTTAGTAAATCGGTGAGTTGGTCTCAAGAACTCCCATAGCTTTTTTAGTTGCTGGTTGGCAAAAAAAGTTTAGCACTAACCTCTAAGTAATCTCTGATATTTCAGCATTGTCACCTTCATCAGAATGGAGTTGACTTTGTTGAAAGATAAGAGCATTGCATATTATGGTGAGCCTCCATAAGCCTTTTGTTCAGGTACTACAATGGTACAGACTTGAGAGGGTTAAATTCTCTTAATTTCTATTTATTGAAACAGACACAGAAAAGGACACTTGTAGCTAGCAAAATTCCAAACTAAAATTACACAATTACAAAATTTGAGCCATGAATTCTAGTGATGTTTAAGATATTGCTTAAAATTCCAGTGAATCCTATGTCTTGTTCCAGCGATCTCGATGTTTCCCAGAGTCGCGATAAACATATTGCTGGTAATCTAGTTTCCTCCATATTTAGGATTTTAAGCCAGTACTTTAAAGATAATTTTAACACTGTTACACCCAGTGAGACTCTTCAGGTTTCCGCTCTAAGTATGTAGGGTGTATTTTGGCAGATTCAAGTGCCGGCATATAAACATGACTTGGATTTTATCTAGCATTGTAGTCTGATCGTTTGCCCATATCAGCACAGCATAAAGCAAGGTAGATTGTACAATTGTGTCCCAAGAGTTTCATTGATGGGTGAAATGAATTCATCTTAGATTTGCTTAAAATTGACCATACGGAACCAATAGCTGCAAGCGCTTTACATTTATGGCATGGAGCCACCTGGTTGAACAATCAAACATCTGAAGAGCCCCGCTCTGATATGAAAGTATAATTTTCATTCCTTTCGCTCTTCGTTCTTCCATTCATTATATTTAGAAGGTTATTTTCTAAAAAAATCAACAATTGGTTAGCGTGTGTAGAAATTACTTGATCTCTGGAATTGCATTGGGGATATAAGGAGGCCAGGAATCCCAATGGATTGTGAAAATATCCTTGAGATCCTCTACATGTATTCAGATCACCTGCTATCATGATTCTATACCCATCTGTTATTTTGTCCTCAATGTGATTGAGCAGGTTGCTTCTACTTATTAGATAGTTTTTAAATGGGGGCAGATATGTGAAAAATGCATATTCTTTCCTTCTTTATTGGTTCTGAACCAACATTTGTCCAGTTAACTGCAATCCAGTGTGGTTCAATATCAACATTTTCAATTAATCACTGAACATATTCTTAACGCCCACAATAATACCTTCTGAGTATCTGTCTCGATTCACAAGCCTTGAAGCTAGTTATTCATAAATTTGGAAATTATCTAGTATGAGGTTCAGAGATTCCAAGCACCAAGTTTCCATCAAGGCAAAAATGTCAAATTGCTTTACATAATCAAGAAGCGAGAAAAGAGAACTTATCCTGAAATAGCCATTTATATTCCAAAATAATATTTTAGGTAGTTTATTACTGACCAAGGGCATTTTTTTTTGTTAGAAAACCGAATGTCTATTTTGAAACACGCCTTTGTTTTGATTGGAATTATTTACATATGAAGCCAAATTAAGGTCTAGCATAGAATGTTTACTAACTACAGTATAACCTCGTTAATTCGACACACGCCAATTCGATACTCTGCGATAATTCGACCATATTCTGATGTCTTGACCTCCGACCTATCAAATAACAAACAGTATTTTGACAATATCGATAATATGACACTTCCGATAGTTTGACCATTTTAAAATTCGAATTTCGACAGTTGAATGTTTTTATACATACAACTTTACCGCTAAAAAGGTATTACGGCGGCAAAAGCGGCGACGATCGGCGGGCGCAGATAGGATCACGCCTGCGCACTTTTGGTTAGTTAAAGTTCCACTTTGCAGTGCCGTTGCGCAATGTGGCAAGTGTTTTTTTTTTTTTAACACGAGAATTTAGTCATCGTGCACTAAAAAAAAAATTATATTATTATTATATTTTTAATTTTCAGCATTGAAATATTTTAGTTATTTTAAAATTTACAAATAATTACTTTTTAAATAAATATAAGGTAAAAAGACCAAATCCAAATAAATAAATAGTGTGTGACGTTTCGGTAACAACGCTGTTCAAAAACCATACATCCAATCGCCGTGAAATTTTGGGATATTATTAGGTATATCACCGGGAAGGTTTTTGAAAAATAATTTCATGAATATCTTGAATATCCTTAGAGTTATTTGCAGATTTGTAGATTTAACTCGCAAGCAGCGCCCCCATTGTGACGATGTTAACAAGTTTTCTTATCACTAAGTTTGTTATCTTAAATATTATTTATCAAAAGTAAGATTATCTCAGGATGACACGGCAATTTATTTGAGACAAGAATAATGATACAATTCCAAGGCGAAGATACTATTCCTTTAACTTCCAATTACCGAGGGAACCAATTAATATTGATTTTATTCAACTTATCGAGTATTTTTCAAGGGACCGGGAAAAAATGTTCACTAGATAAAACTATGATTTTCTAATGTAGAAAATTAGGAAAGACAAAATTCAGGATGACACGGCACACAGGGACCGGGAAAAAATGTTCACTTTATCGAGAGATTCAAATTTACGAGTTTCAAATTATCAAAATATATCTTTTTTTTTTTTTTATAAGTTTTTAGAGAATTGTTTTAACAAATGTTCGCTAGACAAACCTTTACCAATTAATATTGATTTTATTCAACTTATCGAGTATTTTTCAAGGGACCGGGAAAAAATGTTCACTAGATAAAACTATGATTTTCTAAAGTAGAAAATTAGGAAAGACAAAATTCAGGATGACACGGCACACAGGGACCTGGAAAAAATGTTCATTTTATCGAGAGATTCAAATTTACGAGTTTCAAATTATCAAAATATAAATATTTTTTTATATAAGTTTTTAGAGAATTGTTTTAACAAATGTGCGCTAGACAAACCTTTACTCAGGTAAAACCTCGGGCGAAGCCGGGTACGTCCGCTAGTTTATAAATAAATAAATCTTTATAAAATGTAGCACAATGATTATGATAACATTTTATTTCAATATTCCATTTCCGTGTTATTATAAAAGATTTAAACACAAAATCAATAACACCTGCAGCAGCAGTGGATGGCTTTAATACAATAAAATCTCTTTGTTATTTAAAAGACATTTTAGAGGAAGAAAGACATGCATTTACTAATGCATGTCTTTTAAAAATAGACCATCTGGAATACATCCTGAATAGGATTTCTGTGCAAAAACAGACATCTATAAAGGAATTTTTTTATAGATCTTGATTCTTTTTAAATTATATTTTTAAATTTTCTCTTTATTTTCCATATTTATTTCCTTTCAACTGCTATTCTTCAATGTGAATAAAATATTATTTGTAATTATTTATGTTTCAAAAATATGTATTAATGCCATTTTGTCCCTGATACTAAAAGTTAATCATGAAAATAAAAAAAATGTAACAAAAAAAGTACACACACAATGGTTTCAACTAATATCATCTACTTATATATTTGCCTTATTCTGTCTGTTTGTCTGTTTGTCTGAAGCTCACGGATGGGATTTTTCATAACCATCGGTGGTTCAGTGGTAGAATGCTCGCCTGCCACGCGGGCGGCCCGGGTTCGATTCCCGGCCGATGCATTTTTTATTTTTTTACAATTTTTAAAACTCATTTATATATTATACAAGAATGTAATCCACGGCGCCAATTTATAATTGTAACGAATAGTATTTGAATAAAAGCATTTAATCGGGTAAAACCCGGGCGTTGCCCGGGTCATTCGTATATAATAATTGTATAAACGAATGCAAGACAAAATCACCGCGAATGTTTCTTTTTTTTTTAAGGCAATTTCTTTTTAAGGCAATTATCGTTATTTATCGTTAATTTTTGTTTCGATTTTATTGAAAAAAAAAACGATATGGTGCCTTTAAAAAATGATCTTTATTACTATGCAGTTTTCTATTTAGTCAATATACCTAAGTTCATGTTGCAAATGTAATTATCTCTAGTAAATTAAATTTTATTGCCCTCTATCGTTAAAATTTTACACAAATAAATTTACTGGCAATGCGTTTCTTTTTTAAATATCTACTGTAGATATTTAATATCTGTAGATATTTAAAAAATAAACGCATTGCCAGTAAATTTATTTGTGTAATTATCTCTATCGATTTAGTAGGTGAAATGCAAAAAAAAAATCGACATGATGAAATCTTTATGAAAATTCACATTTTTATTTTTATATTTTCAAGACACACACAGTTTGGGGCGGGACGTTTCACAAGAGAGACATCCACGGCGCCAATTTATAATTGTAACGAATAGTATTTTAATTAAATCATTTCAAAAACACACAGTTTGGAACGGGACGTTTCACAAGAGTGACATCCATGGCGCCAATTTATAATTGTTACGAATAGTATTTGAATTGAAACGTTTTTAAAATATATTCCCACTCGGGTAAAACCCGGGCGTTGCCCGGGCCATTCGTCTAGTTTGCCTTATTCTGTCTGTTTGTTTGTCTGTCTGAAGCTCACGGATGGGATTTTTCATAACCATCGGTGGTTCAGTGGTAGAATGCTCGCCTGCCACGCGGGCGGCCCGGGTTCGATTCCCGGCCGATGCATTTTTTTTTTACAATTTTTAAAACTCATTTATATATTATACAAGAATGACATCCACGGCGCCAATTTATAATTGTAACGAATAGTATTTGAATAAAAGCATTTAATCGGGTAAAACCCGGGCGTTGCCCGGGTCATTCGTATATAATAATTGTATAAACGAATGCAAGACTGAATCACCGCGAATGTTTCTTTTTTTAAGGCAATTTCTTTTTAAGGCAATTATCGTTATTTATCGTTAATTTTTGTTTCGATTTTATTGAAAAAAAAACGATATGGTGCCTTTAAAAAATTATCTTTATTACTATGCAGTTTTCTATTTAGTCAATATACCTAAGTTCATGTTGCAAATGTATTTATCTCTATCGATTTAGTAGGTGAAATGCAAAAAAAAAAAATCGACATGATGAAATCTTTATGAAAATTCACATTTTTATTTTTATATTTTTAAGACACACACAGTTTGGGGCGGGACGTTTCACAAGAGAGACATCCACGGCGCCAATTTATAATTGTAACGAATAGTATTTTAATTAAAACATTTTAAAAACACACAGTTTGGAACGGGACGTTTCACAAGAGTGACATCCATGGCGCCAATTTAAAATTGTAACGAATAGTATTTGAATTAAAACGTTTTTAAAATATATGCGCACTCGGGTAAAACCCGGGCGTTGCCCGGGCCATTCGTCTAGTTAATTTATATTACAAAGATATTTTTAATAAATATCATTTTAGCGAATTAGATGATTAACTAATCATCTAACTTTAATTCAACACTTTTTAAAATTCAACTGAAAGCTCTGATCCCTTGGGGTGTTGAATTAAAAAGGTTCGACTGTATATCTATATATATAAAAATGAATGTATGTGTGTGTGTGTGTCTGTCTGTCCTTTATGGCTGACCAAACCACTCATTGGAACGCCATGAAACTTTGGGAAGTTATTTAGTATAGTACTGGGAAGGTTTCTAGCAAATAAAATTTTTGAAATAACTTTTCGCTTTAAAATAATCAAGATAAATATCCTAATTTATCTGTTATAATTCAACAATCTGTTCTAAATATTATCATGATGATACGATGATTTTGTAATGTAAAAATTAGGAAAGACAAAATTCAGGATGACACGGCAATTTATTTGAGACAAGAATAATGATACAATTCCAAGGCAAGATACTATTCCTTTAACTTCCAATTACCGAGGGAACCAATTAATATTGATTTTATTCAACTTATCGAGTATTTTTCAAGGGACCGGGAAAAAATGTTCACTTTATCGAGAGATTCGTTAGACAAACCTTTACTCGGGTAAAACCCGGTCGAAGCCGGGTACGTCCGCTAGTATTGCTATAAAACATTACCACTCTGGCCCATAACTTGATCATTTGAAACATAGTATCTTGTATCTCCCACTATCAAGCTGTTGTCTCTCTGTTTAGCTCTTATTCCTCTATCCAGGAGTTCTTTCCTTTTCTAATTAGTAGTTTTTTCTGATATCTAATGTTTGGAGGGTAATCTTTATTTAGACAAATTCAGTTATCTCTGAGCTTGAATGAATTTTTCAAAAGTACAATTCATTCTTTATATTCGGGTACTTCAATGGTGAATTGACCCTTTTGGACAATCTTCTGCATTATTGCATTTCAATTTCCTCTAATATTTGCATCTTATCTGTGATTAGTTTTTGTATCAGCGAGCAAGATTCGCCGGAGATTCTATTCCATAAAAATCAAGTTTCTTTATCTCTGTTTCTTCTCGTAGAGATCCATTCTTTTTTCGATTTCACAGATCTTTCCCAAGTTAGCCAATACAGCCTTTGTTATAGTTTCTAGGGAAGTCTCCAGTTGTAGTAGGCGCTGGTTAATTTTTTCAAAAACTGTGTCAAACACTAAAACCTTGAATCCAGCTTTGCTCCCCAATTGTCAATTCTATTTGACATCGCTGTAATTAACTCATGTAAATCTCTCTCTTTGCCTGCATCCAATGTTGTCTGTCTTGTAGATTTAGGCCCGGGGTTTTGTTCCATTCTGGATATCAGTAAAAGCATTAGCACTATACATCTCAGATTAGCTTTCCTAGTATAGGAGGGTATTTTCATTTCAGGCTTCTTTGCATAACATGAAACAATTTCATTGTTAAATTTTCATATGTTGACCTATAGTGGGTTTCTTATATAATTATAATCCAATTAAACAAAAGCAGAATTAAAAGAAAATAAGACCTAATCCAAATAATTTATTAGTTTGTGACGTTTCGTGCCGAAACGTCACAAACTAATAAATTATTTGGATTAAGTCTTATTTTCTTTTATTATAATCTATTATCCAAATTGTGCTTTATCAAAAGCAGAATTATTATCAACTTCATTTCGCCTTAATAAAATATAGAATTACTAGACGAATGGCCCGGGCAACGCTCGGGTTTTACCCGAGTGCGTATATATTTTAAAAACGTTTTAATTCAAATACTATTCGTTACAATTATAAATTGGCGCCATGGATGTCACTCTTGTGAAACGTCCCGCCCCAAACTGTGTGTGTCTTGAAAATATAAAAATAAAAATGTGAATTTTCATAAAGATTTCATCATGTGGATTATTTTTTTTTTTGCATTTCACCTACTAAATCGATAGAGATAATTACATTTGCAACATGAACTTAGGTATATTGACTAAATAGAAAACTGCATAGTAATAAAGATCATTTTTTAAAGGCACCATATCGTTTTTTTTTTCAATAAAATCGAAACAAAAATTAACGATAAATAACGATAATTTCCTTAAAAAGAAATTGCCTTAAAAAAAAGAAACATTCGCGGTGATTTTGTCTTGCATTCGTTTATACAATTATTATATACGAATGACCCGGGCAACGCCCGGGTTTTACCCGATTAAATGCTTTTATTCAAATACTATTCGTTACAATTATAAATTGGCGCCGTGGATGTCATTCTTGTATAATATATAAATGAGTTCTAAAAATTGTAAAAAAAAAAAAAAATGCATCGGCCGGGAATCGAACCCGGGCCGCCCGCGTGGCAGGCGAGCATTCTACCACTGAACCACCGATGGTTATGAAAAATCCCATCCGTGAGCTTCAAACAGACAAACAGACGAACAGACAGAATAAGGCAAATATATAAGTAGATAGTTTACTTAGCAAATATTCAAAGTACAATAATAGTAAGAAAACTACATAGGAATAAAAAAAAATGGTTAAAAGCAATACTTATCAGAGACAAGGCTTACTGCATCCATTCTGGTTAGCTACCTGGCCGAGAATCCACAATTTTATACATCACTAAAAACATGAAACATTCTGAAAAAATATTTTTTTAAAGTCCGCCAATAGAGTATCTATCAATTCACCTTATTATTTCTGATAAATTATAATAGTATATTTTCTAAACATATTATTTTAATTATATATTTGGTTATCCTAAAAAAATGTCCATTAGTAGTGAATTATGTGATGAAAAATTTAATTAACTTTAATTCAATCGAAAGCTCTGATCCCTTGGGGTATTGAATTGAACAGGTAAGACTATATATTTAATTTGAAAATAGATAGCAGCAATCTGGCTTCAGAGATTATATTAGATATTTGTTTAGATTTTTACATGAAGTTGTGCTCTTTAATGGTTTTACTTTTAGAAATATTTTTTCAAATTTTAATGGAACCTCTTTACAACTTGATAATAGAATAATCTAACCTTTTTAATTCAACACCCCTAGGAACCTGAACTGTGCTGAGAACATTGGATGTTTTCCCACGTGACGCGGCGGAGCGTGACCGGGCCTGCACGGGTAAGTTGTTGTTTTGAACTCTGTATGGATGGACACTAAAACATGGTGGCAGCGATAACTGGATAAAATACGAACCCGTATATTGCAAAATATCGATTTTTGCGTACGTTGGAAGATAATTCAACATGGCTCATATTCAACTTCCAGAAACCTTCGACTTCTCGACTCCCAACGAATGGCCCAAATGGAGGAAGAGATTCGAACGATACCTCGTGGTCAGTGGAATGAAGAAGAAAGAGGAGGCGGACAAGATTGATTTGTTCATGTACTTGATGGGTGACCGTGCGGATGATATATTCAGGACCTTCAAATTCGAAAAGGAGGAAGAGGCAACGAAAATTGATTCCGTCCTCAAGGCGTTCGACAGCCACTTCTGTGTCAGAAAGAATATTATCTACGAACGTGCGAAATTTAATTCAAGAATCCAAGAGGATCGGGAGCCAGTGGACGAATTCATCACTTCATTGTACAAATTGGCTGATAGTTGCGAATTTGAGGGTCTTCATGAGCAGTTGATCCGTGACCGAATAGTGGTTGGAGTGAGGGACAAAGCTTTATCTGAAAGAATGCAGTTGGACAGCGAACTGACTTTGGAAAAGGCGGTGAAAATGGTTCGACAGCAGGAAGCCGTTCGACAGCAGCAAGTCGACCTGCTGGTGGGGTCGGTGGAAGGCTGGTTAAACCGTTTGGTTTTCGGCCACTAGGACCCCGGTTCGATTCCCGCATTGGACACTTTTTTTCTGTTTAAAAAATGCTCCAATAGCCCCCGATTCTTGCAAAATTCCAACCCCACCAGCGAGTGCAAGTAACCAAACGAGGTTCTGGCATTTGTAAGTTCAAAGTCGAACTGCTTTTCACATGTGTAGGCATGTGGTGCGCTTACAGTAAAAGCAGTCGCTAACTACCCATCAGTAGTCCTTTTTGAACGCCGAGTTCATCCTTGACATGCCAATAAGAAAGCAGAGCCTGTGACATCTTCTTATCTGGCCGGCCTTGCTCAAGGTAGTTGACTACTGCTTTCAGGGTCGTATCTTCTTGTTGAGCTTCAAAAATCTTTGTCAACATCTCGTCTTTGTCGGTTTTACTCGAGAGAACTGCATTTATATGCGCTGAGGTTGGCCGTTCGTTTTCACCTCCCTCGGTTGTAAGAGGTGGTTGTCTGGATAATGCATCAGCATCGAGCAGCTCCTTTCCAGAGATATGCACTTTAGGGAATTCCTTGATCGGGTTAATTCTCGTCGCCACCACTTCAATCCGCCTCGCCAGGTTCAAGAGCTCACATGCCCGGCGACTCAGAAGAGGTTCACTTAAACGACGAATGACATAAATCATTTCCTTGATTTCATACTTGCCATTTCGCAGCGTTGATATAAACATACCCACAGTCTGAAGTTCGGAGAATTCAGCAGATCTAATGTTGATATCACTTTCCACTAGTCGTTGCTGTCCCATTATCTTCTTGAAGAGACACAGAGGAACACATGTAACATCCGCCTGGGAGTCGAGCTTGAACTTCACCTGTTTCCCGTTCACTTGGATTTCTGCTGTCTATCGTCTCCTGCACTCGCCTTCATCATCATTGGCATTAGATGAATCCTCCACAGCTGAGACCTCCAGGAGAAAATCAATTTCTTCATCAAGTTCAGAAACAGCTTGGACTTCCGCAGTCTTCGCCTGCTTATCTGGGCAGCAATTTGCAAAATGGCCAGTTTTTGAACATAGGTTACATCTTTGTCTTCAGCACGGCAAGCCTGTCCTTCCCTGTGGGGGAAACCTCCGCATTTTGGACATCATGATCTTGTTTTGGCTGACTTCTCCTTCTTCCTCGAAGGCTGCTGTTGTTGTTTCGGTGATTGTTTCTTCGAGTTGAACTTCACCTGATTGATCTTTTGGCTTGTTGAGGGACGTTGCAGGTCGACTTTTTTTTTTTTTGGTTATCCCTAGTACACGTAGCACAGGCCATGATAATCATGGTGGGTAGTTAGCGACTGCTTTTACTGTAAGCGCACCACATGCCTACACATGTGAAAAGCAGTTCGACTTTGCACTTACAAATGCCAGAACCCCGTTTGGTTACTTGCACTCGCTGGTGGAGTTGGAATTTTGCAAGAATCGGGGGCCATTGGAGCATTTTTTTTTAAACAGAAAAAAAGTGTCCAATGCGGGAATCGAACCCGTGTCCTATGGTCGAAAACCAAACGGTTTAACCAGCCTTCCACCGACCCCACCAGCAGGTCGAAAATGGTTCGACAGCAGGAAGCCGTTCGACAGCAGCAAGTCGACCTGCTGGTGGGTCGGTGGAAGGCTGGTTAAACCGTTTGGTTTTCGACCACTAGGACCCCGGTTCGATTCCCGCATTGGACACTTTTTTCTGTTTAAAAAAAAATGCTCCAATGGCCCCCGATTCTTGCAAAATTCCAACTCCACCAGCGAGTGCAAGTAACCAAACGGGGTTCTGGCATTTGTAAGTGCAAAGTCGAACTGCTTTTCACATGTGTAGGCATGTGGTGCGCTTACAGTAAAAGCAGTCGCTAACTACCCACCATGATTATCATGGCCTGTACTACGTGTACTAGGGATAACCAAAAAAAAAAAAAAGTCGACCTGCAGCGTCCCTCAACAAGCCAAAAGGTCGATCAGGTGAAGTTCAACTCGAAGAAACAATCACCGAAACAACAACAGCAGCCTTCGAGGAAGAAGGAGAAGCCAGCCAAAACAAGATCATGATGTCCAAAATGCGGAGGTTTCCCCCACAGGGAAGGACAGGCTTGCCGTGCTGAAGACAAAGATGTAACCTATGTTCAAAAACTGGCCATTTCGCAAATTGCTGCCCAGATAAGCAGGCGAAGACTGCGGAAGTCAAAGCTGTTTCTGAACTTGATGAAGAAAATTGATTTTCTCCTGGAGGTCTCAGCTGTGGAGGATTCATCTAATCTCAATGATGAGGAAGGCGAGTGCAGTAGGCGATGGACAGCAGAAATCCAAGTGAACGGGAAACAGGTGAAGTTCAAGCTCGACTCCCAGGCGGATGTTACATAGGTTCCTCTGTGTCTCTTCAAGAAGATAATGGGACAGCAACGACTAGTGGAAAGTGATATCAACATTAGAGCTGCTGAATTCTCCGAACTTCAGACTGTGGGTATGTTTATATCAACGCTGCGAAATGGCAATTATGAAATCAAGGAGAAGATTTATGTCATTCGTCGTTTAAGTGAACCTCTTCTGAGTCACCGGGCATGTGAGCTCTTGAACCTGGCGAGGCGGATTGAAGTGGTGGCGACGAGAATTAACCCGATCAAGGAATTCCCTGAAGTGCATATCTCTGGAAAGGAGCTGCTCGATGCTGATGCATTATCCAGACAACCACTTCTTACAACCGAGGGAGGTGAAAACGAACGGCCAACCTCAGCGCATATAAATGCAGTTCTCTCGAGTATAACCGACAAAGACGAGATGTTGACAAAGATTTTTGAAGCTCAACAAGAAGATACGACCCTGAAAGCAGTAGTCAACTACCTTGAGCAAGGCTGGCCAGATAAGAAGATGTCACAGGCTCTGCTCTCTTATTGGCATGTCAAGGATGAACTCGGCGTTCAAAATGGACTACTGATGCGTAGCTGTCGTCTTGTTATTCCAGCAAGTATGAAACTGGAGATCCTAGATAAGTTGCACGCTGGGCACTTTGGTATTACAAAAACAAGACTTTGCGCACGTGAGACGTAATGGTGGCCTGGAATTTCGGAGGAGATCGCGGAAACGGTCAGAAAGTGCAGTGTCTGTATCTAGGAAGCCGTCTCAAAACATGAACCTTTGATACCAACCAACTTTCCTACACGACCGTGGCAAAAGATTGGAATGGATTTGTTCAAGTTCGATAATAAGTGGTATCTAGTCGTAATTGACTATTATTCTCGCTTTCCTGAAATAATTCAGCTGGATCGGCTTACAGCCAATGTGGTGGTGCGTAGTTGCAAATCCATATTTGCCCGACATGGAATACCAGAAACTGTTGTAAGCGATAATGGGACGCAATTTGGAGCTGCTCGTGAATTTGCAAATTTCGCAAGGCAGTACGGATTCACACATGTCACTTCAAGTCCTCGATTCCGCAGAGCAATGGGATGGCAGAAGCAGGTGTGAAAATTGCTAAGTTGATCCTCAAGAAAAATCAAGACCCGTCGCTTGGACTCCTGGAGTATCGATCGACCCCTTTGGAGAACGGTTACAGCCCTGCTGAGCTTCTCATGGGATGTAAACTCCGAACGACCTTGCCAATTGCACCAGAGAATCTTAATCCAAAGTTGGTGGACTCTCAGACCCTGAAAAGAAAGGAAGGGAGAAGGAGAAAAGTATATGAAATCCAGATATGTTCGACGCTGCGGAGCTACGGACATGGAGGAGCTATCTGAAGGTAACACGGTTTGGATTACAGATATGCGAATCTGGGGGTTTGTAAAGCAGAAAGCATCGACACCAAGGTCATATATGGTTGATACTCCAGTTGGGACTTTACGTCTAAACAGGTTCCATCTACGAAAAGGCGATACAGTGCAATATCCAGCCGACCCATCGACGCCGACCTTTTCGGGGGAGGAACTGGTTGAAAATGAAAAGACCCCAGTTGTGGATTATTCCTCTAACGACTCAGAAGACGGCCAGATAAGAACCTGGAGTGGACGAATTGTTAAACCCGTGGATCGCCTTCATTATTAATTATATTAGGCATTTAAAGTTTGTAATGTATATATATTTCAAATCTTAAAAAGGGGGATGTGCTGGGAACATTGGATGTTTTCCCACGTGACGCGGCGGAGCGTGACTGGGCCTGCACGGGTAAGTTGTTGTTTTGAACTCTGTATGGATGGACATTAAAACATGAACTTTAGTTGAATTAAAGTAAGTCAGATGATTTCATCACATCATTCACTTCTAGTGGATATTTTTTATGCCACAACCAAATATTCCTATTAAGGCAGGATAAATTATCAACTACAGTAAAACATGCCTTAGTGTTACGCAGACTTTGACTTTATCATCATCGGTGCTGACGTCACTACACACTACTACGCTTCATGACCTTTCTGTTTTGATTTTTATCGCTCGCTTGTTTACAACAATTGTATTGGAACAAGCCGTTCCTTAAATAAATATATATTTGTTTTTATCTAAAAAGGGATGCCCTCGTAACTACAAAAATAAGTGAGTACAAAACAACTTGAAACCCATAAAAGAAACATCGTATTTTTGCTAAGCCTATCAATTTGGTAGCAGAGCGTGGTTTGGGCGCGCGAATTGGACTAACCGCCAATTGATCCATTTAAATCAAAAATATATTAAATAATTGGACTAACCGCCAATTTAGAAAGAAAAAGTTGAATGAAAATGGATACACATAACTTAGCAAAAATCAAACAGTTAACAGAAAACAACTATACAACGTGGTCCATTAAAATGGAAGCTATTCTAGATTCAAAAGATCTCTTCGAGGACATAATTGTTAATGACGAGCCAGACTTTACAAAAAATAAACTAGAATATGATATTTGGAAGAAAGATAATTGGGAAGCATACAGCCTAATAATATTGTCACTTTCGGATGACTTAACAATCATCTTTCGAGGCGATAAAAGGGCCAAAAGAATTTGGTACGACATAAAGAAAAGGTTTGAAGGATCTCTAGAAAATAAAAGGAATAGACCTAATGTTGGATCCAGCCAGACTAAAATTGAACCCAAATGAAAATGTTAACATGTATATTGTACGAGCACAGAAACTGGCACAAGAGATCACCCAGCTAGGAAAGACTATAGCAGAAAGAGAACTTGTACGATACATTGTTGAAGTACTCACACCTAACTTTGACACAATCACAGCAGCACTGTCAATAAACAGAGAAATCTCCTTACCAGACTTGAGACAAACTCTACTGGATTTCGAGAAGAAAAGACAGGACAGAAGCAAAAATCATTAAAATGCTTTCAGATCATCAGGCAACCAATTTAAAGAAAATGTAATGCTACATTTGCAAAAGAAAAGGACATTTCAAGAAAGACTGTTGGTTCAACCCTAACAACAAAGGAAATCAAAAGAATAAAACAAACAAAAATAACATGTCCAGTACAAGGAACTACCATAAAGAACCAAAACAAAACAAAGACACGGCCAGATCAGCAATCCAAGAACGAACGGAGGAACCATCCCAACGAAGAGACTCCACTTCAGAATACGCACTACATGTAAGCACAAGGGAGGAACGCCCGACGACTCAGGTCGTGTGGATAATTGATTCTGCGTGCACAAGCCACATGACTTCCCATGGTGAATGGATCGAGCACAAGACGGAGGAGAAAAGAAGAATACAAGTGGCGGAAGAAGGGAGACACATCGAATCTGCCTCATCAGGATCAATCCAAGCTACTGTACAAGGTAAGGTCAAACTTAACAACGCTGTAACCTTACATAATGTCCTCCATGTACCACACCTGAAAGGAAATCTAATGTCCATTCCAAGCGTGGTAAGAAGAGGGAACTCTGTTCTTTTGAATTCTAAAGGAGCATACATATACTCTTCTGATGACAAGCTAATAGGAACAGGCAACTGCGATGGTAACATGTACACATTGAACCTATCACGTTTATCTTAAGCAACTCATATTCCAAATGAACATTGCTTGATTTCAGAGGACAATTCTAGGACTGCATGGCACAGAAGGTTAGGACATCCTAGTGACAACAAATTAGACCTGATTTTGAAGAACAATCTTCTAAAAGGCTTGGACTCTATAAATGGTACCCTTGATCAATGTGATGCTTGCTCCTTGGGGAAAATGACCAAAGTACCCTATGTTCACACAGATAGCAATCAGGAAAGCTACCCCTTTGAAGCCATTTATTTCGATCTCTGTGGTCCAATGAGAATAAACTCCTTGGGCGGAAGTAAATATTTCTTGACCATCGTAGATGGATTTTCTAGGAGAATATTTGTAGAATTTCTCAAAGATAAACTCTCAGCAGCAGAAGTTTTGAAGAAGTTTATTGTAAAGAGAGAAAACGAGCTAAACTCAAAACTAAAACGACTTAGAACAGAAAACGGAACAGAATTTATCAATAAAAACCTTGACACCTTCATAGAATCCAAAGGAATTAAACATGAACTAACTACACCGTACACCCCAAGAAGCAATGGGAGAGTTGAAAGAGCTAACAGAACACTATTAGACAAAGGCCGAACACTTCTGGCAGACTCCCAATTACCCCTACACTTCTGGGCAGAAGCGGTGAATACAGCTGCATATCTGTACAATCTAACTCCCACAACCAATGACCCAGACACTACCCCTATGGAAAAATGGAAAGGTAAAAAGCCATCCGTCTCTCACATCATGAGATTTGGTTGTGAAGTCTTCTATAAACTCGAGAATCATCAAAGACACAAACTTGAAGCTAAATCTAATAGAGGAATATTTGTGGGCTATTCAAGATGCAGAAGAGCTTATCGAGTATTTGATATCACAGCGAGAGTCATTCTTGAAACCGCAGACATTCACTTCAGAGAGAACAATAATGTCATCTCGGAAGAAAAACAAAGTGATAATAATACGGACACTGACACATATTTCTTCATTCAGGAGGATGAACAACTGGACAATCATGTTCTATCAGATGTTGATATTGAAGAGCCAGCACCAGATACCATGATCAACAGACAGACAGAGTCAAGTGGATCAGACAGACCACAAAGAACTCGAACAATACCTAAAAGATTCGATGACTACGTTCTGGCTACTACGAATGAAACCATTCCAAAAGACTATGAAGAAGCCATCGCATGCGAAGACAAGAAACATTGGGAGAACGCAATGCTTGAGGAAATACAGAACATGTACTCGCATCAAGTATGGGAACTGGTACCTAGACCTGTAAACGCTAAAGTTGTCAAAAGTAAATGGGTGTTCAAAATATCTAAAGACCAAGAAAACAAAAACAAAACTTACAAAGCTAGACTTGTTGCATGGGGATACAACCAAATCCCAGGAAGAGATTACAACTAAAGTTTCAGCCCTGTAATTAAAAATGCCACTCTCAGGACTATTTTGTCAATGGCAGCAACAAAAGATTCAGTCATTAAACTATTTGATGTGAAAGCAGCCTATCTAAATGGAAACATTGAAAAACAATATTCATGGAACAACCTGCTGGATTTGTTCAAGACAGAAACAAAGTTTGCAAACTCAACAAAAGTATTTACGGTCTACCTCAATCCGTAAGATCGTGGTATGAGAAATTCAGTCAAGTACTTCATGACTGTGGACTGGAAAAACTTAAATCTGATCCTTGCCTATTTAAATAGAAGAATGAAGACAAATACTTCTATGTAGGGATATATGTTGATGACTTTATCATTGTCTCAGATTCTGAAGACACCTCAAACAGATTCATCAATAAATTGAGACATCACCTGGAAATAAAGGATGTAACATGTAAAGGCATGTTTTTGGGAATCAAGATCATACAAGACAAGGAGGGAATTTCGCTACGGCAAAGCCACTATGTACAACAAATATTGCAGAAATATGGAATGGAAAATTTTAAGGAAGTTCCAACACCAGGTTCCAAAGAAATCAATTTGGACAATCATATTGAAGATGACAATTGTGATCAGCACACTTACCAAGAAGCCCTTGGAATGCTAATGTTTCTAGCTGTTAACACCAGACCCGACATCGCTTACATCACTAGCAAACTTTCACAGTACTCCAGACAACCAAAACAGATGCACTGGACAGCAATCAAAAGAGTGATGATATACCTACGAGGAACAATTGACCTAGGAGTGAAATTTGAAAGAGGGAAGACTGGAATCCTGAAGTCCTACACCGATGCCAGCTGGTCGACCACTCATGATGGAAATTCCTACGGCGGATATGTATTGAAGCTCGGCGAAGCAACTATAGACTGGAAAAGTAGTAAACAACCACTCATCGCCCTCTCCACAATGGAAGCAAAAATGATAGCTGCTTGTGAATGCTGCTGTCAAATCAAGTGGATAATAAACCTGTAACGAGAGCTGGAAGAATGGAATTTCATGGAAAAACCAACTGCGATCTATACAGACAGTCAGTCATTGATCAACTGGATCTCCAGCCCTAAACAAAGCATTCGCTGTAGACATATCAACAGAAAGTACCACTTCTTGAGAGACTGTTATGAATCCAGAGACATCTGCCTTCTGTATAAGCCATCTCAGGACCTGGAGGCGGATATCTTCAGAAAGGACCTATCCCGAGACCAGATGAAGAAACACCTGGAGAACCTCAGCATCGTGGTATTAAAGACAAAGTAAGGAGGGAAATTGTTACGCAGACTTTGACTTTATCATCATCGGTGCTGACGTCACTACACACTACTACGCTTCATGACCTTTCTGTTTTGATTTTTATCGCTCGCTTGTTTACAACAATTGGATTGGAACAAGTCGTTCCTTAAATAAATATATATTTATTTTTATCTAAAAAAGGATGTCCTCGTTACTACAAAAATAAGTGAGTACAAAACAACTTGAAATCCATAAAAGAAACATCGTATTTTTGCTAAGCCTATCAATTAGGTACCAGACCTCTTGTTTATTCCCTGTCTTAGAAATTTATTTTTTAGTTGGAAACCATTTGTTTTCTAATAAGTTAGTTTTCTTCCTGTTTATGTCTTAATTTACTTAAGCATCTAAAGGCTAAATGTGTTTAATATTCTATTTTAAGAGAATCATTGAATTTGCATTTGAATTTTTTAGGGTTATTGTGTAAACCAATTTTATTCAACCTGTCTTGCGAGTCATTTTTGCTTGGAACCAAATGGAAACTCCCAATACAGGTTTTAGTGTAAACAAAAATGTATTTCTCCCGCATTCACACTTTATGCAAACTCTGCACGCAAAAAAAAAAAATTATCTGTAAATTATGCCTTATTTTTATACATATCTAAGTTTTTAATTAAAAAAGGCATACAGTATAACCTCGTTAATTCGACACTCAACGATAATTCGACCATGTTCCTGATATCCTGACCTCCGGCCTATCAAATAACAAACCGTGACTCGACAATATCGATAATACGACACTTCCGATAATTCGACCATTTTAAAATTCGAATTTCGACAGTGAATGTATTTTATATACAACTTTACCACTAAAAAGGTATTATCGCGGCAGCAAGCGCGACGGTCAGCAGGCGCCGATAGGATCACGCCTGCGCACTTTTGTTTTTGGTTAGTTTAACTTTGCACCTCCGTTGCACAATTTCGCGAGTCATTGTTGTTTTTACGCTGGAATTTAGGCATCGTGCGCTAATTAATAATAATATTTTCTTTTTAAATTTCAGCATTGAAATATTTTAGTTATTTTAAAATTTACAAATAATTTTCTTTTGAATATATAAATATTTATAAAATGTAGCCACAATTATTATGATAACATTTCATTTCAATATCCCATTTATGTGTTATTATAAAAGATTTATGAAAATCGGTGGACGAGTGGGTAACACCCTCGATTCCCGACAGTCATGAACCGGGATTGAATCCCGTGTTAAAATTTTGTTTAATATGTGAATAACCTTCACATTTTATTCACTGTTTCAATTATCATGAACTAGGTTGCTCTTGTTGAGCGGTACCTATCAATGTGATTTTGAACCGATTATAAAAGATTTAAACACAAAATCAATAACACCTGCAGCAGCAGTCGATGCCTTTAATACATTAAAATTTATTTATTAACCCTTAAGTACTTGCGCGAGGTCTGATGACCCCAGACACACTTATTTCATTAAATGTCTAGAATTCTATAAAATACAGTAAAACCCCTCTATAGTGAACCCCAATGGGACAGAGCTTTTGGTTCACTATAGCCACGGTTCACTATAGCCACAGTTTGGCCATTTTTTAAAACCTTTCTAATTTTTTATCCGTATAATTAAAAAACAGCCATACAAACAGGAAAAGGCAGCCACTTAATAATGGTCACTTTGTTTAATTCCCTAAATTGACCTATTTCTTTACAGTAATGCTGAATATCAAAAGAAGTCATTTGATAATAGGTTCTTCTTATCATTAGCATACATGTTTATATATAAACTTATGTATTATTTTAAAAATTAAGCCAAATCCCCTAGGCAAAACATTATTAATTATATTTTTAAAAGGTATAAGAGTATTTTAAAACTTCTCAAATAATATAATACTATATTTATTTGAAAAAAATATGCCTCTAATACCTTGTTGTTTGAAAGTGAAAAGTGAAATTTGAAAATCTGAATTGTCTTAAAATATCGTTATTTCCATCAAAGGAATAAAGCTCCGTGTATTCTGAATCAATTGAGGATGAATCAGAAGTATCTAATTCAGAAAAATCGGACGCGAAACATGTTGATACCAGAGCGCGATCGGTAAAATTGCGAATAAAAAATGCCAATTTGCAAACACAAAATCGGTGGTTAAACGGCCGGCCAGGGGGAATATCCGCGAACCCTGAATGAGTCATATACCTAAAAAGAATTCCATTCTAAAAATAGAACTGTAGTGGTAGTTTTTGAGAATTTATAGGTCAATTTGCTTGTGGCCCATGAGATATGGGGAACTTGGGGGAATTTTTTTTCTTTTTCTTTCCAATTCCAGTTTCCACATATTCTTCTGAAGTGTATATTAAATTTTTTTTTAACCTGTTATTCAAACCTTTTCTGGCTTTAAAATTATTTGGAATCATTTTTTAGCCTAGGTTAAACTTTATATAGAACGCTTCTAAAAGGGCATGCTGCCACTGTTTTTCTAGAACACCATTCTTTGTTTCTTTTCTTTATTTTGGAAGCCATTTTATATTTTTTTCTATTTCAAAATTGTCGAATGCAAAGATATTCTTTTAAATATAAGTATAATGCGTAGAAATTTATACAACATATAGCAAAAGTAGAATGGAAATGAAAACAAACAATATCGCTATTTTTTTGTTTTGAAATCGCAATCCGTGAGCTGAAACATGCTCAAAATTTTGTTGTTTTAAACATTTTTAAATCACAATTTTAAGTTCGTTATAAGCCTAGTATTTTTAATAGATTTTATCATTTTGGAACCGAAAATAGGTTCGTTATAGCGGTAGTTCGTTATTTTAAAAATCTCAAAGTTCGTTATAACGATGGCATTTTCAATGGAATTGAATTGGGAATCGCCATGGGTTCGTTATAAGGGAAGGTTTGCTATATCCAGGGTTCGTATTAGCGGGGTTTTACTGTATTTAGAGATCAAAACTTTAGTAGCTTAATTTTATATGACAATGAATATGCAAACATATATTAACTTAATTTTGTTGCCCATTAATAGACAATAATATGGAGTTGGGGTCTATTAGACCCCGCGCGAGTAATAACGTAACTTGTTTTCAATCATGGTGAAATAGTTAAGCTGCCTTATAGCCCGGCAACACTATATCCTTTATATATGACTTTGACTAAGTTTTTTATGAACAATGAATAAAAATAAAATGGAAATTCCCCCCCAATATTTTGCTACAAAAGCTACTTTCAACTCACTCTTTCATTTTTGGATTCAAAAAAGAGTACACTGGTTTCATATATGCCAAAAAACTCAAAGCAATTACAGTCGAACCTCTTTAATTCAACACCCCAAGGGATCTTAGCTTTCGGTTGAATTAAAGGAAGTGTTGAATTAAGGTTAGATGATTAGCTAATCATCTAACTCACGAAAATAACATTATAAAAAAATTGCTTTGTAATATAAATTAATGATATTAATTGAAACCATTGTATGTACTTTTTTGTATATTTTTTTTTATTTTGATGATTAACTTTTAGTATCAGGGACAAAATGGCAATAATACATATTTTTGAAGCATAAAAAATTACAAATAAAATTTATTCTAATTGAAGAATATAGCAGTTGAAAGGAAATAAATATGGAAAATAAAAAGAAAATTTAAAAATAATATTTTAAAATAATCATGAATATATATATCTTTTTAAAATTCCTTTATAGATTTCTGCTTTTTCACTGAAATCCTATTCAAAATGTATTCCAGATGGCCTATTTAAAAAAAAAACATGCATTTCTTTCTTCCTCTGGAATGTGTTTTAAATAACAAAGAGCTTCTATTGTATTAAAGGCATCCACTGCTGCTGCAGGTGTTTTTGATTTTGTGTTTAAATATTTTATAATAACATGGAAATGGAATATTGAAATAAAATGTTATCATAATAATTTTGCCTACATTTTATGAAGGTTTATTTATTTGAAAATAAATTATTTGCAAATTTAAAATAACTAAAATATTTCAATGCTGAAAATTAAAAAGAAAATAATATTAATAATTAGCGCACAAAGCCTAAATTCCCGCGTAAAAAAAAAAACAATAACACTCGCGACATTGCGCAATGGCACTGCAAAGTGAAACTTAAACTAACAGAAACCAAAAGTGCGCAGGCGCGATCCTATCGGGGCCCGCCGATGCCGATCGTCGCCGCCGTAATACCGTTTAGCGGTAAAGTTGTATGTAAAAAAACATTCAACTGTCGAAATTCGAATTTTTAAATGGTCGAACTATCGGAAGTGTCGTATTATCGATACTGTCGAATTACGGTTTGTTATTTGATAGGCCGGAGGTCGGGACATCAGAATATGGTCGAATTAAGGTAGAGTGTCGAATTTGCATGTGTCGAATTAACGAGGTTATACTGTAATATATTTTTGAGCAAAGGAAAAATTATTAATTCTATTTTAATCTAAGTGAATAAATGCAATGGAAAGAAAACGAATACATTTTTAAAATAAATTATAAAAAAATTATTTTACTCCTTTAGATAACCAGAGTTAAGCCTAAATTGTCGAATAAACAATTGGGCACGAACGTTTTAAAATATTTTTGTGACGCATTGTAACACTTTTAAGAATAGTGTGCATATGCTAACTATGGCCGCTGTGTCCCACATGCCAAAGTATAGTATTTAGAGCAATAAATTTGTTTTTTAACAAGAATTATCAAATGTCAAAATTTCACTTTAAAAATCAGCTGAATCATCGATAGTGTCAAATTAATCTTGGCTATTAATAGGCTGGAGATCGGCGCATGAACATATAGTTGAATTAGCGCAAGTGTTGAATTAACAAGGTTATAATGTATATATTTATACTGTAGTATATAATACTTGTATCTATTTATATAGTCCAGAAACTTAAGTTCATAATTTCTTTAAATACTGTTTCCAAGAATTTCTTTACATTTCTGACAATATTAGCAGAACATTCTCTCCAATACAATAGTAGAGTGATCTGATAAATTTAACTGACTAAATTGCCAGAAGTGTTTGCCCCTGATAAGTCAAGCCCTTCAATATTCTTCCCATTGCAGTAGAGATGTTGCAGAAGGAAATAATTTTATTTGAAATTAAAATGGAAATTGCTAGTCCATATTTCTAAACAACAAAAAAGTATAATTATATTTATTTAATTGAAGCCCCAAAGAGAGACCAGGAATATCCATGTCTTTTAGGTGGTCTCTCATGAGAGGTTCTACTGTATAAACACACAAAACCTTTCATGAAAACCCAGGGATAGAGAATTTGTTAATTTCAATATGCAGGAATTTCTAAAGATGGGTGAAACCTTGTAACATTTTTGAGATTCAAAAATAGTCTTTAAAAAACCATTCGCCATGCATTCAGCAATACTGAGTTGTGGATTGAAATGCAATTTGTATATTTTGTTGTTGTTGTTTTCTTATTTATTGAGAATGGAATTTGTGCTGGCACACCTGATGATATGGCCACAGGGTTGCTAGACACAAATACATGTTTGTTTACCCTTCTCTACACACAAACTGGAGCTCAAATACAACATTGATAACCTTGATATCTGTATAGTAATTACATGATTCAGTACCACACGTGTACTTACAGTCAAAACCTTCTAACCACAATGATTATTGTGGAGATATGTGGTGTATGTAGAGTAAAAATTAAAAAAAGCATACATTAAATGTTGGAATCTATTGTTTTAAGATATTCTCTTCATGAATATGCTTTGGTTTTGTTATACCCTATGCATAAAATGTAAATAAAATGTGACCTGTGGATCTGCTTCCCTGTCATGGGACTGAGCCATTTGCAAGGTGTGAAGTACTGTATTAAGCATTAAAAAAAGTCACCTTCATAAATAGATTAATGGTACAATTGGAATATATATATCAGTACCAGAACAATGGCCAATTCTATCAATTTTGTTGTCTATCTTTTTTGTTTTATTCTCTATACATAGGGAGGTTCTACTGTAATACAGAGCATCAGAGTGCAAATAAAATAAACAACACATATTGTATTAATTTGAAGAGCAATTATCGCTTGAAAGCTAGCATTTTTAAAATAAAAAAGAACCTCACATTGTGAAAAACACTTGTTGTTTTTAAACACATGTACTTAATTTTTTTGAAAATAGAGCAAAATCTATAAATAGATCTTTAATTAAGTGGCATATATTGGATCAAAAAAAAAATTTTTTTTTTACCAATTTTTGTCAACAATTAACTCAGCATCACATAATGTCAATAGAATTAGTTCAAAATATATATATTTATATTTTTTCTCTATAGTTTGTTGTTGACCTAAATATGTTTTAATACCTTGAAAAAGGTTGGCGTTCAGTCAACTGAAATTATTTTTTTGATCCAATATACAGTCGAACCTCTCTAAATCAACACCCCAAGGGATGTGAGCTTTCAGTTGAAATAAAGGAAGTGTTGAATTAAAGTTTGATGATTAGCTAATCATCTAATCGCTAAAATAATATATTTTTTAAAAATAGCTTTGTAATATAAATTAATGATATTAATTGAAACCAATGTGTCTACTTTTTGTATTATTTTTATTTTCATTATTAACTTTTAGTATCAGGGACAAAATGGCATTAATACATATTTTCGAAACATAAATAATTGTAACAAATAAATTTACTGGTAATATGTTTCTTTTCAATAATATAATCAAATATTAACTCTACAGACCTTATTAAAATATATTAAATATATTATATTGAATAATATTTTATTCTAATTCAAGAATATAGCAGTTGAAAGGAAATAAATATGGTAAATAAAAATATATATGTATATTATTTAAAAAGAATCAGGAATATCTTTTAAAAAATTTGTTTGTAGAAGTCTGTTTTTGCACTGAAATCCTATTCAGTATATATTCAGATGGTCATTTTGAAAAACCAAGCATGTCTTTCTTCCTCTAAAATGTCTTTTAACCCTTAGTTACTCGCGCCTATTTTACTGACGTTAGTACTCACGCGGGGGTCTCACAGACCCCAATATTCTACAATGAATAAAATCCTTGAAAAATAAAATAAAGATATAATTTTTGCTTGCAGCTAAAATAATACAGTCTCTAGTTTGCAAATATATAAATTTATTATAGAAATTTACATTATTAATTATTTTTATTTGATACAATTAGTAATATGACAAAAATCTAAACTATCAATATATACAAACAATTTCCTTTAAAATATGAATGAATATCCAAATTATTTTTGCGCACACTTTTTGCAAAGTGTTGTTGAGTGCTCAGTATGAATGTGTATAGCACATTTAGCACATATAATTTTGGATTTTTTGGTCTTTGGAGCGATTACAAAATGGGCAACGCTTCCGTTTCGCTTCCTATTTTAAAATTCGAATATCGACAGTTGAATGTTTTTTTACATAACATACAACTTTACAGCTAAAAGGGTATGTAATATATATTACATATATATAAAATTGAATGTCTGTCTGTCTGTATGTTTGTCTGTACTCTATAGATTCAAAAACCATACATCCAATCGCCGTGAAATTTTGGGATATTATTAGGTATATCACCGGTAAGGTTTTTGAAAAATAATTTCATGAATATCTTGAATATCCTTAGAGTTATTTGCAGATTTGTAGATTTAACTCGCAAGCAGCGCCCCCATTGTGCCGATGTTAAAAAGTTTTCTTATCACTAAGTTTGTTATCTTAAATATTATTTATCAAAAGTAAGATTATCTCAGGATGACACGGCAATGTGATACGGGAAAAAATGTTCACTAGATAAAACTATGATTTTCTAATGTAGAAAATTAGGAAAGACAAAATTCAGGATGACACGGCACACAGGGACCGGGAAAAAATGTTCACTTTATCGAGAGATTCAAATTTACGGGTTTCAAATTATCAAAATATATCTTTTTTTAAATAAGTTTTTAGAGAATTGTTTTAACAAATGTTCGCTAGACAAACCTTTACTCGGGTAAAACCTCGGGCGAAGCCGGGTACGTCCGCTAGTTAATAATATTATAATAATTTCAACATTGAAATATTTGTTATTTTAAAGTTTACAAATAATTTCATTTTATATAAATAAATCTTTATAAAATGTAGCCACAATGATTATGATAACATTTTATTTCAATATTCTATTTCCATGTTATTATAAAAGACTTAAACACAAAATCAATAACACCTGCAGCAGCAGTGGATTCCTTTAATACAATAAAAATTCTTTGTTATTTAAAATACATTTCAAGGAAGAGAGACATGCATGTCTTTTAAAAATAGACCATCTGGAATACATCCCGAATAGAATTTGAGTGCAAAAACACATCTATAAAGGAATTTTGTAAAAGATCTTCATGATTCTTTTTAATTAATATTTATGTTTCTAAAATTTGTATTAATGCCATTTTATCCCTTATACTAAAAGTTATTAATGAAAATAAAAAATAACTACAAAAAAGTACACACAATGGTTTCAATTAATATCATTAATCTGTTACAAAGCTATTTTAAAAAAATGCTATTTTAGCGAGTTAGATTAGCTAATCATCTAACTTTAATTCAACACACACAACTCTCTCTCTTCCTTTAATTCAACCGAAAGCTCTGATCCCTTGGGGTGTTGAATTAAAGAGGTTCGACTGTATATTATGCAAGTTGATCCAAGACTAAAAGTTGAACATGAAATTTTCTGAAAAAAAAAAAAAAGTCCCAATGGTATCAATTCACATTATCAATTAAAATATATTACAACAGTATTTTCTAAAATTATTATTTTGATTATATATTTGGTTATCATATAAAAATATCCACTAGAAATGAATGTTGTGATGAAATCATCTTCTTACTTAAATTCAACCGAAATTTCAGATACGGTGGAGTGTCGAATTCCATACCCCAAGGGATAAGAGTCTTCAGTAGAATTAAAGTTGAGGTTGAATTATAATCATATCTAAGATAATTATTCATTCATTATACAGTTTTTTTTGCTTATCCCTAGTACACGTGGTACAGGTCATGATAATCATGGTGGGTAGTTAGCGACTGCTTTTACTGTAAGCGCACCACATGTCTACACATGTGAAAAGCAGTTCGACTTTGCACTTACAAATGCCAGAGCCCCTTTGGTTACTTGCACTCGCTGGTGGGGTTGGACTTTTGCAAGAATCGGGGCCATTGGAGTATTTTTTTTCTAAACAGAAAAAAGTGTCCAATGCGGGAATCGAACCCGTGTCCTAGTGGTCGAAAACCAAACGGTTTAACCAGCCTTCCACCGACCCCCGATTATACAGTAAAACCACTCTATAATGAACCCCAATTAGACAAAGCTTTTGGTTCACTATAGCCACGGTTTAGCAATTTTTTTTACCTTTAAAAATTTGTAGACCGTGTGACATTAACTTGTCTTCGTAGTTAATTAAAAAACTAACAACAACATTAAGCAGACTAAAACTTAATATATTTTATTGTATTACAAACTAAACAACGTATATGGAAGAGTTATTCCTTTTGTTTATATGCGCCAACTTGGCTACTGATTATTATTGACTTTAATATTATTTTTATATTTACATCTCCCCTTTTTTTTTTTTTTTTTCAAAGGTTCAGCCGGGAGACTGGCTTGATGAGGCGTCCAGACTTTGTTCTTAAAGGGTGATGGTCAGTGGCCGGTAAAGTCTGTGATGGCTCCATGGGCTCCGTTGATGGGTGGGGTCCCTTGTCAGTCTTGTCCAGCAGAGTCGGCACAGGTGGGGGTGATGCGTGCTCACTTTCAAGTGGAGGAGGACCATTGTTCTCCATTTCCTTATGATAGTCCATGGATGAAGTTTGAGCCTCTGGCTCACCATGAAAAGGTCTCAAGAAGGCTTGATTACGACGCAATATCTTATCTTGAGATCTCACTGCATATGACCTAGGACTTAACTGCTTGACTACAGTAGCAGGAGTCCAAACTCTTTCACGCTCTTTCAAGAACACTGGTTGATTTTCAGAGAGTTGCTGATGTGATGTAGAATGCATATCACCATAAGATTTTTGTCTTGCGCGAGCGCGCGCGTTTCTAAGAATTTCACTAGTTTTCTCCAGTACAGATGGTTCCAAATGATCTTCTTTAATTGGCAACACGGTTCTGGTTCGGCGACTGTAAAGTCGTTGCACAGGTGAACCTAATCCTTCTCTTGGGGTGTTTCGATAGTTCAACAGTGCCATTTGGATGTCTTCTTTTCCTCTTTCACATTTTCTAAGAAGACCTTTTGCTGTTTGAACTGCCCTTTCTGCCAACCCATTGGACCTAGGGTGTAGAGGGCTAGAGGTTTGGTGGGTAAATGACCATTCCTGTGAAAATTGCTTGAATTCTCTTGAACAATAGTTGGTACCATTGTCAGTTTCTAGAACCTTTGGTATCCCATGTTGGGCAAACCATTCAAGTGTAGTTAAATTTTTGTAGTTAAATATACTATTGTTTCTTTAGAATTTAATGATTTAAGTTCTTTAAAATCAATATATCCAGAATAACTATCAGTTACCAGTAAATAATGGTGGTCATTATCCATAAAAACATCCGATGCTACAATCTGCCATGGAAATTTGGGTATTTCCTTGTTAATGATTGTTTGTTTTTGATTACTCCTGGAATTGGAAATGCAAATCATACACTTTTCTCCTTGGTTGATTATATCTTTTGTTACTCCAGGCCAATAAATTGATTTCTTGGCTCTTTGAAGAGTGCCGTTGATGCCAATATGTCCGATGTGCAGACTCTTTAAGACCTTGACTCTAAGAGATTTAGGGATTATATATATATATTATGCGGAGTCCTTTGAATATTAAGCCTTCATGCAAAGAGATTTCTTCTCTGAAGGGCCAATATAATCTGCATTCAATTGGAACTCCAGACGTTTGTTCCGGCCATCCATTTATTAGAAGTGACTTTAGTTGCGATAGTTCTGGATCAGTTTCTGTTGCCGTCACCAGTTCATTCTTTGTTAGGCTTTGTGGCATAGAAATACATAGAAGAATTTCTAGATGCTCGTTTTCAAATTTTTCTTCTTCAACACAATCCCTGCTTAGTAAATCAGCTATAAAAATATATTTACCTCTAACATATTTTACCTTTAGATCATAGGGCTGTAGCTCTAATAATATTCTCTGCAAACGGAGTGGCGATTTGCTCAAGCATTTCTTAAAAATGGTTTCGAGAGGCTTATGGTCAGTTTCTACCAAGATAGGTCTACCAAAAATGTATTCATGAAACTTTCGGCATCGAAATTTTATTGCTAAGGCCTCTTTCTCAATCTGGGGATAGTTGCGCTGGTAGTCAATTAGTGTTGCTGAAGCAAAGGCAATAGAACGGTTGTCCTGCATAAGTACAGCTCCAACCGCATGCGAACTAGAATCAACTGACATTGTCAGTGCCGCATTTGGATTGAAGAATTTCAAAGCAGGTGCCTTCTTTAATGCAATTTTAATTTCTTTTAGATCATTATCAAGGGAAGGGTCCCAGTTCCAAACAACATTTTTCTTAAGGAGCATCCTCATGTTGCTGGTCTTTTCCGATGCATTAGGTATGAAACTCTGCAAGTATTGTATCATACCAAGTAAGCGCTGAAGCTCCTTGCGATTTCTAGGACTCTGGATATCATTTATGACCTTTCCAGGGTCTATTTGTATTCCTGCTTTTGATATCAAATGTCCTAAAAAATTAACTTGTTCTCTTTCGAAGACACATTTTTCTTTGTTTAATTTGATTCCAGTTGATTTAAGCAAAGAAAGAACCTCATAAGTTCTCTTTCTCAATGTATCCAGGTCAGGTGCATGGATCAGGATATCATCCATTGAGTTTTCTACTCCCTTTAGGTCACTTAGTAAATCAGTCATAATTTGTTGCATTATTTCTGGGGCAGTTTTAATACCAAATGGTACCCGTAAGAATGAGTATCTTCCCCATGGTGTTGAAAAAGTTAAGTATGGTTGTGTTTCTTCATCAACTGGGAGTTGCCAAAAGCTTTTCTTTAAATCCAGTTTGGTGAAGTATTTGGACTTTTGCAAGGTGACTGCAATGTCCTCCAGTCGTTTGAGAGGAAACTCTCTTCGTAACAAAATCTTGTTTAAGTCTGAAGGATCAAGACATATCCTTATCTTTCCGTCCTTGCGAACTATCACCATATGACTGGAGATGGGAGTGGGGTGATTCACTTTTTTGATTATGCCCAATGCTTCCATTTCATCAAGTTCCTTCTTGACATTAGCTTTAATTGCAAAAGGTATCTTGCGAGCAGGTTTAATGGGCAAATTTTTTGGAATTTCTGAAAAGTCAATTTATATTTATAGTTCCTTATAAGCCCTATACCTTTAAACAATTCTTCAAATTCCATTTCTGGACAGACTTCATCAACCCTGTAGATCAAGCCTAACTGTGAGCAGGCATCTCTTCCCAGAATCGGAGTTATTCCTTTTTCTGATATTATAAATCTGAGAACTACTGCCTTACTTTTTATTGTGCAAGTAACATTTGTCTCGCCCATTACCCTTATAGATTCACCAGAGTAAGTTAATAACTTCCTTGCTCTACTTGAATTAATTTTTAGTTTAAGTTTTTTAGAGAGTGTCAAAGGTATGACATTGCACTGAGCTCCAGTGTTCAATTTAAAATCAACTGTTTGATTTCCTTTGAATGTTACTCTTTCCAACCACTCTTGTCCATTTCGGGTCTTTATTTCATTTATGGAGAGAGAAAATTCATCCGATTCCACCTCAGTTTCTTCTACAAGGTTTACCACTCTTTCCCTTTGGGCAGTTTTGCATAATTTTGAAAAATGGTTGGCCTTTTTACATTTATGGCATACTTTACCATATGCTGGGCATTTGTTTATTTCATGTTTAGCTCCACAGCGTGTACAATTATTTATAAGTTTCTTAAAGCTTGTGGTATCTCTAGGATTAAAGGCTTTCTGTGAGAAATCTCTACTAATTTTTCTTTCGATTGTGGAAATGGATGGCTCACTTTCGTTCCTATCTTTAATTTCTCTTAGTTGTGTGTTAGCATTTTCAGCAGCTACACATATTTGAATTGCTTTAGTTATATTCAGATCTGGATCAGAAAGTAATTTTTCTCGAACATCATTATTTTGTATACCAACAACAATTCTATCCTTAATTAGTTCATCCTCCATTTGATCAAATTTACACTTTTTTGCTTGTAATTTAACCTTAGTTAGGAATTCTTTAAAAGGCTCATTATACTGCTTTATATTATTAAACTGATACCTTTCTACAGTATAATTTAATTTAGGGTTAAAGTATTCATTAAACTTACCCTTGAGTTCTTGTAACTTATTTTCTTCACCTTCATTCAACTTGAACGTTTTATAAATTTTCTGGGCCAATTGTCCAATCGAAGCCATAAAGATCGCTACTTGGACTTCTTGTGGTTTCTTTTCTAATTGTACAGCTTTTTCGTACCATATAAATGCTTCTATCCACTCGTCCCATGCTTCTTTTGATGATTGCTCCAAAGGCTTAGGCGGCTTTAAGAATTGGTCAGCCATTTTGACACGAACACCAAATTATTTTAATTATTAATTTATGCGATTACCGCTGCCACCATGTGACATTAACTTGTCTTCGTAGTTAATTAAAAAACTAACAACAACATTAAGCAGACTAAAACTTAATATATTTTATTGTATTACAAACTAAACAACGTATATGGAAGAGTTATTCCTTTTGTTTATATGCGCCAACTTGGCTACTGATTATTATTGACTTTAATATTACTTTTATATTTACAGACCGTATAATTAAAGGACAGCCATACACACAGGAAGAGGCTGCCTCTTAATAGTGGTTACTTTGTTTCAATTCCCATAAATTTTCAATTTCCTTACATTAATACTGAATAATAGAATAAATTATTTGATGAAAGGTTCATCTTATCATTAGCATACATGTACCTCTATGTCTAATTTAAAAATCAAGACAAATCCTAGGTAAAGTTTTATTAATTATATATTCAAAGATATAAAATTATTTTAAAACATCTTTATCACATTATAGAATACAATATTTACTTGGGAAAAATGGCTCTAATGCCTTGTTGCTTCAAAGCAGTCTTCAAGCACTATACACCTTTCAAATAAATTCAATAAGTGTTTTTTCTTCCATTTCATATTTACACATATTCTTCTTGAGTTCAGATTTTGTTTGTTTTGAACCTGTCATGCAAACCATTGTTGGCTTTAAAATCGCCATAGTTCATGGCATAAATATAATTTTTGTTGCATCATGCGCCCGTTTATTTGGACATTTTTTTTAGCCCTAACATGTACGATCACGCAAAAGTTGAGGTTGATTCCTCTTTGTAACAATTTTTAATATCCTTATATTTAATCTCTTATGATAGAAAAGCTATATTTTCTTATTTTAACATTTTCTGAAATTTTGCCTGTGTTGTCTCACTTTGAAAATTGATAAGGCACAATTTGGATTATTCTATATACAGTTACGAGCGTCATGCGTTCTTAATCCGTCATTAATTTTTCATGTCTGTCACCGTTTGCTTTTTTTTTTGGAATGGCGCGCTCCTATTGGTTGGCTACGATCACGCCACCTTTGCCCCCCCCCCCCCCCCCCCCCATCATGCCCCCCCCACTCGCTTTTTGGTTTTTGTAACTAATGTGTTGGAGCGGGTCGCTCCTTAAATAATCTATTGTTAACAATACCTCATTATAGGCCCGCAAATATCGAAAGTATAGGTATGTAGCTTTTGTACTATTAAGGTGTATATATATACACATACTTATGTACATATGTAAGTACTATTTTATCATTAGGGATATATATGTCACATCTACATAAATGTAGATATAATACTATATACTCTATTGACATATTATGACTTACCTATACTATATATACTGCATACATACCAATATTGTACATGGTATGGTAGTGGATGTAAGTGATATATTAAATCACTTAATAATACACTATGATATGTACAGGTATACATTATATATTACAAAATATATACATTTTGAATACTTATATTATATAACCATACTATATATGGTATACTATGTATAATAAGTGATATATATATATTATACATATATATACATCTATATATATAAAATTAAATGTCTGTCTGTCTGTTTGTTTGTTTGTACTCTATAGATTCAAAAACCATACATCCAATCGCCGTGAAATTTTGGGATATTATTAGGTATATCACCGGTAAGGTTTTTGAAAAATAATATCATGAATATCTTGAATATCCTCAGAGTTATTTGCAGATTTATAGATTTTACTCGCAAGCAGCGCCCCCATTGTGACGATGTTAACAATTTTTCTTATCACTAAGTTTGTTATCTTAAATATTATTTATCAAAAGTAAGATTATCTCAGGATGACACGGCAATGTGATACGGGAAAAATGTTCACTAGATAAAACTATGATTTTCTAATGTAGAAAATTAGGAAAGACAAAATTCAGGATGACACGGCACACAGGGACCGGGAAAAAATGTTCACTAGATAAAACTATGATTTTCTATATGATATAAAAAGCCAACAATGAAGAGTGAATGTAATATAAAAAGCCAACAATGAAGAGTGAATGTAAGATAAAAAGCCGACAATGAAGAGTGAATGTAAGATAAAAAGCCAACAATGAAGAGTAAATGTAATATAAAAAGCCAACAATGAAGAATGAATGTAAGTTAAAAAGCCAACAATGAAGAGTAAATCTCTATATATATATATAAAAGTCAATTTCTGTCTGTCTGTCTGTTTCGCGATAAACTCAAAAACTACTGAACCAATTGGTACCAAATTTTGCATGTCGCTTTTTATAAACCTGAGGAAAATTTTCGGCTGCATTTTGATTAGTATTTTTGGCTATTTCTTTTTTTCATTTGAAGAAATTTTTTTACGCGGACTAATCCGGAATGGAATGAATACCTAAATATGGCCATTTTTTTAAGCATCGGTGGTTCAGTGGTAGAATGCTCGCCTGCCACGCGGGCGGCCCGGGTTCGATTCCCGGACGATGCATTTTTTTTTTTACAATTTTTAAAAGTCATTTATATTATCTTATATATATAAAATTGAATGTCTGTCTGTCTGTACTCTATAGATTCAAAAACCATACATCCAATCGCCGTGAAATTTTGGGATATTATTAGGTATATCACCGGGAAGGTTTTTGAAAAATAATTTCATGAATATCTTGAAAATCCTTAGAGTTATTTGCAGATTTGTAGATTTAACTCGCAAGCAGCGCCCCCATTGTGACGATGTTAACAAGTTTTCTTATCACTAAGTTTGTTATCTTAAATATTATTTATCAAAAGTAAGATTATCTCAGGATGACACGGCAATTTATTTGCGACAAGAATAATGATACAATTCCAAGGCGAAGATACTATTCCTTTAACTTCCAATTACCGAGGGAACCAATTAATATTGATTTTATTCAACTTATCGAGTATTTCTCAAGGGACCGGGAAAAAATGTTCACTAGATAAAACTATGATTTTCTAATGTAGAAAATTAGGAAATACAAAATTCAGGATGACAAGGCACACAGGGACCGGGAAAAATGTTCACTTTATCGAGAGATTCAAATTTACGAGTTTCAAATTATCAAAATATATCTTTTTTATTTTTTAATAAGTTTTTAGAGAATTGTTTCAACAAATGTTCGCTAGACAAACCTTTACTCGGGTAAAACCCCGGGCGAACCGAGTACGTTTTATAAGTTTAAAGAGAATTGTTTTAACAAATGTTCGTTAGACAAACATTCACTCTGGTAAAACCCGGGCGAAGCCGGGCACATCCGCTAGTATATAATATAAATAACATACATATATATGTTAGAGTATCTACTTTATATATACCAAAATACAATGAATCCTCTCTTTCATTTTCCCAGTAAGAGACGCCTACGGAAGCCAACAGTACATAGACAGATAAAGCACATAAGCTATAGTTATTAACGAATATATGCATTTATTTAAGGCGCCAATTTATAATTGTAACAAATAGTATTTGTATAAAAACATTCAATCGGGTAAAACACGGGCGTTAATGATCCAACAGGTCCACATGTCTAAATTAAAACACGGGCGTTGCCCGGGTCATTCGGCTAGTAGATTATAAACACAAGGTAATAAGACCAAATCCAATTAAATAAATAGTGTGTGACGTTTCGGTAACAGCGTTGTTACCGAAATGTCACACACTATTTATTTATTTGGATTTGGTCTTATTACCTTGTGTTCACTTTGAAAAGTTTTGAAAATGGCCCTTTTTTAAGCAATAACATTTTTGTTTTTAGAATTTCTTTGTTTTCTTTAATTTGGAAGCCATTTGCATTTTTTAAAAGCTTTATTTAACATGCTTTCCTTTCTGTCTGTCCATATGTCTGTCCACAAATCTTGCAATAGATTTTTAATATACTTTTAGAGCACGTCAAAATCTGAAATATGGTACACTTTTCAGATCACGATGACAATGCAAGTTGGCAAATTTTCAGACTTCTGGGTTGTTAGGGTGGTCAGAAATAGACATATTTCTAAATTGCCTCTCAAATATTATAAATTAATTTTAATATACTTCCAGATCACATAGAAGTAAGAAACTTTTAACACTAACTCATTCCAATGAAAAATGCAAGTTTCCAATATTTCAAAATTCTGGGTGGTCGGAATGGCCAGGAATGAACAAATTATAAGTCTTATGTTACGTCCCTTACAAAGAATTGACCAATCCGCCGCGAGCAGGCTTCCGTCTATTTAAGGCCTAATCCCCAAGTATTTTCTAAATTTTGATTTAATATATGCCTTTTTAATAAAAAATATATAATTTATACAACGTACAGCAAAAATAGAATGTAAATGAAAACAAACACAGCCGCCAAATTTATTGTTTTGAAATCGTGATCCGTGAGCTGAAACATGCTTAAAATTTTGTTGTTTTAATTTTTTTAATAACAATTTTAAGTTCGAAAAGATAGCGGTTGCCTGGCCGGCATTCATATTTATATAAAAAATAGACACTTCGGCCAGTTGGAGTTTTTTATTTTCTCAACGTTTCAACAAAAATCTTTTGTCTTCGTCAGGAGAATTAAATAAAAATAAACATTTGGCAAGGCGTTAAAAATTGTTCTGAGGCTTGCAAGGGCGTTCTCACGTGATTCTTCGAATTTAGTACAACATCTAAAGCGCGAGTCAAAAACAATAAAAAAAATAGAACTACCGAAGGTTACAATAATATAATAATTCCTTATATCAGAGAAGTGGATAACGAAATATCTAGAATTTTGAAAAAATGTAAATATAATATTTGGTATAGTACTGGGACAAAAAGGGAATTTTTAACTAGAAATAACATAATGAAGGATAACATAGGCACATCAAAACCAAATAACGTAATTTATGGGATTAAATGCACAGAATGTAAAATTTATGTAGGAGAAACCGGCCGAAATTTAGAGACCAGAATTAAGGAACACCAACAGGGTTTATTGGGGAGAAGGACGTTAAGCAAAATTGGGGAACATGCATTATTTTCAGGACATAGGCCAGATTGGATTGATATTGAGATATTTCATAGGAATATAAAATTTAAAAAGGAAAGATTATTTTTAGAGGGATGGGTATCACGAGAATTTGGGAAAAGAACTATAAATACTTTTGAAGATATTCCGCAACAATATGCTTCATTTTTAAATTTAAAAAGTAGTTAATAAGCTAGATAAAAAAATTGAACATAATAATTATACATCTATATAATAATCTTTGTGATTATTATTATATTACTTTATTTATTTATTTTTACTTAATTTGTTATAATTTTATTATTATATATTTTTATTTCCAAGATCATAGTCTTTGACGAGTTTAATATTTGTTTTTGACTCGCGCTTTAGATGTTGTACTAAATTCGAAGAATCACGTGAGAACGCCCTTGCAAGCCTCAGAACAATTTTTAACGCCTTGCCAAATGTTTATTTTTATTTAATTCTCCTGACGAAGACAAAAGATTTTTGTTGAAACGTTGAGAAAATAAAAAACTCCAACTGGCCGAAGTGTCTATTTTTTATATAAATTTTAAGTTCATCATAAGCCTATTATTTTAAATAGATTTTATCATTTTGGGGCCTAAAATAAGTTTCTTATAGGGGTAGTTCGTTATTTTAAAAATCGCAAAGTTCATTATAACAATGGTATTGTTGCGTTGTTGGTTGGCAAAGAATAACTTCCGTGGGTACAAAGGATCTTTAGGACTTTATTTAAGCCTAATCAATAAATTAATTACAGAAGAGTGCAAAAAATAAAACAACAATAAAGAAATCAGCAGTTACAAATCCACTAACTGCAGCACTGTGAAGTAAAGCAGGAGCAGAACAGGAGTCAGAAGTTAACCTTCTGTAATCTTCCACGAAGTACACCAGCTTTGGCGGTAAGCAGCAGTCCGACCTCTTGAGACAGCAGCTCGTGTTTGCTTGGAGTACACCACATAGCTTCATTCTTCTTCTTGGCATGAGTTCCTCATCCCTATATATCCTGGAGTAGATCTTTCCAGAATGCTCATGGTTGGTCAGCCAATCAGAAAGCCGCCAGTGCTAAGCCTTGCTTAATCGCTTTAGATGGGTCAATCAGTTGTTCTCTGATTTTCCGCATTATTCTTGAACTTTCTAAAAAATTCTATTCTGAATGCGCCCCTTTTTTTATTCTACGTAACACTGCCCCCTCCTTAGGACTGATCATCCCGAACAGTCCATTGTTCTGGAACAGTACTCCTGAAAGGTGCTAATCGGTTGTAGTGCACCACTTTGGGTTTAGATGTCCAGGTCTTCTGAATTCGATAGATGGCATCATTGAGGCACTTGATGATCTTGTAGGGTCCTTCCCACAGATACTGAAGTTTAAGAGAAAGTCCTTTCTTCTGTTGAGGATTATGGAGCCAACCCATTTCACCCTCTTTGAAAGTCTTGACGTTGTACCGGTCTTTCATTTTCTTACTGGAAAAGTGAAGCTTTTCTCTTGCCTACTGGTAAATAGTCAGCATCCTTTCTTCCTGGTGAGAGATGTACTGATTAGTGTTTTCGAAGATTTCTTCTGGATGACCAAGGAGCACATCACAAGGCATTCAGAGTTCATGGCTAAATAGCATTCTAGCAGAACTATAACCAGTCAATTCATGCTCAGCTGATCGATAGGCCATCAGTAGCATGGGAAGATGTTGATCCCAGTCTCTTTGATTCTTGTCGACAAACATGGTCAGGTGTTGAATAAGAGTCCTATTAAAGCATTCAACCATCCCATCAGATTGAGGATGCAAATGTGTAGTTGTTTTCTCAATGCCCAGTCATCTTCACAGTTCTTGAAAATTTTTTTATTCAAAATTCTTTCCATGGTCAGAATGCAGAATTCTTAGCACACCAAAAATGCAGACCCGATCTTGAGGTAGAGCCTCGGTAACAGTTGAAGCCTCTTGGTCTGGAATAGGGACTGCAACAGGCGATTTAGTGAAGTAATCCATTATTACCAGAATGTACTTATTTCCAAAATTGTTTTTGGAAAGGGCCCCACAGCTTCAATGGCAGTCTGTTCAAATGGGGCACCTACATTGTAGATCTTAAGCTTTCCTTTGGATCTTGTTGTCTGTCCCTTTCTTGCTGAACATTACGTACAGTTTCTGCACCATTTTTCGACATCATCTCAACCAACAAAATCTTTCTCTAGCTTTGGTTAATGTTTTTCTGATGCCAAAGTGACCTCCCGTGGGACTGTTATGCATCTCCTGGAGAGCCAAAGGTACATGAGATCTGGGTAACACCAACTTCCAGGATTCATGCTTTCCATCCTCGCTCTCCCATTTCCTGTATAAGACACTATCTCGCAGGGTCAAAGAATTCCAGAGGGACCAGAGACTTTTGGTTTTAGGACTGTACGGGCATATATTCCCAGGATGGTCTCTCTCTCTCTCTCTCTCTCTCTCTCTCTCTTTCATCTGATTCTTTCCAATTTATCATTGGCAAGAGATCTCGGTTTTCACATTGAGCTTTTCTTAAAGCTTGTCCAGTCCAATGTTTCTCTTCTACTTCATCGCTTTCTTTTGCACTGTAAATTGCCTTATGCCATATTTGTCTTCAGCACAAGCACAATGTCCACATTGAGGAACACACAGCCTTCTTGAAAGCGCATCAGAATTCTGGTGGCATTTTACAGGACGATGTTGACTTTTGACTTAGTATTCCTTAAGTTTTGAATCCACCTGGCTAGCTGTCCTTCTGGGTTCTTGAAATTTAAAAGCCACTGTTGCAGTCTGCAGTAAAATTGGCTACATTCGGACCTCAGCAGGCTTAGGATACAGTTTCTGGAAGACATCAGTTCGCACGAGGGTGACATTAGCTCCAGTGTCAATTACCATGTTGCAGCTTCTTCCATTTATGAAGCCCCTGTAGCAATAATCCATTTTATGTATTTCGAAGACTGGAGACTTGGATGGTACCATCAGGGGCATTCTCGAATGACCCAGCCAGCTTTCGCCCTGAAAAGCTTACTATTCGTAGTTTTCCTGGTTCTTTCTAGGTGCTGAGGGGGTTTTAGAGTTATCTGGACGGTTTTTCCTTATGTGGCCATCCTTCCCACATTTCCAGCAACCTGTATCACTGTGCTGCTTTACTTTTCGGGAACAAGTTGGAGACATGTGATCATGGGCTCCACAGGTCCAGAAGTGACCCTTTTCTCTTTCTGGATTATCTAATTTAACTTGTCTTGCCATTCCATAACTTCCTCTTGAGGCTTGTTGGGCAGCTTCATGGCTTAGACAAGGGTTTCTTGTAGAGTAGTCGCACTTGAAATTCTAGCAAACCTTTGGGTTTCAGGGTCTTCGATGGCATCAATAAACTCTTGTTGGGTCATAAAATCTTGTGTTTCAAATTGGCTTGTTGGAAAGGCTATTCTTGCCAGGCTTTTGGATGTCGTTGACCAAATCCTGCAAGCTTTCTTTCTTATCTTGTTGTCTATTCTTGAACTTTACTACATGAAGCTGTTGGTAGTGTTCTTCTCCATATCGGGACTCCAGAGTGTCAATCAGGGCGTTGAAGTCTAGATGAAGTTGTTCCGGAATCATCTAAAGAAATTCCACTGCAGGTCCCCGAAGTGCAGCAGCCAAAAAGCTTGTTTTATCTCTAACGTTCCATCCGTTCGCTTGGGCAACCACATCGAACTGGGTTTTGAAGGAGGTCCATGATGATTGTCCATCAAGGGTTAGGAACTTTGACAACAGGCCTACCCGAATTGTTATTTTCTTGCTGGAAAACCAGAGTTCTAGGATGACCCGTTTACAAAGCAACAAGTCTCATTTTTAAAGATGTCATTTCTTCTTCCACTTCTTCTTTTACAGAGGAGATTTCATCTTTTAAGAATCCTAACTTGAACCCCTAGCTTTCTTTTAGCTCTTGATGTTGACCTTGAAAAGCCTGGTTTTGAGCCTGCATAGCCTGGTTTTAAGTTGAATAGCTTGAACAGCTTTCAGTATTTCTTACATTTTTTCTGGTAAGTACCATAAATTATTCAGGCTTCACCTAAAGATTTCACTTCTGACACCAAATTGTTGCGTTGTTGGTTGGCAAAGAATAACTTCCGTGGGTACAAAGGATCTTTAGGATTTATTTAAGCCTAATCAATAAAGTGTGCAGAAGAGTGTAAAAAAAATGAAACAACAATAAAGAAAACAGCAGTTACAAACTCACCAACTGCAGCACAGTGAAGTAAAGCAGGAGCAGAACAGGAGACACAAGTGGGTATAACCTTTTGGAATCTTCCACGAAGTACACCGGCATTGGCGATAAGCAGCAGTCCGACCTCTAGAGACAGCAGCTAGTATTTGCTTTGAGTACACCACGTATATATCCCGGAGTAGATCTTTCCAGAACGGTCATGGTTGGTCAGCCAATCAGAAAGCCGCCAGCGCAAAGCCATGCACAATCGCTTTAGATTGGCCGATCAGTTGTTCACCGATTTTCTACATTATTCTGGAACATTCTATTCTGGAATGCGCCCCTTTTTTAATTCTACATAACAGTATTTTAAATGGAATTGAATTGGGAATCGCCTTAAGTTTGTTATAAGGTAAGGTTTGTTATATCTGGGGTTCGTATTAGTGGGGTTTTACTGTATTTGGATTTGGTCTTATTACTTGGTGTTTCAATTCATCATAACATTTACTGCTAATTTTTTTAGAATATAAAATTATTAACTCTCATTAAAATAATATTTTTAGAAAGTACTCTTGTAATATATTGTTGTGTGGGAGCCTGGAAGTTACAGGGCCGTACTAAGGGATGTAACTTTTTATTGGTGCCAGGGTTGGGGCTGGTCCGGGGATGCATCTTGTCTGTAGCTTCTTGGCACTCGGGTCGGTCCTCTGTAGGGTCGGTCGGTGCGGGTCGGGCCGTCTTCATTTTGCGTTGAGCCAAAAATGGAACTTAAGTCAAAAAAATTCTCTACAAAATAAATAAAGAAAGCAAGCAAGAAAGTTGGTCCGTGGTCAAAGTGCAATTTCTCGCCGAACTCTGTTGTTCGATGACTCACAGAGAGAGTTTAAAATTAATTAAAATTTAAAATATGTTTAATTAAAATTCAAAAAAAATTAAATTCAAAATCGTGAGCCTTGCTAGTTATGATAGCGGGCGTGTGTTAGTCGCGCCCACATGTATGGCGTTCAGGGTCGCGCCGTGGTTACAAAACAATATTTTAATCAATAATACAAATTGATACCTTTGAGCCTTATTACAGTAAAACCCTGCTAAAATGAACCAGGGATATAGCAAACCTTGCCTTATATTGAACTTGAAATAATCTCTATTTCAATTCATAAATCGGGGAACTATGGCTATAATGAACAATGCCTATAATGAACCACAGGTTGGAATTTGGGATTTGCTATAGAGGGATTTTACTGTGATTTCATTTATTTAGAATGTCACTTGATGTCACTTTTAGTGAGGGACAAAATTCTTTAGTACACATTTTTAAAACATGAAAATTTCAAATACTTTTTTTATATAAGTGAATTATTGCAGTGGGAAGAAAGTAAATAAATTTGGAAAAAATATATATAAAAAAGCAAGAAAAAGTATTTAAAAAAAAATTATGACCATTATATAAATTCTTTATAGTTGTTTGATTCAGGCTGGAACCTTATTAAATGTGCATTATAGTTAATCAAAGGGCACATGTATGTCTCTCTTCCTCTGTAAGCTATTTCAAATGGTAGAATGCAATGGTATAATGGGCGAAGAAAAAGCTATTATTATGAATCCTTTGTATCAATCTAGTTATAATACTAACTATACAATTCGCACTATTTTTCCAAACGGCATTCTTATACAGTTCCATCCAAATTTTATCGTCACAAAATTTGTCACATCACACGGAAAATTCCAGCTCTCCTTACATAAAAAGAAGTCTATCAGAATCCCTAAATTGTCCAAGTGGGGAAACGGAACAAACTGCTCTCCACCTTATCTATGACTGTTCGAACTTAGCAGAAGTGAGGCATCAATTATTACCAAATCTAAATGATTTAACTCTCATACACCAACCACTTTGTTTATACAAATTTTATGGAAATCTGTCGCTTGATACATGTAAATCTAAATATAAGTTGCACTTTGTTTCTTTCAGTTTCCTTTTTTTCCTATAAATATCATGCCTTTTTGGATAATAAATATATAAAAATAGTAGAATGTTACTCTCTAAGACACTTTATGGTTTACATCGGTGACTAGCAGCCACTCAAGTTTGGTTATTGAATCAATGACGCCTCATTGTCAATAAGAAAATTAAAATCATGCGTGACTTTATACATTACGCCACTGTATTGCAACACTTTTAGGAAAAGTGTGCATTCACTAATTACAGCCACTATGCTGCCGCATGTCAAACTATTGCATTTTTAACCATCAAGTTGTATTGGAACAACATTTTCTAATGTTATTGAACTTTGATTTAAGAAATGATCAAATTACACTGGTCTACAAAAAAATATTTTTTATTTTTTTTGCCTGAAGAGAACCTGATGGTGTTTCTAGTGTAACTTTTCATGCTGAACTCAAAAATCTAATCAGAAAATTTCCATCACCCATGGTTTTTTGGGTGACAGCCTTTTTTATTATTGGGATAAATACAGTAAAAAATGCAATGCATTTTGCATAAACCTTATTACATTACACTTGTTTATCAAAAAATATTTTTCTTTGTCCCAAAAGAAACAGCATCTTATCAAAATGTAACTCTTCGTGCTGATTCCAAATATACCTTTTTTTTCTATTATCTAAGATTTCAGAGAGACATCTACTTGAAATTTGGAAATATTTTTAATATATAGGCCTATATGAACGAAATATATTTATTTTACTGAAAAGTAGTGACAGTGTATTTTCTTCTATACTTTGCTTGTGTTACGTCCCTCTTGAGTGTCCAGCAGTAATCAGCAAGCATACTAGGACTCCATTTACCTTGGTACCACTTCTCCATGCTTGATATATCTTGATGAAACCTCTCACTATGTTCATCGCTAACTGCACCAAGATTGTCTGGAAAGAAATCTAGATGTGAATGCAGGAAATGGATCCTTGAGAGACATGTTACATCTAGGGCCTCCAATCCCGGTACATATTTTCAATCCCGGGATTCGGGATTGCTTTTTCCTCAATCCCGGGATTGAAAAACATTTTCGTCTTTCTACGCCAAGAGGTATATCGTTTCGTTCATTATATTTTTATTTTTTTCTTTTATATAGTGCCAATGATGTGGCACTTACTTCGATGAAAACAACCTGAAAGCCATATATTTTGTGGACCAATAATGTAACCCAATTTTACCATCGTTGCGCACCCATCAGTTGTAACACACACAATATCAGTTTCGAAGTCGATTCCAAACTCCAAGAGCTTAGCACCAATGACATATTTGCACTGTTCAGAGGAAAATACTCCAGATATTCGAGTCAAGCCAAGATTCCACACCTTGGTACGGCTATGAATATTAATGTTCAGGTAACTCTTGCTTCTGATTGACGTCCATTCATCCAGCGTAAGGCTGAAAAGTTGCCTTATTTCTTTCTCCATCTGAAGCTCTCGAACGACCTTCTCACGAAATGTGTCCGCATAACGACACACTTTAATCTTAATGGTCTCTGCGGAGAGAGGAATTTCATGTCCAAGAGCATTGAGGCACTTGCGTAGATCCTTAGATGTGACAAAAACGGAGAATGGCAATCCGTCGAGAGCTATCATTCTAGCTAGCACAGCATCAGTCGATCGATCGATGGAAACAGAAGAAAAATGATCGAGAATTGATATCTTGGGGGCCTTTTTTGCAGGGGTCTGTGTATCAACTTCGTCTTTAACTTTTCTCTTCGAAGTTTCGATTCCGTGGACCGCCTTCTGGTGTACATGCAGCCCTTTTGTTGACCCACCGACGCATTTCAAAATCCTTTTGCACGCTATACACTGTGCATTTTGGCCAGATCCGTCTCGTAGGTAATAGCACCAGATTCCTTCTGATTTAAAAGGAATAAACTTCGCCATCACAATCAAGAAGTGATAAGCTTACCAAAAATGTCCGACGCGTTTTCTATTGATAAATAACAAGGTCCGATAATATTGTTTTATGTTCGTATAAGTTGGAAACTACTTTAGGCTGATGCTTGATAGTAACAAAGCATTTAATGAAATGACATTAAATAAATTTAATTTAATTTAAATGACAAAAAAGCTAGCGAGGGTTTCACAAAATGAACAGCAGAGCAGTGCGTTCATGATGACCCATGCATACAGAGTACAGGATGGAGAGAATAAACATAGATTTAAAAAATAAAATTATAAAACAATTTGGAGCCCAGATAAGAGGTTAGTGGCGGGTCCATGTTACACGCAGGTCCGCCACAAAAATAAAGGGATGCCGCTACTATCTAAGAAGCCACTATTTGCATGTCAACAAAAACTGGGGCCCCCTCCATGTATACTGCTGCATACTCTCATTCTAGAGGCTGCCATTTTGGAAAGATCTTGCAGAATAACCCTTCGTTATTAGTGCATGAAAATAATTTCAAATCTCTCAGAAAAAAAAAAGACCCGAAATGCAGCTGTATAAACAAAACGTCAAAAGTGTGCTATCTCATCATCTGTTTGATTACCAAAATGATAGATAAGAAAAATATATTTTTGCGCTGGTTTTCATGCACAAACCAGTAATCCCGGGATTTTTCGAGCAGAATCCCGGGATTTCGGGATCATTATTTGGCTCCGGGATCCCGGGATTGGAGGCCCTAGTTACATCCCAGTGCTTTGTAGGAAAATAGAGTTCATTAACTAAGTCACTAGTTTTTGGCCTTTACATTTTCCAAAAAGTTCTAACAAACCTTTCTAAAATAATTCCATTCTGCTGCTTCATTTAAGCTATCTTCAAAATTCCCATCCTGCAGCAATTTTCTAATCTGAGGTCCAAAGAAAATGCCTTCTTTAATTTTCTCATCACTTATGCTAGGGGATTTTTGCTTCAAATAGGCAAATTCAGCAGTATTTGGATTCATTTCCTTGAAAAGGTTTTTCATTAATCCCAGTTTAATATGTAGTGGTGGCAAGTATATATTTTTTTCAGATTGACCAATGGAAAATGTGCAATATTTTTAAGTCCTGGAGTAAGGGTTTTATGGTTTGGCCTGTTCTTTTTTATATAATGCTTTTCCTTGTCTCTACTATCCCACTCACAGAAAACAACAAAATTTTGTATATCCAAGCTGTAAACCCAGCGAGAGAGCAATGACTTTCAAGTCGCCATAAATTTTCCAGCTTTATCTGTCGTAGTCTACCTTTTTCAAAAGCAGTTTCATTCTTTCTTAACTCTCTTTCATGTTGAATGTTTGTGCTATTGGCACCGATGGGAACTTATTACCTTTGTAAAGGAGAACAGCTTTCAAACTAACTTTAGAGGAATAAATGAATAAGCGCCACTCTTCTGTATTATGTTCATGACCAAGCGCATCCATTAGACTATCAACATCATTGCAGTACACTAAGTCATTTTCTTGTGAAAAGAAGTTCCAGAAAATTTCCGCAGGATGGGATATTTGAAGATAGCTTAAATGAAATAAATACAAAAAGTACACACATAATGGTTTCAATTAATAGCATTAATTCATATTACAAAGCTATGTTTAAAATATATTATTTTAGCGAGTTAGATGATTAGCTAATCATCTAACTTTATTTCAACACTACCAGGAAAATATTGATTTATAAAAATAATGTCTCCTCTCATAAAAATAATGCAAAAACTATGTGCTATCTATCGACCATCTCTGCAAACCAGTAGACTCGTGTCAGTGACAAAGCCACATCAGGTGGATGTTCTGAATTTGCCAAAGCTAGTGTTGTGGCTTTGTAATGACCTGAATATGCTAGTTTACAAAGGCATTTACTAGATGTCACATAGTTTTGCATCTATTTAGATTGGAGAGTTGACCTTTTATAATACTAGTTTATTCACTCAATACTCAAAGTTCATAACCTTCCATGGGTGTTAAGAGAGGTGGGAGTTAGTAGTCCCTCATTCTTCTCCATCCACAGTAGTCTTCTAACTTGTCCTGGGTTTAATTCATATTTTAAAGGCAGCTGAAATTTATTTTATTTGAATCCTGTTCTCCAGCTGCTGGGATTCCATTGTTGCCCCATTAGTCAGCCACTTTTCCAGGTTCCCTGTAGAGGCCTTCACCATTACTATACCTGTTAGTTACTTCAAATTAAATTTAAAGATATCCATATTATATTACAAATAAAATAGGATTCCAATTGTCAATAAAATTAATTTGTCTCCATTTAGTATCTAATCTGATGACCTTTGTGATATTAAAAATGATAATAAAAGGCATTTTGTGTGTGTGTGTGTGTGTGTGTGTAATTTAACATAACCCAATCTCTAATGAAAGATCCCTTCCAGGAATATCTCTGTGTTTTTTTAGGAGGTATCTCTTGAATACTCTTGGTTTCTCCCAGAAATGGTCATTTTATAAGTTTTGATTGAATCTCCTCAACAAATTTTTAATTCACAGAGGTGGTTGCTCATCAGATAAGTTTTTAATTTTGGAGGTTGGTTCTACAAATAAAAATAAATTAAAAAAAAACTATTTCTACAAACTTTATACTGCAATGATAAAATTGAAAATATAAGGGTACAGCTCATCAGTGGTAAACCCTTGGTGCTTTATCATTTTAATCTCCTGCCGCTATAGTTTTTTATTAGGCTGATTTTCTTCCGCAATATGCATTTAATAATTAGTTAAAGAATAAATAACATTGTTTGTTGACTTTGTTTAGAATTATTAATGAAATTGATTCCAATAATTATTAATTAAACATTATATTTATTGATTTACAAGAGAGCGAACAAAATATAAAAGGGAAACTAATATTGAACAAAGGAACTTTTTCTGTTCTTCGGTTAGCGCCTATTTACCCGTGAGCTTACACACACTCTGTGGTAACAATTAATTAATATATATACAACACACGCTCCTCTGTGTGTAAGCCCTAATCAGCAAGTCCAAGGCTATCTGCACATTTCCGTAGTTTGTCCTTATAGCCCACACCATATCTTTGATTGCATCCAACAGCAACCATTCTGGCCTTTCTTTTATATATGCCGTCACTTGGTGTTTTCTTCGTACTGTAGACCCATTTACTATTGATGACTTTCATACCATTTTCCCTTGGTACTAGTGTCCATACTTTATGCTTCTCTATCTCACTGAGCTCTTCTTCCATTGCTTTGTGCCATTCAGTTCTTTCTCCACTATCCATTGCTTCTTTAAAGTTCTCCGGATATAATGATCTATTTCCATAATTAAGTTTGCATCATTCCTATCTTTTATTCTTTGTGAGCGTCGAACTCCTTCTTTGATCAATTTTCTTTCTTGTTCTTCAAGTCTTGCTTTGTGCCTTTCTTCTAAGATGCTTTTTGTTTCTCCTTTCTTTCTTCCTCCTTTTACGCATCTTTCCTGTATTGGTCCAGTTTGTGATGAGTCATTTTCACAGTCACCACCTAGTTTTACTGAAGTATCCTCCTGAGACTTCATATTTCACTCTCTGTGGCAGGATTGTCTTCTTTCAAGATAAGAAAGTCTTTAGCAACTATTTCTTCACAATTTCCTTTATAGGTCAAATTATCACAATTAGTATCTTCCTGAATATCATTTGCATAATCAATTCCTCTCTTATCTTCACTAAATTTTACTGATCTGACTTCATGAATTCTCTTTGTCATTATATCGTATATTCTGTAGGCTTTTCTTTTAATGGAATAACCAATAAATATTCCCTTTCTACCATTTGGTGAAAACTTGTTTCTTCTTGGTTTGCTCTCAAGCCAATGTGTCAAACATCCAAATATTCGAATGTGTTTGACCGATGGTTTCCTGCCATTCCATCTCTGCATAGGTGTATGGTGCTTGATAGACCTGTGGGGGATACAATTCTTAATGTATGCAGCTGTAGCAATTGCCTCTGCCCAAAACTTCATGGGTAATTTTGAGTCAATTAGTAAGGTTCTTGCTGTATCTATGAGTCCTATTCACTCTCTCTGCGACTCCATTACTTTGTGGTGAGTATGTGGTGGTAAGTTGGTGATGGATCCCACTTCTCTTGAAAAGTCCTTAAAATCTAGAGTTACAAAATTCAGTTCCTTTGTCGGTTCTTACATCTTTTATTCTAAGACTTAATTCGTTTTCGGCTCTTGCTTTGAATTCAAATCTTTCAAAGGTCTCATCTTTTGATCTCAGGAAATATACAAAGATTATTCTACTGTAATCATCTACTATAACAAGAAAATACTTAGATCCTCCTAAAGATTGACATGGCATTGGTCCACATAAATCCATATGAATCAACTGCAGGGGCTTAACTGTATAATTTTCCGTAATATTATATGGCTTCTGCACTAGTTTTCCCATTATGCATGCTTCGCACTCTGGTAACCTTTCAAATTTTAGATCCAATCCTCTAACAATATGTCCTTTAATCATTTTTTTCATATATTCTTCATTAATATGGTTTAATCTCTTATGCCATAAACTTATATTGCTATTTTTATTTGATAAATGTGTATTTATAACCATGACATTTTCATTTTTTGCTATTGGTACATTTCTTAGTTTTGTTTCCATCATAAACATTCTATCTTTAATATATGCTTCAGCAACTAAATCATTCCCTTCATTATAAATTTTTGCTCCATCCTTATTTAAAATAACTGAATTTCCTTTGTTGACTAATTCGTATACTGACAAGAAATTATTCCTTAAACTTGGTACATGTAAGATATCTTTGATCCGAATATTTTCCTGGCCTACATTTGTGCATGTCGTATGTCTCATATCTCCTTTGGCTGTGGCTTGGGTAGTTTTGCCCTTCTCAGCTAGGTTGATTTGACTTTCATAATCTACCACATTTTCCATCAAAGTTAGGTTTGGGGTTAAATGTGCGGTGCATCCTGAATCTATACACCATATTTGCCTATCATTTCTCCCATCTGGTGAATCTTCAAATTATTTTACATATGTATTAAATGCTTGCTCATTAAATCCTCTTTTCATAGTATCCATTAGGTTATTTAAATTTTCCCTACTGTATTTGTGATTTCTATAACCAGGAGTCCATTTCTTTTGGTATCCTTGTTTCTGTTTATCTCGAAACCAGCAATCATTAGCTAGATGTCCCTTTTTATTACAAACAAAACATCTTTTTGGCTGAAAATGTTGAACTTTTCTATCTTTAATTCTGTATGCTTGTTCATGCCCATTCTCAACCGATTGATCAAATCTCATATTTCTTCTTGACTCATCTTCTCTTAGAGTTTGTTGAATCTCTTCAATTGTTGCCTCTCTCTTAGATCGTAAGACAATAGCAATATTTTCATACCTTGGATGTATGCCTCTGACAATATGAAATGAAAGTTATCTTTAGGGAAATTGGTGCCCTAATGATGAACTTCTAGCAGCAATATTTTTGCCCTCGTTATATATTCATCTACAGTTTCATTTTTATCTTTCATTCTAATGTTCTTTAATTCTAAGCCTATATCAATAATTTTATCTTCCAAATTGCCTGTGTATGTTTTTCTCAGTGAGTCCCATACTTTCTTAGCATTTGTTTCTCCTATGAACATTCCAGCTTGTTCATTAGTCAATGTTGTGATGATTATCCCAAAAGCTTCGTCATTTTTATCACTCCAAATCTCCCAAGAACTTTTGTCTTCCATATCAGGTTCTGGATCGGAAATTACACTTTTAAATAATTTTCTTCCTCTCAGAACTGAGCCGATTTTTAACGCCCATATTTGATAATTTGTTCCTGTTAATGGTTCAATTTTTCTTTGGGATAAAAAATTATATTCAGCCATTTCGCCTTTTGAGCTAATATAAACAAACCAATATAATTTAAAAACAAAAAATATATATATATTTTTTAAATATTGGGTAGCTTTTAAACATGCAATATATAGATATAATTTAACTTAATCTATATAAATACCTTTAATCTTCTTAGAAGTGCTTCAGTTTACCGATCAGAATAAACTTCTTGCTTAATCTTCAGATTGAATATTTTCTCTTTTGAGCTTTATATCAAATAACCACGCTCTGCTACCAATTTTTGACTTTGCTTAGAATTATTAATGAAACTGATTCCAATAATTATTAACTAAACATTATATTTATTTATTTTTTTTTGCTTATCCCTAGTACACGTGGTACAGGCCATGATAATCATGGTGGGTAGTTAGCGACTGCTTTTTTACTGTAAGCGCACCACATGTCTACACATGTGAAAGCAGTTCGACTTTGCACTTACAAATGTGCCAGAGCCCCGTTTGGTTACTTGCACTCGCTGGTGGGGTTGGACTTTTGCAAGAATCGGGGGTCCATTGGAGCATTTTTTTTTAAACAGAAAAAAAGTGTCCAATGCGGGGATCGAACCCGGGTCGTAGTGGTCGTAAACCAAAGGTTTAACCAGCCTTCCACCGACCCCCCTATTATATTTATTGATTTACAAGAGAGAGATCAAAATATAAAAGGGAAACTAATATTGAAATAAAGGAACTTTTTCTGTTTCGGTTAGCGCCTATTTACCTGTGAGCTTACACACACTCTGTGGTAACAATCAATCAATATATATATACAACAAAAGTTTTTCAAAGTTACTCCGTCTCTGACCTCGAACTTGAAACGTTTGGCGGTAGAAGGCGGATGCAAACGATTAAATATTTCATCCCTCATGAATGGGTCACATAATTGGGGGCGACCTTTGTAACTCGATTTACAGTTTTATTATAGCTTTTAATTAAGTCCGGCAACGCGTCTATATATTTGTAACTCCCCCTTCGAGTAAATAACCGCCACATTTTTCCTTTAAGCGTTCGATTGAATCTCTCCACATTAGCGGCTTTCTTATCGCTGCTGTACGAATGATAATGTTTGATATTATATTTTTTGAATAATGTCTGCGAAGGCTTATTGAAAAATTCGGTGCCCTCGTCCGTTTGCAAGAGTTTGGGAACGACTTTTTCCTTCGATAAAGGTTTTTGAAAGCCTTTACAATTTCGGTAGAATTTTTTCGTTTGATAGGAATGGCGTAGGCTCGCTTGGAAAAAACATCGACGAATGTAACGATAACCTTTGTTAAATTTTGAGAATTTAATCATGTCCACCAAGTCGCTTGTCATAGTTCATTGATATCTAAGGCGATAATTTTTCGTCGTTTGAAATTTATCTTAACGGGTTTATGAAGGGTGTAAACGTCCTGTGTCTCCAACCATTTCTGCGCAGATTTTTTCGATATTTTAGCGCTCTTAGCCAATTGATCGATTCCACCAATACTTCCCGGTTCTTCCGCGTTGTATTACACTTTGGCTAAAAATGGATCCTTTTTTTTTTTTTTGAAGTCGATATAGAAGGCGAAAGCTCTTCCCGCTTTACACTCGGCGTTTGTTTCTTAAATATGAGATTCTTAGCGGCCGGATTAAAAATCCAATATGTTGTGGAATATTTATTTTCTTTAAACATATCGCTGAATCTTGAAAGCCCACAGGTACATTTACGTACTTCCTTTTTCGCGTCGTAAGAAACGTAAAAATATCAACCACGTTGGACTGCGGAATCGGTTGATTATTAAAATATGATTTCACCATTCTGATTCCAATTCACTTCGTTAGTAGATCTTAAACGTTGAATAATCATGTCTACATACTTTTTTGAAATGACCGGGACCGAATTGATAATTTCTACATTTATATTTCGTTCATTTACAGGTTCGAAGGGTTGCGGCGGTGGTGGAGTGTCGAATGAACGTTGATAACGTCGCATTAATTCTGCTAATAGCTTCACTTTCTGATCGTCCGGCAAAGACTTCTTTAACACAAAGCAATAACACGCTATCTATACATATAAAATTAAGGATTTAAAAGCAAGAAAGTTTCTTTTATACATAATACAAACCTCTATTGCCCTTACCTAAGGATTTTTAAATCCTTTAATTTTATATGTATAGATGGCGCGTTATTGCTTTGTGTTAATTTATGCTTAACTGACCATGTCTTTATTCTTTGCGGAAGAGCATTGCTCGATGCAAATATTTGAATGTAATTCTACTGTCCTATAAGCTTATGTCCATAGTTTTCTTGAAAACCATTTCTGAGATTCCATCCTTCAGTGCTGCGTATATAAGCAGAATCGTCCAATACAGTATTAGAGCTCTGAGAAGCGGTCTGGTGGATTAAATTGGCGAAACCGCTGGGAGGGTTCACCACTGATGAGCCAAGCCCTCCCAATATATTTTTTCATCGCGGTAAGGGCAGTAGAGGTTTGTATTATGTATAAAAGAAACTTTCGTGCTTTTAAATCCTTTAATTTTAAAATACTTCTTTGTTAATAATGCGTCGATCTCTTGTTCGAGAGATAACGATCGTGTATAAACTGAATATAATGACGGATTAGGAAATGCGAATCTTTCGGCCATTTTTACAACTTTTTACCGATCCAGGATCCCAAGGCCGACAGAATAGGCGCTAGAATAAGAGGCAAAACCTCCCTTCTGATTAGTCAGTAGACGTCTACGTTTGACGAGAGAAATCTTTCTGTTCGCGAGAGTTCTCATCATCTTTTTATAGCAACGAAGTTTGTTTTGAGTTTAGATGAAAGGTTAACATTGCCTTTTAAAATGTTGAGACATATTTCGCAGAGACAATTGGTCAGGGCTGGAGTGAGTTTTTTTTTTTCTCTCTCTAGCACATTTCGCGCCTTTGCTAGAGACTCTAGCGAATATTAATGTTTGTATAATCGATTCATTTTGGTGAATAAATAAAATTAGCTTCCCCAGGAAATATATGCGAACGGACCCTCAATTGCTCAGGCGTCTGAGGTTTCAAATCTATGCAGATAAATTTATATAATTCCTCTGCCGTCGCCATTTTTAGAGCCGCTTCTAAAAATTTTGGATTATTAGGATACATTTGTCGTCCAAGCGTATATACCTGCTGGGCATGTCTGGGGTTTATAAACAAGAAAATGTAATTACTATTTACCGAAATGGTTCTAAAATGCGGATTTTTCGGAAATAAATTTTGCGCTAAAATTATAATAGAAGCATTCCAGTGATGAGTATAATTGCAAAATATTTTGACAATGTCTTGATTAATATCTAAAAATAAATCATCGATAATCAATAAAGTGCGCTTGTTAACGTCCCAGTTATTGGGTGGTAAGCCGCTTATGTAAACAAAGGGGAAATCTTTAAACCACGGTTGAACAGACGAATAACACCAAATAACTTTCTCGGGAGGGGGTTCGATTAAATCAATTAATCGTTTTGTTAAACTTGTTTTTCCCGCTTGAGAGCGCCCACAACCAACGCGCTGAACGCATGTCGTAAACGAAATTTAATATCATCTTGAGACGACATGACTGAGAGATTTCTCAAGCGGAATTTATATTTATACCATCTACGACAAAATAATAAGTCTTAACATAAGATCTTCCAAGAATGTCGACTCCTTGTTTACAAAGCGATTCCTTGCAACATTTGAGATAATGTGAAAAGGCTCCAATAGTCATCTTTATCGAACCGGGATATTGAACAGTTAAAAAACCATAGCGACGATTCATGTGCGGAAAACTTTTTTTTTTCTGTCTCGGAAGTTGATTTAATGCGTCTCCTTCAATCTTGAAATGGATTTCATTTTCGACTTCGGGAAGCTGACATTCGCATCTGAAAAGATTTTTCGAAATCTCAATTATTTCGTTTTCTGAGTTTCATAAACCCGTACCATATTTTCCTATATGTAGCTGAATGTCTATGAGTTTGGAAAAAGCAAAACCTGAGCCACTGCTTTGGAATGTCTCTATATTAGCTTGTATCTGTTTTAAAATGTTGTCTAAGACAACAGAAAGGTTACCCCAGTTTTATTACGATGCACTAGCGCTCCATCTGTTATCAAAATACGAAACTATTTTAGACGCGCATGATTCTTTTTAAAATAAAACAATTTCTATAATTAAACTGGCGAAACCGCTGGAAGGGTTCACCACTGATGAGCCAGGCCCTCCCATTAATTTTTCCATTGCAGTAAGGGCAGTAGATTTTTTTTTTTTTTAAGAATCATACGCGTCTAAAATAGTTTCGTATTTTGATTACCCCAGTTTCTTTGACAGCGAGATGAGAAATGGTCTCTTCTAAGATCCGTTTTTTCTTTATAAAATTCCGAAGTTGCTGAAATAAAAAAAAAACGACATCTATGACGACCAATTATGGTCATCAATTATTTTTTAATTTCATTCAAATGATCATCGAATAATAATAAATTATGAGTTCTTGGTTTGCAAACATATGTTGAAAAGAAGCCAGAGAAGGCATCATTTATTTTATAAAGCGTTTTTTTTTCCTTAAAACACTTTAAGGACACAAAAATTGCACCTAGTTCGCTGACCGATTCCCAATGATTATTTTTTTAAAGCATGTATTTATAATTCAAATTTTATATATATGCACTATTTTTGATGTTTTTTTTTAAAGAATAAAACAACATTGACAAGTATATTTGTTTACAATATCAATAATTAAATTTTAGATAATGTTTTAATAATTTAATTTAATTTTTTTCTAGTGACCATGAGTACTTAAAATCTATTTACAAACAAATTTTATAATATCCGTGACCATGAGTATTTAAAATCTATTTACAAACAAACAATAATCAAATTTTAGATAATGCTTGTTATAATTTCATTTATTTTTTTCTAGTGACCATGAGTATTTACAAACAAATTTTATAATGTCCGTGAGCTAAGCTATTGATATCGTCTAACAAATGACGCTTGTCGTCGAAGGCGTTTAAGCCCAACTTTGTTTGTTCTATTGTATACAGCGTGTATTTACGGGATTGTATTAGATTTTGTTTTTTAAAATTCCGATTGTTAGTTTCAAGGGTGTCCTTGTAGTTTTGAAATATCAATTCATTTTTTAATATATGTTTTTAACTCCCTTCCCTACGTTTTTCTCGTTACCTCCTAAAACCCTATAACTATACATCTTTGCTTTGAGTCAAACAAATTCTGTCATGATTTGTCCGCACATTTCGTCTTTCCACTTGCCTATTACTTTTTTATTTACTTGGGGGTATAGTGGGTGGCTTAAAGGATAATCTGAAGTATCTAACTGATCTCGGATTTTATCGAGAATAGAAAAAAAGGTCGGCAGAAGAGGTGGAGTAGTTATATAATAGAGTATCGGGGAAGCATAGACTTATTTTGAAGGACGGAGCTTTGAATAAAGGAAGCATAGTGGAATAATGGAATTGAACAAAATTTAGTTTAGAAAGTTCTAATATAGTAAAACAGAGATAAAATGGCTTGTTGAGCCATTTCATTTTAAGAATAACCAAATCTTCTTCTATAATATGGAAACTATCGAGAGTGGGTTTTGCCATAAGTTTTTCTGCTCTTTACGGCTCTGTTACAACTTCTACTCGAACCCTTTTCCTTAGATTTTCTATGATTTTGCCGTAGACACTATTGTTAAGCAACTTCCAGAAACTCTTCTCAAATTCGGACTTGGCTTGTTTACGTTGATCTGTGTTAAAATCTATATAGGGTTTCAGCCAGGGACTCTGATTAAACGAAAGAATTTTAAGAATATTTGTTAGTATCAGTCCCTGACTAAGGTAGAATTTCAAAGTTCTGTAGTGAACCGCGTACGAAGATTTGGGAAAAAAATTGGGACAGAGTTTGATCGAGGAAGCGATGCTGTGTGGAAAAGACTTTTGAAAATCGCTCAACATGGATTCTACAATTTGTAAACGTTCTGGAACGAGGGTAAAATCATTGTGCTAATCGTGGAGGTCATCGGGATAGCAAAGATCGACGACAAATATATAACCGATCGGACTGTCGTCCTGAAGAACTAAAATATCGATTTGGTTGCATTCTTCGGAAGTCAGCCACCGAAACCCGCCAGTTGGAAGAGGTTGACTCATACTCCATTGTTATAAATTATTGCAATCTGTATAAAAAAAGGTATTATGTATCTTTACTCGAGTCAAATTCATCTCCCATAAAAGGATTGTTTGCATTGGCATATCGCTTTGATATCATGGAGACCCCTCCGCGAATTTGCTCGCACGTCAGATACATGTCAGGATCACTTATTAGATCTAACGAAACATTTGTCATTTTTAGTGCTGCGTCAAGAGAGAGAGAGAAGAAAAATTTAAAATTGGGTCCAGCTGATAGTGTCTTAGACAGAGGTCTCTGAAATATTGAAAAATATCGGCTAGAATAGCCACGTCGCCAATTAAATACAAGGTAAGATCAATAAATAAGGTGAATTATAATTTATTTAAAAAAATAAGAACGATATCAAAAATTAGGACTTGATTTATTCAAAATAATCACCCTGGCTTTCTATACATCGTCTCCATCGTTCTGGCAACTTGTAAATACCCTATTTGTAGGCACTCTTAGGAAGAGTGTGAAAAAAATCTTGCACCACTTTCTGGACATCTTCAGCCGAGTCAAATCGCTTTCCCTTTAACTCCTTCTTCAGTAGTCCAAAAAGGAAATAGTCAGAGGGGGCTAGGTCTGGACTATATGCAGGATGTTCTAAAACTTCAAAACCTAATTCAATGATTGTAGATACAGTTTTACATGATGTATGCGGCCTTGCATTATCATGAAGGAAGAGAACACCTTTACTAAGCTTCCCTCTTCTTTTGTTTCTTATACCGGGCTTTAGCTTATTTACAAGAATGTCACAATAAAGGTCGCTGTTCATACGTTTCCTTTAGGATAAAAAATCAAGACAGATTGGTCCATCAACATCCCAAAAAATGTTTAACAAAACTTTACCGGCCGAACGTTGAGACCTCAGGAACATGTAATTCGTCATTTTTGAACTCGTTAACCCATTTATAAATGTTTTTTTTGAGACAAACAAGACTCACCATAGATATTTTTCATTCTTTGGCATATTTGAGATGTTTGAATACCTTCTGCATTCAAGAAACGAATAACTGCACGTTGTTCAAGCGTGGTGCAATCCTTCAAGGGAGCTTCCATTTTAGTTTATTTATAAGTCTCGCGCCGCGCGTGGGAAAAAAGAACAGAACACCTTAAATAGTCTATCAATGTTATATTTTAATATTCTGTGGTTTAAATTATTTTTGCTTTTTTAATTTTTAAGAAATAAGATAATTCACCTTATTTATTGATCCCCCTTTGTATATATCGTTGTAGTCTCCGAGCGTTGTACAGTTAAGTTCCTCCCATACTTGTTGCGCAAAAGCGTACGATTCCTTGGAGCAGGTTTCATTTAAAAGTTTGCTGGAAAAAGCTTCAATGGGAGGGAGGCTTGTTTCTGAAAATTTTGAACTATCCGTCATGTACTCGTAAGGATAGACGCCTTTACGACAAAGCAGATCGGTATGATACGGAAAACATTGGGAAAGAACCTTGAACCCATCTAGCGGTAAATTTGAACTAAGAGTATTCAAGGATGCGGATAGAAATTGGAATGAATAAAAAAAATGACATCATCTACCAGAATGACCGAATTTTTTTCCATATTCATAGGAATAATTGTAAGACGTTTATGAGGCACATGACGGAGGGCTTTAATTAAAAAATGGTTGTCGTAGGTCTTTGCTCCGTGTAATAAGCATCGAAATTTTGCATTATTGTGGTAATTTAAATTACAGATATTGTGGAAGGCCCCTCTATACTGACCACACGCCGTTCCTCGGCCTCACGACCCGCTCGGCCCGACGAGCCCTGGATCGTCCGCGCCTTGCGGCCACGCCGATCTCCCGGTACCTGGCGAGATGGGCAGCTACCATCAGCCCACCGGCCAGGGTTGACTGGGCTTCGTTACGGCGCTGCGCCTTCTCGGGCCATGAGACCGATGCCGCCTTCAAATTGGCCCTCCATGCTCTTCCCCACCCGGCCCATCCTGCCTCGGCCGGCTCCTCTTGTCCTGCCTGCGGGTCCGTCGACTGCTCCCTGGGCCACCGTTACTGGAGCTGCCAGTCCATCAGGCCCCTTGTCCGTGAGGCCTTCAACATCATCTGGCGGACCCCTGACCTGCAGGCTTGGATCTTCGGGTCCGGCCTTGAGGACGAGGCCCTGACCATCCTCACGTCGGCAAAGTTACGGATCTACCGTCACTTTTTTCAGGTTGGGCTCGGTGGAGTGGAGGACCCGCTCATCGCCTGGAGGAGAACACTCGCGCGCCGAGGATGCCTCCCCTCATTCTCTATTATATAAATTTTTGCACATATTTTAATTTTCCTATTTATTATTCTATATTTTTACTATTATAACTCTCTTTGAGTGTAAATATTGACAAGATGTCAATAAAAGTTGTTTTAATTGTCAATTAAAAAAATGTCTCTATACTGACCACTCCAATGACAAAGATCGATTACTTTTGTCTCAATGGCCATTTTTTTTCTACAGATGTCGCAAGTTTGCGCGTTTAAAAAGTCAAATTTTGTTGCTCGTTCATTTCGACGGAAGGATAATTTCTGAGGCGTTCTTTTAACTTTGAAACTGTTAAAAATAAACTCAGCAAGAACTTTTCCGCCGGATTCTCGCCGCGATAAATGTCTTTGTGGACGATATTTGACTCCGGATCTACCACGATATAGCTATACGAACACGGTACGTGGACAGAGTATTTGGAAGGGTCGGGGTTGGGCTGTAAAATGGCTTCGAAATCTGCGTATATAGCGAAGGTCTGCTTGAAATTATTAGCAAATTTGGCAAATGAAAGTTTAGAACCTTCTTTTGGATATTTGACGCTCTTGAGCTCCGTGAACCCTACATGTTTTTTCATGCTCCATTACCAATTATTTTGATTTTAAAGAATACAGACAATAGTGACAAAACGTAGAGTGATTTTGAGTCAAAAAGACGATTGAAATGACTAATCAGAAAATAATGACTTTTATATATAAATAAATTTATTTCTTTGCTATCTACATTTTCGGAAAGCTGGAGGGGGAAGATTTATTTTTCCTCTACACTATAAACATTGATCGCGAGAGAATTTAGCTCCTCAAAATGTTCAATGCGCCCGAGTGGCCTTTTGGAGCTGGTATAACGCCTTTGAGGTTAGAAAGAAAAGGTTCGTAGTGCTTAGAACGGTGAGGATTGCTATATACTGGATATAAGGCGGCAAGGATAGAGTAATAAAAACACATGTCATCGGGTGCATTTATGTTAAGTATTGCCCTTCTATTCACGATAAAATCCGGTGGTTTTGCACCTTGACAGCCAGCATACATCGGCGTATATCTCCCTATATTTAAATTAATTTCTAATAATTTTGAAAATATAAAAGATGACCCCTCTTTATTGTATGTTAATAGTCTATTGTAAATTTGGCTTAGGGATTCTTTAACTAATGTATTCAAGATTGATGGGGTAAACACACGCTGACATTTGGAAACAAAATGGGCTCGCCGACTTGAAGCTTCATTCGTCTTGATAAGTTCCACTTCCGTTTGTAGAAAAAACCGGATGGTCTTATGTCGCTGCATGGCCTGTTGCAGAATGTCGATGATATCTGCTTCGAAGCTATCGAGTTTTTCCTCTAGGCTGAAAACATAAATAAATTAAGTATATAATTTATATTAATTATTTCTTCCTCTTACCTCGAAAAATGGAATTCCGCATGCGTCAAATCACCCGCTGAAAGTTATTCCATACAGACATCCCCCGATGGTCCGAGAACTTGTTCCAATTCACAAGAGAAGCCTGGAAGTTCATCTTCCACGCTTTCGGTCGAGCGAAAAGACCACCTTTCTATATAGCCATTGAGCGCACTTGCCTCCAAATGTAGACACCTGAAAAAGTAATATATATATATATATAAAATGTAAATAATAAAGTTTATCAAATAAAATTTTAAATCTTAAATATAATTTAAATTAAGTTGATATTATAGAGTGAGTTAAGATGGATTTATATATTGATATAACTATATTTAAAACTTTTAATAATAGTAATATTTATATATAAAAAGGAAATTCTATTAGATTAGCAAGCTAAATCTAAATTAATTATATAAGATAAAAGTTGATAATTATTTTTGTGTTTAAGTTAGATGAGATTAAAAAGTTCTTTATATGTATTATATTTATATCTTATTTAGGAGAGAAAAATGTAATAAAAGTAATTATATGTTAGAATAATATGTTTTATTTTAGATAGAAAAAAAAAATTTTTGAAAAATAAAAAGAAAATTTAACAAGAAAAGAAGATTTAACAACGTAACGTCTTTTAGCATCGGCTTTTACCCGTCATTTAGACATACTCTTAAAATAAATAGGAATAAAGAAGAGATTTATAATGATTATATATTTATTTTTTAGTAAAAGAGAGGAAAGAGATAAAGAAAGAACCATACACTTTTATTTCAAACAGGTAGAGAATTGAAAGGGTGTTAGTATTTTTTTTAGTTAATTAATAGTTTTTGTATTTTTTTTATATAATTTTTTTTTCCTATATAATTTTAGATTTTTTTTTCTAAGAGTAAGAATAATATGAAATAATGTTTTTGCCTAGTTAAGGATAGATAAACATATTTTAAATCTTTGAATATTAGAAATTATTTTTTGGAACCCTAATGGTAGACCAGGACATTACACAAAAGGAGATTTGGAAAATCTATTGGAGAGAGAAATCTGTGGTACCAGGGCTCTTCAGATGAAAATACCACAACCCATTTCACCCTTACTTCATTATGGATTGATTTCTCTTCGACCATTAAACTGTATAATTAAATTAATATTAGATATCATAGAAGGAGGTTGTTTACTTACTTATTCAAAGTGGCGTCTGCCGCTCCCTCGAGACAGCGCACATGTGTGGATGTAACATCTGTCTGTCAGGGACCCGCCGACATTGTTCTAAAAGTAACCTTCCCTTTTCTAGGAAATCTTATTTTTAAAATTGTTAGAAGTTAGAAAAGCTGTCAGAAAAGAATCATTAGAAATTTTAAAGATTGTGAGAATATATGTATTAAAATTTTGTTTCCATTGATATAAGTTACATTTTTATTAAAATTATAAATTAATTGAATAATAAAACATTTATTATGCTTCAAATTCATTTATATTTGTTTTCCAGTTCCCTCCCACAGTAACTGGAGATCAAATTGAATGAATTTAATGCTTTATAATCGTTATCATATAATTAATATATTTAAAGTCATAGGAAATATATTCAGTAATTTTATCATTTGTTTTAGTATAAGAGTAGAATATAAGTTGTTGGTTAGATTAATTGGAGAAGTTTGAAGTTTCAAATTTATAATTATATTTATTATTGCTTAGGTATTTGTGTATTGAAAGCCTATTGTAAAACTTTACTGTTTTGTATTTAAAACCATTGTTTAAATACTCTTTATTAAGATTTTTATGTCTTTAATAAAGTTTGTTTTAATGTTGTTGATTCTATAAAATCTTAAAAATTGACCAAAATATATGCCTTTGCAGCAATTTGATGATATGTTGGAATTGACATTACAGAATTTAATAATTTTAAAATTATAACAATTTCTTTTGTCATGTGTTCCAATTGACTTGTTTGCAAGGTTTATATTTAAGTCTAAAAAGTTAACCTCCTTGTTATTAGTTATCTTTTCATTATTTTTAAGTTTCAAATATTTAGGGTATATTTTGTAAATGACATTATTGAATTGTGGGTTATTCAAGATAATGATGTCATCTACATAGCGGAACATATGCCAATTTACATCATTTTGTAGGAAGAACTCTCTTTCATACCAAAAAAGTAATAAGTTTGCTAGTAGAGGACTGGATGAAGTTCCCATTGGAACACCTTTAGATTGAATGTATATTTTGTTTTTAAAATTAATATAATTAAAGTTTAAGAAGGTTTCAAGTAATGTTTTTGCTGTTTTGTTATCTAATTTAAATGTTTTGTATTTGTTGTGAATAATTTGAATATGGAATGTTTTATCATTAATGAATTCATTTATTAAGCTGTGTATTTTATTATTAAGGTCTTCTAAACGTATGTTAGAGTAAAGATCTTCAAATTCAAATGTATGAACTGTATTGATCTTTTGTAGGTTATTTGTTAGGAAGTTAATGATTTTTTTATTAGAATCTATGAATTTATAATTATGTTTGTCAGTTATTTTATTTATTATGAATTGAAGTGTTGAAGCTAGTCTTAAATCTATGTTTTTTATGACTGAGTTTATTCCTGATGTGATAGTTCTAAATGAGATTGGTGTTTTATGTAATTTAGGAATAATATAAAATTTCGGTATGTTTGTGTTTTTGTTGTAATTAATGATTTTTAGTGTGTTTTCTACATTTTTAATATCTTTTTTGATTTTAGTTTCAGTTGTTTTTATGAAAGTGTATTTACTGTTGTTATTAATTTCATTTTTTAGAAGGTCATGATATAAGTTTTTACATATAATAGATAAATTATTTGAACATTTATCTATTGGACATATGATAAAATCTTTTTGTAAGTTTTCAAAATTGTCTTTTAAGGAATTAATTTCCGATTCATTAGGGATTGTGTATTTTAGTGTGTTGTTATAAGAGTTTTTTATTTCTTTACTTAATTTATATTTCCATTCTAGGAAAGTAAATTCAGGAATTCTGTGTTTTATACTAGTTTTATTAATGAATATATCGATGTCTTTTAATATAGATTTAACTATATTATTGAAATTGTGTTTGATCTGAGGTATATATTTATATCCTCTATTTAAAATGTTTTGGAGTTTTGGTTCCAAAAAAGAATAATCGCTAGTTAAAATATGTCCTGTGAATTTATATTTATCTAGAACATTGTGGCAATTACATTTAGATTTTTTAAAATTTGTTAGATTATTAATAAACGGGTTATAATTGCATAATATACTGCCAATATTCTTGTTATATTTCCAGGTAGTTTTAAAATTTAAACCTTTTATAGGAAATAAACTGTTAATAGATTGGTCATTAAATATATCATTAAATTTGAAATGATCAAATAATTTGTTATTGAATTTAATAATAATGACAAAAGAAATTGTTATAATTTTAAAATTATTAAATTCTGTAATGTCAATTCCAACATATCATCAAATTGCTGCAAAGGCATATATTTTGGTCAATTTTTAAGATTTTATAGAATCAACAACATTAAAACAAACTTTATTAAAGACATTAAAAATCTTAATAAAGAGTATTTAAACAATGGTTTTAAATACAAAACAGTAAAGTTTTACAATAGGCTTTCAATACACAAATACCTAAGCAATAATAAATATAATTATAAATTTGAAACTTCAAACTTCTCCAATTAATCTAACCAACAACTTATATTCTACTCTTATACTAAAACAAATGATAAAATTACTGAATATATTTCCTATGACTTTAAATATATTAATTATATGATAACGATTATAAAGCATTAAATTCATTCAATTTGATCTCCAGTTACTGTGGGAGGGAACTGGAAAACAAATATAAATGAATTTGAAGCATAATAAATGTTTTATTATTCAATTAATTTATAATTTTAATAAAAATGTAACTTATATCAATGGAAACAAAATTTTAATACATATATTCTCACAATCTTTAAATTTTCTAATGATTCTTTTCTGACAGCTTTTCTAACTTCTAACAATTTTAAAAATAAGATTTCCTAGAAAAGGGAAGGTTACTTTTAGAACAATGTCGGCGGGTCCCTGACAGACAGATGTTACATCCACACATGTGCGCTGTCTCGAGGGAGCGGCAGACGCCACTTTGAATAAGTAAGTAAACAACCTCCTTCTATGATATCTAATATTAATTTAATTATACAGTTTAATGGTCGAAGAGAAAATCAATCCATAATGAAGTAAGGGTGAAATGGGTTGTGGTATTTTCATCTGAAGAGCCCTGGTACCACAGATTTCTCTCTCCAATAGATTTTCCAAATCTCCTTTTGTGTAATGTCCTGGTCTACCATTAGGGTTCCAAAAAATAATTTCTAATAGGCAAAGATTTAAAATATGTTTATCTATCCTTAACTAGGCAAAAACATTATTTCATATTATTCTTACTCTTAGAAAAAAAAAATCTAAAATTATATAGGAAAAAAAAAATTATATAAAAAAAATACAAAAACTATTAATTAACTAAAAAAAATACTAACACCCTTTCAATTCTCTACCTGTTTGAAATAAAAGTGTATGGTTCTTTCTTTATCTCTTTCCTCTCTTTTACTAAAAAATAAATATATAATCATTATAAATCTCTTCTTTATTCCTATTTATTTTAAGAGTATGTCTAAATGACGGGTAAAAGCCGATGCTAAAAGACGTTACGTTGTTAAATCTTCTTTTCTTGTTAAATTTTCTTTTTATTTTTCAAAAAAAAATTTTTTTTCTATCTAAAATAAAAACATATTATTCTAACATATAATTACTTTTATTACATTTTTCTCTCCTAAATAAGATATAAATATAATACATATAAAGAACTTTTTAATCTCATCTAACTTAAAAACAAAAATAATTATCAACTTTTATCTTATATATATATATATATATCTTATATTTTAAAAAAAGATGAGAGTTTCTGCTTGATATTTTGGATCATCTTGATGATTATGCTATGGAGTTATTTGCTGATACAGTTGTAATCAAAAATATGGCGTAGAATATGAGGAATCATTTTCAACAGTGATCAGAAAAGAAAGTCTTCGTGTAATTGTAGCCCTAGCAGCTCAGTTGAATTTGGTCATAACATCGTATGATGTGAAGACCGCCTACCTTTACGGAGAATTGAAGGAAACTATTTTTATGAAACAGCCGGTAGGATTTGTTGAAAAAGGTGAAGAAGACAAAGTTTGCAAATTGTTAAAAAGTATATATGGATGTAATATATCCAATGTTATTACACTGCAATATTTGATGTATTACACTGTTGTAGAATCCTGTCGACTTAACCGTTCTGTGACAATATCGTTGCGGAATTTCTTGTTGTTCGATTTGAATGGTGAGGGTTGGTTGAAACGCAGTCGTTGAGTGGCAAGTGAAGCATACAGTTAGGAATAATCAGGACACGTGATGGGGTTTGAAAATAAAAGGCAACTGGGTTGGAGGAAAGAAAGCTTGAGAAGAGCGAAGCGGGTTTTGATTGTTAATTATCTGATCACATGGTGGTGATTGTACTTAGCTACGGGATGAGCAGAGGGAGAGAGGTCCAGAGCCGATGTCACCTCCTTGGGAGCCAAAGCACTACTGACAATTCTTGCTTTTCGATTTAACACCACGAGTTGTCTTCCTTCCCATTGGTCGAAGGATGGAACGTGTCCGTTTTTCTATTGGTTGACCTACTTAGTTGTTGCTTCCTAATTGGACCGGCGGCTTTCTTTGGTGGAAGATACGCTCGGCCTGGTCAGGAAGTATCGGGTGTTAGTTCGACTCTATTTACTTCCGCGGCTATCAAATACGTCCGGTCCTGTCCGGAAATATTGGGCGTCTCTCTACTTTTATAACTTCTGGTCACCAGATACGTCCGGTCTCTTGTCAGGAAGTATTGACTGTACAAGTTATTTATAATTGTGCCCGCTCTTAGCCTGCTTCCTATGTCTTGTTGCTACTTTCTTTCCTTCCTCCAGTTACCTGATTCTTTATTAAATCTTTGAAAATCATACATTGTACATGCATAGTGGGTCGGGGGTGCATACAATTATATACAAATTATGACAGATGCGCCCCCTACATGTGAAGAATTCAAGAAGGGGTTAGCCTGAGAGAATTCTGTAAAGTGAAAAATAATTTTGTGGTAAAATTAGTTGTGGGTATTGAGAGTCTATATACAAGCATTGGTGGTGATATAAGAAGTAAAATAGAATGGTGTTGATGATATAGGTTGAGTATAATTAATAGAAATCAAAAAAATTTTAATTGTAAGAAATCAAAATGAATGCTATGGTACATAGTGGATTAAAAAGAAAAGAAAATGCGCCTAACTAATTTCTACTCGAAATTGGAAATAAAATCGAGGGAGTTCTATTAGGGCTTTTGAGAAATCAAAAATAATATAAAAATAAAAAGTTGGACGAAATCAAAGTAAATGCTTGGTTGCATGGTGGGAAAAAAATGCTTTGTTGCATGGTGAAAAAAAAGAAAAATGCCTAACTAATTTTTGCTCGAATTTTGGGAAAAGAAATCGAGGAAATTTCATAAGGTCTTTTGAGAAATCAAAAATAAAAATAAAAATAAAAAGTTGGAAGAAATCAAAGTGAATGCTTGATGCATGGTGAAAAAAAAAGGAAAAATGCCTAACCATATTCTTGCTCGAAATTGGGAATGGAAATCGAGGGATTTTTATTAGGTCTTTTGAGAAATCAAAAAATAAAAATAAAAATAAAAAGTTGGAAGAAATCAAAGTGAATGTTTGATGCATGGTGGAAAAAGAAAAAATGCCTAACTAATTTTTGCTCGAATTTTGGGAAAAGAAAACGAGGAAATTTCATAAGGTGTTTTGAAGAAATCAAAGTAAAATAAAAGTTGGAAGAAATCAAAAAATAATATAAAAGTTGGAAGACATCAAAGTAAATGCTTGGTTGCATGGTGAAAAAAAAATAGAAAAAAAAGAATGTTTCTGTAAATAAAAATAAAATATAAGATCCAATTAGAAAAGAAAACCAATGAGTTTGCGTTGATTTGAAACTATGATAATATAAACTAAATGGTAAATAGAATGATAATTGATAATTAAAAATGATAATAATTTGAATAAGTTGTTAAATTGGTTGAATATTTTGAATTTAATTGAAAAATAGTAAAATTGGTTAATGTATAAACAAAAAAAAGATGTATTGAATTGAACCCTGTTGTATCTATATGCCCCGATCTAGATGTTTTAATTGCTCAATTATGCCCTATAAATTTTTTGTCTTTGTGTGTGTTGTGGAAAATGTTAGAAGTCTGTAAAGTAATTATGATTACTTATAATAGGAATATGAACTCATTTAAATGTGTGTGCGTGTACCTTGTTTGATTTTCGAATGACAGTCGATTTGTAAAAGTCGATGCGCAGGCTTGAATTGGAATCCAAGATTGGTGGCATAGAGAGAGAGGAATCTGTGGATGGGAAAAGCGGTGACCGATCTAAAAATTACCCTCCCTTGTTTGCACGTAATTGGATCAGGAAGTGTGGGAACTACGTTTCCTGTCCGCCTAATTGATTTTGTGTGCGACTTGAATCTTCTACTTGGCACGGATTTTGTCAATTTTCTGGCCTCCTTTATCTGGGAAGAATGATGTAAAATCGTTTTTGTTTGTCGTAGGTGGTGTAATTTCGACGTTATTTGTATTTTGAAAATCCGGATATTGTATCCATTTATTAAATCGAATGGTCGTTGTGACTTTAGTAAAAAATGTTATTCAGTGATATTAGAGTGGAATTGAGTGAAAATGAGGCTTACGACGTGGACACGCTTTGAGTGGAGACGTGTCACAGGCGTGGTGAAAGGCGTCTGTGGCCTGAAATGAAAAGTTTTGTGGGGTGACCTGTGACACGAATCGAAAAAAAAAAAATTGTGAATGAAAAGGTGTCACGCGAAGTCCTTGTTTGTACAAAATCTAACCTGTTCTCACTACGAACAACAAATTTATTAAAGTCATATATCGAAATTTCTATTGTTAGTGTATATGGCACCTTTTAAGGTGAACATTTTTTTAGTGTTTTGGGTAGACGAGATGATTGTTACTAACGACGGTGCATGCGTTTGTTGGTTGTTGTCGTCTTTTGGCGTGCGTGTTGCGTTTGTTGGGTTGTGCGTGTTTGTTGCGTGACGACGTATGGTCATGTATGGATTTTGTGTGGTAAGTGTGAGCTGCACTGACACGTTTTTTTGGGCATGGTGATGGTTGAAGCCGTTGTGGCTTGTATTTGAGGGCATATAGTACTGGTAATTGGGTTGAGTGATAAACATTGTGGTGGGGTCAATGAATGCAGGCAAGGGTTGTCCTGTGTGACAAATTTGATTGCAGTGCAAGTCCTTTCGGACAGGTTTGGCCTAGCCCGTGCGTGCATTCATTGAGTACAAGGTTAGATACATGATTAAAGGGGTATGTAGGTTAGATAGAAGTCCAAAGTCAATTTCTTGACGCCATAGGGTGGGTGCCTACCTCAGTTCAACAGGTCTCCTCTGGGACGTCTTGGTTTGGGGTGGTTGGCTTGTGGCTCGGGACTGCTCGCACCGTCCGCGAAATTGAAGTGAAGTCCGGTACTGGAAGATCGTTTTGGGATCGTTTGTGCTGTCCCGGGTCGCGCGGATTGGTTTCGGGGGCGGTGTATGGCATGGTGGTGGATGACTCCTCGGTGGTCGGTGTCCGGCCTCGGTGACACTCGCCTGGGGTGGTGGCACGTGCGTCGGCTGCCGCGCTCATCTCGCCTTTCGGTCGGCGGGGGGTGTGGGCTGCTCCGGGGGTGGCGCTACGGAACGTCGTTTGTAGTTGAGTGGACCTTGCTCCTTGAAGTGCGGCGGTCAGCTGCAAAATTATTGTCGCCAGGGTGTGTTTTGTCGCTTCGCCGCTTCTTTCCTCTGGGTTTGTCATTGCCGTTTGATTTGCGGGCGTCTGGGCTAATTTCCATCTTGATCCTGATTAAGCTCCATAATATCTTAATCCTGTCGACTTATTGTAATATATCCAATGTTATTACACTACAATATTTGATGTATTACACTGTTGTAGAATCCTGTCGACTTAACCGTTCTGTGACAATATCGTTGCGGAATTTCTTGTTGTTCGATTTGAATGGTGAGGGTTGGTTGAAACGCAGTTGTTGAGTGGCAAGTGAAGCATACAGTTAGGAATAATCAGGACACGTGATGGGGTTTGAAAATAAAAGGCAACTGGGTTGGAGGAAAGAAAGCTTGAGAAGAGCGAAGCGGGTTTTGATTGTTAATTATCTGATCACATGGTGGTGATTGTACTTAGCTACGGGATGAGCAGAGGGAGAGAGGTCCAGAGCCGATGTCACCTCCTTGGGAGCCAAAGCACTACTGACAATTCTTGCTTTTCGATTTAACACCACGAGTTGTCTTCCTTCCCATTGGTCGAAGGATGGAACGTGTCCGTTTTTCTATTGGTTGACCTACTTAGTTGTTGCTTCCTAATTGGACCGGCGGCTTTCTTTGGTGGAAGATTCGCTCGGCCTGGTCAGGAAGTATCGGGTGTTAGTTCGACTCTATTTACTTCCGCGGCTATCAAATACGTCCGGTCCTGTCCGGAAATATTGGGCGTCTCTCTACTTTTATAACTTCTGGTCACCAGATACGTCCGGTCTCTTGTCAGGAAGTATTGACTGTACAAGTTATTTATAATTGTGCCCGCTCTTAGCCTGCTTCCTATGTCTTGTTGCTACTTTCTTTCCTTCCTCCAGTTACCTGATTCTTTATTAAATCTTTGAAAATCATACATTGTACATGCATAGTGGGTCGGGGGTGCATACAATTATATACAAATTATGACATGGACTTCCACAATCGGGACATTGTTGGAATAAAAATATCACACACAACGAGATACTGATACAACTGGGAATGAAAAGATCGCAATATGATCCATGTGTGTATACTTTTAGAAAAGGAAAGGAATATGGAATATTGGGTTTATACGTGGATGATCTAATAATAGCGGGAACGGATAAAACCTTTAATGAAAAACTAGCATCAGAGATAGGAAGATTTGTTGCTTTAAAAGAAAAAGGGGAGAATGAACCTTTCATTGGTATAGAGATAAGGAAAACAGAATACGGTTTTGATCTATCACAAGCCCATTATATCGATAAAATCTTGAAGAAATTTGCACTCGAAGAATGTAACATTGTACAAACTCCGGGAGATCGAGACCAAAGTTTTGATGAATGTCAAGACTCCAAACCAGTAGACAGGACATTGTATCAAGAGATGATCGGATCCCTGATGTATTTGGCAACCGGAACTCGTTCAGATATTTCTTTTAATGTGAGCAATTTATCCCGATTTTGCAATGATGCAAGAGAAGTACATTTAACAGGAGTTAAGAGAATATATAGATACCTGAAGGGCACCAGAGATAAAATGATAAGATACAAGCCATCAGAAAATAGCATTCTTGTCAGCACAGATGCAAGCTGGTGTTTGTTGAAGAGTGAAAGCAAGCCGACACGTGACGTCATTTTAGTTCCTGGCGCCACCGCCTGGAGGAGCCACAGAAAAACACAGCCACCCTAATCTTCCCATGTAGTTGTTTTGTTCTGGTATAACGTCTTATCTTTTACCTAATAAATACTTACTTTAAATACATTTTCTCCTCTTTTATCTGCTTACCACAAAAGGTTATGGGCCCAGCACGCTTCCACTGCGCGGAATAAAAGAAGAAAATAATTAAATAAAGCAAGTAAGTGAATATTCAAATATTTCTTCCTATTGACGACGCCATAAGCTCGCAACTAGGCTTAAGAAATTACCCCACGTTTTGAAAATTTTCTGTAATAGTGTAATATCGTTTCAAAATGTCGGATAGATTTGAATATATGGTAAATAAGTTTGATGGGACAAATTATCAAATTTGGAAATACCAAATAGAAATAATTTTACGTCAACAAGGATTATTGGATTTAGTGGAAGGCATAGATGTTAAGCCTGAAGAAGAATCCCAAAAGGTAGCTTGGAATAAAAGGAATGATAAAGCAATGGTCATAATCTCGACGGCCATTGTTTTCAAGCAATTGGAACATCTAATTACATGTGATACTGCTCAGAAACAGTGGACAAGGCTCAAGTCCATTTATGAGCAGAGATCTACTACAAGTTTGCTGGCTATTCAACAACAATTTTATAGCTATAAAATGAATGAAAAGGATGCTATGTCAAAGCACATATCCAAAATTGAAGGGTTGATTAAACAGCTCTGTGAATTAGGAGGAAAAGTGAGTGAAGCTGCTTTCATGGCAAAAGTACTTGGATCTTTGCCATCTAAATATGCTCATTTTTTAACTGCTTGGGATTCTGTCATACAAACAGAGCAAACAAAAGAAAATTTGATTGCAAGACTTCTTCAAGAAGAAATAAGGTTGGATCAGAAAGATCATCAAGATGATGCAACAGCTTTTAAGGCAACAGCTAACTACAATTGGAAGAAAAACAAAACATGCAACTATTGCAAAAGACCTGGTTATTTTTAGGCAGAATGTAGAAATAGACTCTGAGACCAAAAGCAGAAAAATAAGAACACTCTTCAACCAGAAAACAGAGACATGAATAGATCAAGAAAACATGAAGACAGTGGAAGGAGTGCATTCATTTGTGAAAATGAGGTTTTGTCTTCAATCAAAGATGTGTGGTGCCTCGACAGTGGTGCATCCGAGCACATGACAAATCGAATAGACTGGTTTTCAGAATTCAATGAACTTGATGAAGAATACCAAGTCAAGCTAGAAGATAACCATGTCATCAATGCTTCTGGAAAGGGAACCATTTTGATCTCATGTTATGTTGACGGTGAATGGACAAAAGGAATATTAAAGAATGTGTTATATGTGCCAGAAATTCCTAAAAATCTATTCTCTGCTGGAGCAGCAACAAATTTGGGAAATAAAATAATAACAGAAAAGGAAACCTGTAATATCTTCATGAATGACAAGAAATTTGCCTGTGGAACTAAAGGATCAAATAACTTGTACACAATGCTCTTCAAGGTAACACATGAAGCTGAAGCCAATACTGCAAATGCGTACTCTCTCACATGGTGGCATCGTCGATTAGGACACATCAATGTGGACACAATCAGGATGATGGCCAAAAATGGACAGTTTAGTGATCTTAAGCTGAGAGAAGAAAAGGATTTCTTTTGCGAGGCCTCTGTAAGTACGGAAAACAACAATGCCAATCATTCCGCTCCATCGAGAATAAACAACAGTATGAGGTAGGTGAATTAATTCATTCTGACCTTTGTGGCCCAATGGAATCTCAGTCATTAGGAGGTTCAAATTACTTTCTTCTTTTTAAAGATGATCAAAGTGCATACAGAGTTGTTTACTTTATAAGGCATAAAAGTGATGTGTTCACTGAATTCAAAGAATTTGATGCCCTAATTAAAAATCAGTTTGGCAGATCAGTTAAAAATTTCAGAACTGATAATGGAACTGAATATGTCAATCAATCGTTTTTAGATTATTTAAGAAAGAATGGCATAATTCATGAAAGATCTGCTCCTTATACGCCCCAACAGAATGGCTTTGTTGAAAGAGATTTAAGGACTATTTTAGGACTTAGTCGATCAATGCTACATGACTCAGGGCTAGAAAAGAATCTGTGGGCAGAAGCTGTTAACACAGCTGTCTATGCTCTTAACAGAACACTTTCAAATAACGAGAAAACTCCTCTTGAACTTTGGAGTGGCAGAAAGTCAACTTTCAAACATTTCAAAATCTTTGGTTCTGAAGCCTATGCTAATATACCTAAACAATTTAGGTCAAAATGGGATAGTAAAACTAAGAAAATGATATTCGTTGGATATGAGCATACTTCTAAGAATTATAGACTTTATGATCCTAAATCCGGACAGATTGTAGTTTGTAGAAATGTAACTGTAAGAGAACCCAATCCTGTTGACACATGCGACACTCAGATGAAAATTGCACCTATATCAATTGAGAGTGAGGGATCCTCGCAACATCAAGATGAGGATTCTACTCAGGAGGGAACGTGTGGGCCAACTCACTCATAAAATCTTAGACCTAGAAAGACATCACAGTGTGATGTTGCTAGTGCATGGATAGCTGAAAGCCTAGAGCCAGTTACTTATGAGGAAGCAATGTCTAGTAAAGATAAAATAAATTGGGAAATTGCTATGAATGAAGAGAAACAGGCTCTTATTAAAAATAAAACATGGGAATTGATGGACCTTCCTAATGCAAAAGCTATAGGATGTAAATGGATTTTCCGCATAAAAGGAAAAGGCAATGGTGAAATTGATCGTTATCGAGCAAGACTGGTGGCCAAAGGCTTCAGCCAAAGAAGAGGTATAGACTTTAAAGAGACTTTTGCCCCAGTTGCAAGATATGACTCAGTCAGAGTCTTGTTAGTCTTAGCTACTGTCATGGACATGGAAATTATGCAATTCGACATAAAGACTGCTTTTCTTAATGGTGATCTTGACGAAGATATCTATATGCAAATTCCAGAAGGAATAGAAGTTGAAAATAAAAACTTGGTTTGTAAACTAAAGAAAAGTTTATATGGACTAAAACAATCACCCAGAATCTGGAATGAGAAATTCACATATTTCTTAAAACAATTTCAGTTAACCCAATCACAAGCTGATCCATGTGTGTTCTACCAAACTAAGACTGATGCAAAAATATTCTTAGCTCTTTATGTAGATGATGGTATAATGATGAGCACTTCTAACAACCTGTTGAAGGAATTAGCCCAATATCTGTCCTCACATTTTGAAGTCACCATCTCCACGCAAAACCAGTTTGTAGGCTTAGAGATAGATAAAGACAAAGAAAGAGGCCTCATTTTTCTAAGTCAAACCAGTTATATAAAAAGAATACTTGATAAACTCAACATGACTTCATGCAATTCTTCAGGGACTCCTGTGACCCCAACATGAAATTGACAAGAGAGAACATCAATGATACTCATGACATGCATACCGTTCCATATGCTGAAGCTATTGGATGTTTGATGTTTCTTGCCGTCTGTACAAGACCTGACATAGCTTTCGCCGTTAACAAGCTAAGTAGATTCATGGCAGCTCCTGTTCTCACACATTGGAATGCTCTGAAAAGAATCTTCAAATATTTGAAAGGAACTTTGGACTCAGGCATCCTATACAAAAGAAAAGATGTGATTAAATTAATTGGATACTCTGATGCTGACTTTGCTGGTGACATTGATACACGACGGAGCACTTCAGGATACATCTTCCTACTTGCAGGAGGACCAGTCACTTGGACTAGCCAAAGACAATGAGTTGTGGCTTTATCTACCACAGAAGCCGAATACATTGCAGCAAGCATGGCTTCAAGGGAAGCTGTATGGCTTAAACTACTGATCAAGGAACTGACACCCAATGATAATCCTGTTCCTGTGATGATTGACAACCAGAGTGCTATTAGACTGATCTTGAACCCAGAATTTCACAAGCACACTAAACATGTTGATGTCAAGTTTCACTTTATACGTGAACAGCACAAAATGAAAATCATCAAGATATTCAACTGTCCAACAGAAGAACAATTGGCTGATCTTCTCACAAAGGCTCTACCAGCAACACGCTTTAAAATACTTTTTAAAGACATTGGAATGTCTGCCTTGCTTTCAAGTGGAAGTGTTGAAGAGTGAAAGCAAGCCGACACGTGACGTCATTTTAGTTCCTGGCGCCACCGCCTGGAGGAGCCACAGAAAAACACAGCCACCCTAATCTTCCCATGTAGTTGTTTTGTTTTGGTATAACGTCTTATCTTTTACCTAATAAATACTTACTTTAAATACATTTTCTCCTCTTTTATCTGCTTACCACAAAAGTGTTCAACAAGTGACGCAAAGTCCTATTCCGGATACACAGTTAAACTGGGAAATAACCTGATCAGTTGGAGAAGCAAGAAACAAAGTTTGGTGGCTCTGTCTACATGCGAAGCTGAACTGATTTCGATATGCGAAGGGATGTGCGAAGTAAAATGGATTAAAGGACTTTTAGAAGAACTATGTAAGGATGCAAACTTTTCTACAACGCTTAAAACAGATAGTCAATCTGCTATCAAGTGGATTAAATCTGAAAAAATAACTTCCCGGACGAAACATATAAACCGAAAATTGTATTTTATAAGAGATGCTGTGGAAGAAGGAACAATCGACCTTGAATTTGTTAGGAGTGACGAAATGGAAGCGGACCTATTAACAGAGAGTCTTCCCAAGGAGAAACTTAAAAACTGTATAAACTCTCTCGGACTTGTTTGATAAAAGCTTCCACACAGGGGAGGGATTGTCCTATTTTATTTTTTCAATACTCTGTGTGAAAGCTAGATTTGGAATAGGAACTAACCTATAAGTTTTGGTTTGGCATTCCGTGTTTGTTTTCTTTTCTTGTCTTGCTAAATGCATTAAATAATTCTTTTGTTGCTTTAAAGAGAGTTGTAAATATTTAAAATACTACACCATTAGTACTGGGATTGTACGGACTCGTTTTTGTGTGTCTTATTCCATTCATTGTTGTAAATACTTCAAATTCACTTGAGACAAATTGTCTGCCATTATCGGTTACCAAAATTTCAGGTAATCCAAATCTGGCAAAGATCTCCCTAAGATGTCCTATGAGAGTCCTGCTAGTAATGTCCTTTATGATGACATCTCCAGCCATTTGGTGTACGCGTCTACAAGGACCATAAACATTCGTCCCATAAAGGGACCTGCTAGATCTAAGTGCAGACGGTGCCACGGCTTTTCAGGCCAAGTCCACTCTGAAATGGTAGACGGCGGCATACTTGCAGATTATTGGCATATTCTACAATCTCTAGCCAACTCTTCTATGTTCTTATCTATGCCTGTCCACCAAAAATACCGTCTAGCAATCATTTTCATTTTCACCATCCCTAGGTGCATCTCATTCTGGGGAATTACCACTCTTTCACGCCATTGAAGACACCCAAACTCACAACTTAATTCGTCTTTTATTCTATAATAGGAATATAGTGGATTTTCCTGCGATACCTTTGGAATTTGCCAATTATTTTCCCTAACATTTCTCAACACAATTGATAGTAATTTATCCCGGCGTGTCTCAACTGCCACATCCTGGAATGAGAAAGGGACCTCACTCATTTTCCGAAGGAGAAGCACCTGATCCTCATCCAAATATTCCGTGGTCTTTGAGCCTAAAGGTAAACGTGATAACGCGTCTGCATTGCCATTATCACCAGTTTTTCGAAACTCCACAGTGTATTTAAATGCAGCTAATTTTAAAGACCACCTCTTAATTCTTGATGCAGCACATATGGGGATCGGTTTCTGGGGTGAAAAAATGTGCATTAAAGGTCGGTTGTCTGTGACCAACACAAATTCACGTCCCAATAGATATTGTCGGAATTTCTCATAACCAAAAATGGTGCTTAAGGCTTCTTTTTCTAATTGAGAATACCGCCTTTCCGCTTCAGTGAGCGTTCTTCAAACAAAAGCTATAGAAGTTTCTTTCTTTCTTTCGTTTCTGTGACTCAGAACCACTCCTAATCCATAGCTAGAGGCGTCACATGCAAGGACTAGTTCCCTAGTTGCATCATAATGTGCCAGCACCGACTCGTTAGTTAGCAATGCTTTGCATTTTGCAAATAATATACGGTGTTCGCTAGTCCAATTCCATTTGGAAATCTTTTTTAAGAGGTGATAGAAGGGCGATAAAATATCTGCAATATTTCTTATAAACCTATAGAGTAATACATAAGGAGACCTATAAAATATCTCAAATGAGAAACGTTTGTAGGTTCAGGCGCCTCTACCACCGCTTTTATTTTACTACTTATGTGATGCAGTCCCTTTTTATCTATTTTAAAACCTAAATATTCAACAGCATTTACTGCGAATTTGCATTTATCCTTGTTTAATCTTAAACCTTTTTCTTGCAGCCTTTTAAAGACCAATTCCAGGTTTTGCTCGTGATCCCTATGATCCTTTCCGGCTACCAGGATGTCATCGATGTAGCAAGCCACTCCCGACATATCTGCAAATAGATTGTGCATTACTCTTTGGAACTTATTTGGTGCTACAGCTACTCCATAGGGTAGCCTTTTAAAGGCAAATAACCCCTTCGTAGTATTAATGTTCACCACTCTTTTGGCCTCTTCAGATAACCTGACCTGCAAATAAGCTCTGGATAAGTCCAATAACGAAAACACTGTATTTCCAGACAATTTTGAAAAAATTTCGTCTATTGAAGGCAGCGGGTACTTATCCAATCTATGGCCTTATTTGCCATGCATCTGAAATCGCCTCAAATTCTAAGGCTTCCATCTTTCTTCAGTACTGGTACTATAGGTGCGGCCCAGTTTGCATACTCAATAGGTTGTAAAATTCCCTCGTTAACCATACAATCGGTTTCAGTTTCTACTTTTTTCTTCAAAGAAAAAGGCAAACTTCTCGCCTTACAAAATACAGGAGTCGTATTTTTTTTAAATAAAAATCAATATGGACGTTTTTTAAGCAACCTAATTCTTTGCTGAATAAATTAGCATACTTATTTATTATAACTTTGATATCGGACTCACTTAGGTTTAATAACCTAGAAAAATCAAGATTTAAACTTTTTAGCCATTCTCGTCCCAACAAAATTATCGAAATATCTTCATTTACAACTATCAACCGCAAATTTTGATTTGCTTCTTTTACAAAAACTCTTCTCTCACCAATAATTTTTATAGGTTTTCCGCAAAAGGATTTCAACCCCTTTTAAATAAGATGGAGATAATTTGTTATCCTTCCAGTATTTTTTATAAATTGTTTTCGGTATCAGTGTGACGGGACTCCCCGTGTCCACCACAAAACACAACTGGTACCCGTCAACATGTAGATCTATTTTTGCATCAGTATCACCTTGTACCGAATAAATAAATTCGTCCTGCACATATCTGCAGTCTGGCAATGATTTACCCGTTTTGCACACCCTGCTCGAATGTCCTATTCTTTTGCATTTAGAACAGCATTTTGCTTTATGTGGGCATGCAGGTGCAAGGTGAGAGTTTTTTTCGCCGCATCGGAAACAAATTGTCTCCCTTCTTTGCATACTGGGCCCATTCTGCCATCCCCTACGAGCTTCATTCTTTCTATTCCTCCTGGAATAATATCCATCTTAGCCACTAGTCCATCCTGCAGCTCCTAAGCATTTTGTTCAGCTAGCTCAAACGAGACTGCTATAGAAAATACCCTGTCCAGGGTAACATCGTCATCCTCCTGCAACAATTTATTCTGAAGCTTTCCGACTTTATACCAGCCACAAAACGGTCTCGTAACATGACCTCCAACATTTCACCAAAAGTGCAATCCATAGCCAAATACCTGAGCTCACGCAGGTATTCTGAAACGGATTCATTCCCTAGTTGTATTCTTTTTAAGGACCTGCATCGTTGAGGAATCACCTTCTTTCTTGGAGCTAGATGTAGCTTTATTCTTTGTACTAACAGTTCATAAGGCTGTTCTCTCATTGTACTCGGGAATAACAGATCATTGCCCAGTTTCAACATTTCCGAATCCAGCAAAGAAACAAAGATGGGTATTCTTTTTCCTTCCTCCAATCCATTTGCCTCAAACGCTGCTTCAAACCTTTGAACGAAAATATCAAAGAATTCTTCCACTGGCCTGAAGAAACCGAACAGTAAAATCATTGAACACCCAGACATACTGTTGGCTTCTCGTTCACTTTAGATTTCTGTCTTCCTTTACTTGCGAAAGTGCAATTGATCTGGTTCCTACAGGTCCTCGTCGCCAGTTGTTGTGCCTCCTCCCAGTATTAGTCACACACGCAGCCGAGATCTACTGGTCAATTTCTCTTTAATTGCACCGTTAATGTCCTATAAATACAAATATATATTTACATATTGATAATAAAAAAACATGCAAAATACATACAGATGTTCAACAATTTACATACACAACAGTTTTCAAGAAAACTATGGACATAACATTTATGCCTAACTGGCCTTGTCTTTATTGTTTGCGGAAGAGCATTGCTCGATGAAATATTTGAATGTTATTCTACTGTCCTATAAGCTTATGTCCATAATTTTCTTGAAAACCATTTCTGAGATTCCATCCTTCAGTGCCGCGTATATAAGCAGAATCGTCCAATAAAGTATTAGAGCTCTGAGAAGCGGTCTGGTGGAATAAATTGGCGAAACCGCTGGGAGGGTTCCCCACTGATGAGCCAAGCCCTCCCAATATATTTTCATCGCAGTAAGGGCAGTAGAAGTTTGTATTATGTATAAAAGAAACATTCGTGCTTTTAAATCCTTTCATTTTATATGTATAGATAACGCGTTGTTGCTTTGTGTTAAAATATATATATATATGTAGTAAACCCGATGTGGAATGTACTGGGCAGTCGTGGTAGTGGGTGCGTGATGGGATTCCCGCACTGGGACAGCAAGAGACAGAGGCAGGTCTAGATGGTAACTCCAAGAAGGTAGAGGTAGACCACGGACGAAGACAGTCGGACCACGGGCGTCACGGATGCCCTACATCGCGGATAGGGGTGAGAAACCCGACCGTATAACGGCGTCGCTCTGAAAACAACTAAAAAACTAACTTTGTCCCATTTCTAGGCTCTTTTATATTGGACGCTCGCATATGGCGAAGAGTCCTGATTGGTTCCTGTAAGATCACGCCACCTGTCAGGCGCCGGGTTGTTTATCACGTCTGGCCACCTGTTGACGGGGTGATTGAACTCATTATCATAAACACCTGTTCGTCTGGGTTATTTTCGTCTGGTCTTTGTCGTCGTCTACCTCTTTGTTTTATTTGTCACTTCCATTGTTCGATACATATTTTATATAGATATGGGTTATAATAAATATCAGAAGAAGGTTGTGAACTATCTTAACTCAGAATATACTACAGAATGTGTCCCCGGTGATGAAGGTTTGGTTGGGGGAATGACATGTAATGAGTGATGACCTATCAAACCTATTATAAAAAAATAAAAGAAATAATTTGTATACAAATTAGTTAAAGTTATTATAAAGTTACAAGTTAAACAGAGAAAAATGTTGTAATGGTGGTGTATCAATGAAATAAAATTTAAGGTTATAAAAATAAAAACGCACAAAATGAGTGATACAAGATTAAGAGAAAGTATATAATACAAAATGGTAAATATGGTAAAATGAATCGTACAAGGAAAATAATATCTTATTGCATTAAAGATGAGAGAAAAAAATGAAGTTAGTTTATTGACTGAACTTATAATGTGACGCTAAGGTTGAAAAAGGGAAAGGGGGTATCTGAGCATGTTTCTGCAAAGTAGTATCCCAAACATTCTGCAATGCAATGCGAACTTGTTTAAGTGAGACATTGTTTTCATTAACAGAAGGCCTAAGATATTCCGTCTGCATCATTAGCTCAGACAGCGAAAAGAGGTGGGAAGATTGATGGAGGTAAAAGGGGGAGGTAGAGGTAAGAGGGATCCCTGTTGTCCATAATGATTGTGCCCGGTTGAATTATGAGAAAAAAAAGTGAAAAGTTGAAAAAATGGTGAATTGATATGATGAGTCGGGCGATGAGAAAAAAAATAAAAATATCGCGCTTGATATCCTGAACTCACTATCGGTAATGGTATAGCGAGGAAGGATTGTTCCAGTCGGATTAATCAATGAAAAAAAAAAAATGTTCGGCGAACTGGAATCCCTTGGAAGGTAGTTGGAGGTTTGAAGGATGTGGAAAAGGAGAGGTGGATGTAAGAGATTTATTGCTGTCAATTTTGATTGTGTCCGGCTTGTGTGGTGAAAAGAAAAAGTTGAAAAATGAATAATTGATGAGCTGGACGATGAGAAAAAAAAATTTAACTGGGTCTCCTGACTCACTATTGGGAATTATATAGCGCGGAAGGGTCTTCTAGTTAGTTTAATCAATAAAAAAAAAAAGAAAATGGCTGACGAACAATAAACTCTTGATGGATGTAAAAAGTTGGGTGGAAAGGTTCATGGGATAGAGTTAGAGGTTGTAAGGGAAGCGTCAAAAATAACATTTTGAAAATCTATTAAGAAAAATAAAATGATAAATGTTTCATCTGTTTAAGAAATATTATAAATAATGTTAGGTGTATGTTTTTTAAAATGGTGCCTAAAATAGTTGAAGTTGTAAAATGCTAAGTCTAAACATGATGAGAAAAAGAGAAAATAAAAATATTAAAGGTAATAATATATAAAGGGTTGGTTGGTAGTTAATGGCATTAATGTTGATGGTTAATAAACAAAATGATATTATCGATTAATAGTGAAATATTTTATCTACATCTGTAAGTTAAAAAACAAAGTCCAACACCACAAAACTAAGTAAACTGCAAGTCTATTTACAATAAATGAGAGAAAAGTTAAAAGAAAACAAAAATATTCGTTCCTGAAAAAAGGGAACATATTTACACACAATGTCTAGGTGTAGGTGCAAGATTAATGATGTCTTTCTAATTTGGCTTACGGGGAGGCAATGTGGTCCTATAATTGATTGATGGACAGGCAAGAGTGTTGAAGTAGGAAGGAATATCTCTGCTAATGATGGATACAAATGATGGATACAAAGGTCATTCCACCCCTTTAGAAGTAGGGAAGGAAAGACGAAGTAGAAAAAAAAACTAGGGGGAATTCAGTGCGTGCGTCCTTGAGCTGTCGTTGGGATGAAGATTGGATTTAATTGTCCTTTTAGGAGGCGTCTCCTTTGGTCTCATGTACAGGATCGATTTTAGAGATGGTGGGGACCTAATTTTTAAAACTTTTAAATATTGAGAAATATCAATTTGAATAGTAATAGGTCAAGTAAAATAATGAGCGTAATAAATTTAATTATTAATACTATGGTCATAAATAAGGTATTAAAAAAAACACATATATGTCTAGAAAATATGATTCGAGTAATTAAAATATAATATAATTTTTTATGTAATATTGAAAGTTGCATATTTGGGTAATGCCATTTTAGGTGAATTTAAGAAAGGCATGTAAGATTAGCAAATTGGCAAAAATGCATGATTGAATATTTTTAATAATAAAATTGAAAATGATGAATTAACCTTTATAATTTGATTAAAATAAAGTGATAAATGAGAGTGTGAAAGTTTTAAAAATTGAATAAAAATGATATAAAAAAGGTTATAATTGATTTTAAAATGCTTAAAGTGAAAATATAAGAATAAAATTTATGGGGAAAATGGCAGAAACAAAGTTTAAAGTACCTTGAAATGGCTGATGCTGGCTGGAGTTGATCTCTGGAGATGGCTGTATGGAAGAAGGCTGCTTGTTGCGTGGGATCCGTCGAAAGAGGAGATGAGGGCCTCCTCCGCACGAGGCACGGCGAGTCTCCGAATGGCGTCTGTTAGGCGGCTTACTAGGTCTTCGCAGTGGGGCTGCATGTTGGTGAGGGCTTCCGCGACGTAGTCGTCTCTGACCTTCGTCATCCTCTGCATGCTGCTGTCCTCAGTCATCCTGTCGACTTTAACGGGTTCTTTAGTAAACCCGATGTGGAATGTACTGGGCAGTCGTGGTAGTGGGTGCGTGATGGGATTCCCGCACTGGGACAGCAAGAGACAGAGGCAGGTCTAGATGGTAACTCCAAGAAGGTAGAGGTAGACCACGGACGAAGACAGTCGGACCACGGGCGTCACGGATGCCCTACATCGCGGATAGGGGTGAGAAACCCGACCGTATAACGGCGTCGCTCTGAAAACAACTAAAAAACTAACTTTGTCCCATTTCTAAGCTCTTTTATATTGGACGCTCGCATATGGCGGAGAGTCCTGATTGGTTCCTGTAAGATCACGCCACCTGTCAGGCGCCGGGTTGTTTATCACGTCTGGCCACCTGTTGACGGGGTGATTGAACTCATTATCATAAACACCTGTTCGTCTGGGTTATTTTCGTCTGGTCTTTGTCGTCGTCTACCTCTCTGTTTTATTTGTCACTTCCATTGTTCGATACATATTTTATATAGATATGGGTTATAATAAATATCAGAAGAAGGTTGTGAACTATCTTAACTCAGAATATACTACAGAATGTGTCCCCGGTAATGAAGGTTTGGTTGGGGGAATGACATGTAATGAGTGATGACCTAACAAACCTATTATAAAAAATAAAAGAAATAATTTGTATACAAATTAGTTAAAGTTATTATAAAGTTACAAGTTAAACAGAGAAAGATGTTGTAATGGTGGTGTATCAATGAAATAAAATTTAAGGTTATAAAAATAAAAACGCACAAAATGAGTGATACAAGATTAAGAGAAAGTATATAATACAAAATGGTAAATATGGCAAAATGAATCGTACAAGGAAAATAATATCTTATTGCATTAAAGATGAGAGAAAAAAAATGAAGTTAGTTTATTGACTGAACTTATAATGTGACGCTAAGGTTGAAAAAGGGAAAGGGGGTATTTGAGCATGTTCCTGCAAAGTAGTATCCCAAACATTCTGCAATGCAATGCGAACTTGTTTAAGTGAGGCATTGTTTTCATTAACAGAAAGCCTAAGATATTCCGTCTGCATCATTAGCTCAGACAGCGAAAAGAGGTGGGAAGATTGATGGAGGTAAAAGGGGGAGGTAGAGGTAAGAGGGATCCCTGTTGTCCATAATGATTGTGCCCGGTTGAATTATGAGAAAAAAAAGTGAAAAGTTGAAAAAATGATGAATTGATATGATGAGTCGGGCGATGAGAAAAAAAATAAAAATATCGCGCTGGATATCCTGAACTCACTATCGGGAATGGTATAGCGAGGAAGGATTATTCCAGTCGGATTAATCAATGAAAAAAACAATGGTTGCCTGTAAAGTCGGTTTTACGGGCGAAGATTTTACGTGACAACGGTAGAATATTTATTGATATGAATATAATTAAATTGCACAATAGGAACAAGGAATTGAATGAAAATAAGAATTGCACAAATTTTAACTATAGAAATATATTTTGTTTACTAAAACATTGTACATGTAAACTTAAACTTAACTAATTCCTATTTGAGTGATTTTGTTGAGGATAGGACGATGATAGGAGAAATATGAAATGAAAGGAAGTGTTTCTGCTGTAATGTGTCTTGCGAAAGTCAAGTCGATAGTTGTTCCTTTTAACGTAGTTGACTTAGAAACGTTTGATACATAATCAAGATTATACGTATTTTTCATGAAATTAAGAAACGAGTTGTCAGGCTTTACGTTTTTGTTAAAATCACCACACAGAAGAATCGGTATACTAGAATCAACTTGCACGAACGGTGGCACGTACTGGCTGTTGTGAATGTACGGACCGAGTCCTTCCCATAGTAACATTCCAATATCCTGCATACTAGCTCCTGGATGAATATATACAGCACCGAGTATAAACTTGAAGCTAGTATTAGCGGCGAAGCAAGTAACTTCAGTCATGCACATGTCACCCTTGGTTTTAATGACACGAGTTACGTCTGTAATCGCAACTTGGAACACTTCCGCCGTAGATGTCGATGATAATTTATGATAGATCGCCACTCCACCAGCCGCGTTGGTATCTGAGTTAGGTCGATTATTTTCCCTGGATACGCACTCATAACCCTTGATTGGAGTTGGTTCACAAGTGTCGCGCATCCACGTTTCAGTCAATACTAAATAGTCTGATCGTGGTATCACTGTATCTGTTTCAATGTCCGCGGCATGGGCACTTAAACTTTGACAGTTGATGTTCGTTACAATAAGTTGTCCAGCGTCGGTTGCGTCGTCACAGAATTTTACGGCTTGTTTGGTAATTGTGTCTAGAGTGTGTCCACGAAGTCGTAAGTATTCATTGCGAATATCTCGAGTAGTCTGTGAGTCGTTTCCATCTCGGCCATGTTTGAAAACCAATGGAGAGTCCTTTTCTGTTATGATGTACAATCCGTCGATACTTGTGACGCGGCTCATGGCTACATATACCAATTGCTGTGGTTGTTTTGAGGAGTACTTGTAAACAATTGTAGTAAACGTCCCACCCTGGGCCTTGTGGATCGTAATTGCACAAGCAGGCACGCAAGGAAATTGTTTTCGCTTGCACTTCACTGTTTTTGTCAACGAAATGTTTACCACTTTCTTGTGCACTGGCACCCAATCGACGGATAAGGTGTTTGGTTTGCTGTGCACATGTGGTCGACATTTGATTTTTGCTTTGGTACCCGTATTTTTGTCTTCAAACTGGAACCATAGTGTGGCGATTTCATCTTCAGCTGGCGGCAAACTTGTGCTGGTCGATGGTCCTCCTGGAGCAGAACGGTCATCTGCATTGGCTGGCTGACGTTCGATGTATAGCAAAACTCCAATAGCCCCATTTACCAATCCATCGGCGACATTTATTCAGATCGGCGACATTTATTCAGATCGAAGGTTCAAATTTTTGCTAAATAAATTTGACACTATTTAAAATTTGTAAAATAATAATTAATTAATTAATTAATTTTAAACTAATAATTTACTTAACACTATCAACATTTATCAATAGTATGACATAACCTCTAAACTCAGTTTCTCAACTTTTGTGTCAATCTAACAATTAATCAATCAATCATAGTTTACGATAATGAAATATCAGTGTACAATTATTTACCTTTATTGTTGTAGTTGTTGTAAATGACGAATCTAAGCACTCCACATTTTCACTACAGACACAGCTGACGATACTTTAACCACACGTGTGAACTTGTATTATGACGCTTTCTTGTTTTTCCAACGCCAAGAACGTTCGAGAAAGACAAAGACAGAGACAAGCATGCGCCGATTCAATGCGCCTAATTCTCTAGCGCTGCGCGCGCAGCTGCGCGCACAGCACTCTCGTTCGATGACTCATCGTAACGTTACCGGGCGTTACACTTTTTCATAAGTGACTCCCAGCCGCAACCTAATTTAAGACGTTGTCACGTCAAAAAAACAAAAATGTTCGGCGAACTGGTATCCCTTGGAAGGTAGTTGGAGGTTTAAAGGATGTGGAAAAGGAGAGGTGGATGTAAGAGATTTATTGCTGTCAATTTTGATTGTGTCCGGCTTGTGTGGTGAAAAGATAAAGTTGAAAAATGAAAAAATGATGAGCCGGACGATGAGAAAAAAAAATTAACTGGGTCTCCTGAGCTCACTATTGGGAATTATATAGCGAGGAAGGGTCTTCTAGTTAGTTTAATCAATAAAAAAAAAGAAAATGGCTGACGAACAATAAACTCTTGATGGATGTAAAAAGTTGGGAGGAAAGGTTGATGGGATAGAGTTAGAGGTTGTAAGGGAAGCGTCAAAAATAACATTTTGAAAATCTATTAAGAAAAATAAAATGATAAATGTTTTATCTGTTTAAGAAATATTATAAATATTGTTAGGTGTAGGTTTTTTAAAATGGTGCCTAAAATAGTTGAAGTTGTAAAATGCTAAGTCTAAACATGATGAGAAAAAGAGAAAATAAAAATATTAAAGGTAATAATATATAAAGGGTTGGTTGGTAGTTAATGGCATTAATGTTGATGGTTAATAAACAAAATGATAATTTCGATTAATAGTGAAATATTTCATCTACATCTGTAAGTTAAAAAACAAAGTCCAACACCACAAAACTAAGTAAACTGTAAGTCTATTTACAATAAATGAGAGAAAAGTTAAAAGAAAACAAAAATATTCGTTCCTGAAAAAAGGGAACATATTTACACACAATGTCTAGGTGTAGGTGCAAGATTAATGATGTCTTTCTAATTTGGCTTACGGGGAGGCAATGTGGTCCTATAATTGATTGATGGACAGGCAAGAGTGTTGAAGTAGGAAGGAATATCTCTGCTAATGATGGATACAAATGATGGATACAAAGGTCATTCCACCCCTTTAGAAGTAGGGAAGGAAAGACGAAGTAGAAAAAAAACTAGGGGGGAGTTCAGTGCGTGCGTCCTTGAGCTGTCGTTGGGATGAAGATTGGATTTAATTGTCCTTTTTAGGAGGCGTCTCCTTTGGTCTCATGTACAGGATCGATTTTAGAGATGGTGGGGACCTAATTTTTAAAACTTTTAAATATTGAGAAATATCAATTTGAATAGTAATAGGTCAAGTAAAATAATGAGCGTAATAAATTTAATTATTAATACTATGGTCATAAATAAGGTATTAAAAAAACACAAATATGTCTAAAAAATATGATTCGAGTAATTAAAATATAATATGATTTTTTATGTAATATTGAAAGTTGCATATTTGGATAATGCCATTTTAGGTGAATTTAAGAAAGGCATGTAAGATTAGTAAATTGGCAAAAATGCGTGATTGAATATTTTTAATAATAAAATTGAAAATGATGAATTAACCTTTATAATTTGATTAAAATAAAGTGATAAATGAGAGTGTGAAAGTTTTAAAAATTGAATAAAAATGATATAAAAAAGGTTATAATTGATTTTAAAATGCTTAAAGTGAAAATATAAAAATACAATTTATGGGGAAAATGGCAGAAACAAAGTTTAAAGTACCTTGAAATGGCTGATGCTGGCTGGAGTTGATCTCTGGAGATGGCTGTATGGAAGAAGGCTGCTTGTTGCGTGGATCCGTCGAAAGAGGAGATGAGGGCCTCCTCCGCACGAGGCACGGCGAGTCTCCGAATGGCGTCTGTTAGGCGGCTTACTAGGTCTTCGCAGTGGGTCTGCATGTTGGTGAGGGCATCCGCGACGTAGTCGTCTCTGACCTCCGTCATCCTCTGCATGCTGCTGTCCTCAGTCATCCTGTCGACTTTAACGGGTTCTGTAGTAAACCCGATGTGGAATGTACTGGGCAGTCGTGGTAGTGGGTGCGTGATGGGATTCCCGCACTGGGACAGCAAGAGACAGAGGCAGGTCTAAATGGTAACTCCAAGAAGGTAGAGGTAGACCACGGACGAAGACAGTCGGACCACGGGCGTCACGGATGCCCTACATCGCGGATAGGGGTGAGAAACCCGACCGTATAACGGCGTCGCTCTGAAAACAACTAAAAAACTAACTTTGTCCCATTTCTGGACTCTTTTATATTGGACGCTCGCATATGGCGGAGAGTCCTGATTGGTTCCTGTAAGATCACGCCACCTGTCAGGCGCCGGATTGTTTATCACGTCTGGCCACCTGTTGACGGGGTGATTGAACTCATTATCATAAACACCTGTTCGTCTGGGTTATTCTCGTCTGGTCTTTGTCGTCGTCTACCTCTTTGTTTTATTTGTCACTTCCATTGTTCGATACATATTTTATATAGATATGGGTTATAATAAATATCAGAAGAAGGTTGTGAACTATCTAAACTCAGAATATACTACATATATATATATATATATATATATATATATATATCAGTTTAATTCCATTCCAAGTGAGAAAACATTAGCGTATTGGTTAACTCCATTGCTCTAATTATTTTCTTTTTGCTAGGTTAAAATCTCATTGAAATATTTTTTTTAATTTAAATACCTAGTGCAGTTTTCTGGTTATGAGAAAACCACATTCTATAAAACAAGAAACAAAACTTACCTCATGTTGGAAAATTTAAATCCGAAACTGCTTGGTCTAGCTGATAGAAATTTAACACCGTCACTTGCTCCATGCACTTCCAAAAACCAAAGATGAAACTTCTCATTAATAATGGGAGGGGAGGAGTTTTCTTGTCGTCATCATGTGGGCGGAGTTTTTACACTCGCCTTTTGTCGTCATCATGTGGGCAGAGTTTTACAATGGTAAAGCTTGTACATTTAAAATATACACTTTTTTAAATATATTTTTGACACACATTTTCATAACTATTATATTAATTGGTAAAATATTTTTCAACATGAACTTTATTACATTTTATACACAAATATGTTCATATAAAAATGCAAATTATTTACTATATAAGTGTTCATAGAGTCCTTCTGTACATTTTCCCTCTAATTGTCGTTTTCTTCTTCGTGATTGCAAGCCTGGATTTGCAAGACCGAATTGCAAGCCTGGGAATAAGCTTCGACTATTTTTTCAAATAATTCTTTTGAATTCATTCCCATCACATTCACACTCAGCAGTGTGCATAAAATCTTCCAAATAATAATCTACTTATATATTTGCCTTATTCTGTCTGTTTGTCTGTTTGTCTGAAGCTCACGGATAGAATGCGCGCTCATTGGCTGCAAGGGAACACGTGTCCTCCCTGCCCCCCTCTAGACAACCCTGTTATTCGAAAACCATACATCCAATCGCCATGAAATTCTGGGATATTATTAGGTATATCCCCGGAAAGGTTTTCGAAAAATAATTTCTTGAATATCTTGAATATCCTTAGAGTTATTTGCAGAATTGTAGATATAACTCGCAAGCAGCGCCGCCAGACGGTGATAGGCTTAAGCTTGCTGCTCCACCCCTGTTGACCTTGGGTCGTCGTGTGAGTCACAGCATGATGCAACAAAAAACACTCTCTCTGGGGATTGCGGCGTCAACAACCTGTAAGTTTGTGCCTCTCTCATAAACCTGTCTATACAGACCACCCTGTCTATAGCGACCACTCTAGACAACCCTGTTATCAGCTGTGTGATACATCCACCTGTCTATACAGACCACCCTGTTAATAGCGACCACCCAAGTCAACGTTTTTAGAATATATTCGCACTCGGGTAAACCCCGGGCGTTGCCCGGGCCATTCGTCTAGTCTTCAATAAAATGTCTATACTTTCGTCATACATTTGAAATAAATGGTTTTTGAAAAGCCTATTAAAATATGAAACTTTTCTTTCTTCTTCTCTAGTAGAATATTCTAATAAATTTGGGAAATCATAAATTACATCTACAAATTGATTCTTTTTTAATAAAATACCTTTCTCCAAAATTGTTTCCATAACTTCTTTAACTAAATTAGCCAAAATCTTTACTTCCATGTTACTGTCACTCTGTATGAAAGCTGATAATATGAGAAAATATATAAATACAACCCTGACATTACGTCATATACTTGCAAACACGATTCCACGACACGAAGCACTGCGATTAAAGTGTGGATACATAGATGGAGGCCAATTATTACATATGGAAAGGCGGGACCCAAATCATGACGTATGCCAGGGCAATTAAAGTTAATTGGGAATATTTCACGACACAAGGCCACAGATGGAAGCCAATTATTACACATGGCAAACAGTAGTGTACGATAATATAGTCGATCCTAAAGTCAGCAATTGTAACACAACCAGACAAGTTAAGAATAATTTTCACGACACGAGGTCACAGAGGAGAGCCAATTATTACATATGGCAAGGCAGGAGCCAATTATGACGTATGCCAGGGCAATTAAAGTGAACTGGGAATCGACTTTTGTACACTACTCGATTTAAAATTTTTAAACAGAAACAGCTATAAGCATATTATACAAGAAAAAGTAATCAAAATAAAAATAGAAACGATAATATATATTAGGAACCTGAACCTTTCAGGTTAGAAAGACAATCAAAAATATATATACAAAAAATAGTTAAATCTATGATAATTCTCTCTGCTATTTACAATTCGATATAGATCTACAACATTATTTACTGTCTGTTGTCTAGCGGTGAAGAAGAGTGGGCATTCCAGCAGTAGGTGTGTTAATTAATAACAAAAATAAATAGAATTTACAAAATCCATTATTTATTGCTTTTAATTTTGATTGAATTTGAAATATATAAAATATAATATTATTTATTTACACATATAACTATATATAAACTGAAGAACAAAAGAAAATGAAACCAAAACGTAAACATTGGTAACCGCCATTTTTCTTTGTCTGCAAGGAACTGTTCTATACTCGATCCTGCGCAGGCGCACACCACGCCATGTGTTGCTCGATGGGGTCGTGTTTTCGAGCCGCTCGCCCACTATAATGGATATTTAACAAGGTGTCTCGAGTCCTGGAATTCGTTGCCACAATGACAACTAAAGTCTTCAACCGCTCCAATTTTTGATTAAAATCCCTCAAAATTTCCATAGTTCATTATAAACTGTGTATTATAAAAATTGGAGCGGAAAAATGTTGGAATTCCAAACGGTAAAAAGCTTTGGAATGTTTCATTTGTTTTTTTTTAATAATTCATCCTTTTTTGCACTTAAAAATGATCTAGTTATACTTGGAGAATGTGGTCTATAAGAATTTTGATCCTCTATCGAAAGATGAGCGAAATCATAAATAAATATTTTAGATTCAATAAAATCTGCGAGAAGGGGGATGTTCGCAAGACTATGAACTCAGTTGGAGGATGTAGTTTTGTAGGCTCTGCTCACCCAAACAAGAATTTGATATTGAATTGAATTTAGTTTTTCTTTGCATCGATTATTTATAAATTTGTACCATATTTCTGAACCATACGTAAGAACTGGCCTGATAATTGTTTTATACAAAATTATTCTTTTTTTAGTATTTATTCCTCACATTTTTGCACAAAGTGAAAACAAAAAAATTTTGATTCTTACGATCCTGCACAAAATGTCGTTGATATGTTGAGTAAAATTGATCTTTTTTATTCTATGATTTGAGAATTTTATGCCTAATATTTTAACTTGATCTACTGGGTTTAATAATATTCGGTATTTCAATTGAAACTTTATGTTTATTATCTAAGTAAATTCGTTTTCTCTGGGCTTATTGATAATTTATTCCTATTACATCGTTGAATCATATAGCATAGAATATATTCGCTTTATATTTTGAGATCTTCGACAGACTTGCTCCAACAAATGATAGAAACGTCGTCTTTCTAGCAAGTTATTTCTGCATTCGAATGTTTGAAATTCCTCAGCAAGTCGTTTAACAAAATATTCCATAATATTGGGGATAAAGAACCGCCTTGAAGGGCATCTTTTTGTCAATTTTTTGTAACATATGTGTCTTCATATGAGAAATTTGCTCTTCTTTCACTACTTAAATAAGATTATATAACTCTTATATTAATTTGGAGGGAATGTTATCTAAATCGAGTATTCTAATAATTGCTGGCCACCATGCGTTGTCGAATTAGCCTGCTATATCCACTGTAATCAAAGAAGTCAGTTCTCCTCCCTGTGTTTCAGTATGGTTTCCATTATATCTTCCATTGCACTGTTCGTTGATTTATGTTTAGTAAATCCGTGTGGCCTTGCACTCATTATATTGTTCTCTTCATAATATTTATTGTATGTGTGATTTTGTTTTTAATTATGTTTTCAAAAATTTTAGAAATGTTTGACGTCAATGATATTGGTCTATAGCTTTTGCTTGTTTCATAGTTTATCAGATTTTGGAATGATCTTTACAGTAGAGTCTTTCCATATATTCGGATAATAACCTAATTTAATACGTTTGTTGAATATTTGTTGTAAAATCGGGATTAAAAGTGTACCTGCATGTTTGATCATATTATTACTGATAAAATCTGGACCTGGTGCTTTCTTGATTTTTATTTTTGAAATAATATTTTCAACATCTTTTATTTCTATAAAAATGTTATTTTTGTTTTTATATTCAGGTTTATAGTTTATAATAACAATATGTTCCTCTTTATCTGAATGTACATCATCATCTAGAAATAAATCATTCAAGAGACTTTTCATTTTTTTCTTTCTTTAAAGTATCCGGTATATTATCGATCATTGGAAGTCCTATATTGTTGTTGGATGATCTCAGAGATTTAAAAATTTTATAGGCGTTTCCAAATGGGTTGTTTGATTCATTTTCTTTAATGAATATTCTCCAACTTTTTTCTTAGCTCTTTCGATAGCGTTAATGTACTTGTTTCTTGCAAATTTAAAAGTTATTTTATTGATAACTCTATGCCGATAGTATAAGTTTCTAATATAATGAAAATCATTTTTCATTTTTTTTTAAGATTCCCATTTCACCACTTAATATTAGATTTATGCTTGGAAGAGTTTGATTTGATTTCCAGAGACGAGTAAGTTGCCTCACTAATTATGTCGGTAAGTTTCATTACGATCCTGTCAACATCCGTAGTATTAGATGCCTGATTTATTTTATTCGACAAGTTATGTACATTTTGAAATGATATCTCTTCAGTACATTTTTCCCAGTTGGCATCTTTTTCAATGAATTTCCATGTTGACCTTTGTCCAATTCTCTGCACCTTAAAATTATATCGAATATCGAAGGTTATAGCTACATGATCAGAAATACTTGTAAAAGTTGATGTACTCCAATTCTGTATCAGCTTTATAGAATTTTTTTTAAATATTGTTAAATCTATTATACTGGCATTGTGTCGTATATTTAATGCTTTTGTTAAGAATAAATAATAGGTCAGGAGGGTTGGACAGAACAGAGGCTCGAAGTTCATCTAATGCTATGACACTTTTCCATATAAAGCTATACAAACAGTTTTACCGCATAAGTTTCTTTTTTATGAAAAATCATTTTTAATTTCAAAGAGAAATATTTAGTATTTCTAACTTTTGGATGACGTATGAAAAGGTTGAATATATGAAGAGTGATGGTCAATATATGAATGCATGACGTATGGAAGGGTGAAAAATATGAAGAGTAATGGCGAACGGAAAAATAAAAGTGTCCAGGAGCGGGAATCGAACCCACAACCTTCTGCTTACCGGCCAGGTGCCATGTCCACTAGGCTATCCTGGACGTATTTCCCCGTTCGTAACTAATATTTTAAACTGACTAATAATACTTATAAATGACTGCGGCGTATATTTATAAAGCTATACAAACAGTTTTACCGCATAAGTTTCTTTTTTATTTATGAAAAATCATTTTTAATTTCAAAGAGAAATATTTAGTATTTCTAACTTTTGGATGACGTATGAAAAGGTTGAATATATGAAGAGTGATGGTCAATAAATGAATGGATGACGTATGGAAGGGTGAAAAATATGAAGAGTAATGGCGAACGGAAAATAAAAGTGTCCAGGAGCGGGAATCCAACCCACAACCTTCTGCTTACCGGGCAGGTGCCATGTCCACTAGGCTATCCTGGACGTATTTCCCCGTTCGTAACTAATATTTAAACTGACTAATAATACTTATAAATGACTGCGGCGTGTATTTATAAAGCTATACAAACAGTTTTACCGCATAAGTTTCTTTTTTATTTATGAAAAATCATTTTTAATTTAAAATTTATTTTTATTATATTATTTTATTATATTATATATATTATTTAATTTAATTTTTTTTATTTTTCCGTTCGCCATTACTCTTCATATTTTTCACCCTTCCATACGTCATCCATTCATATATTGACCATCACTCTTCATATATTCAACCTTTTCATACGTCATCCAAAAGTTAGAAATACTAAATATTTCTCTTTGAAATTAAAAATGATTTTTCATAAATAAAAAAAGAAACTTATGCGGTAAAACTGTTTGTATAGCTTTATAAATATACGCCGCAGTCATTTATAAGTATTATTAGTCAGTTAAATATTAGTTACGAACGGGGAAATACGTCCAGGATAGCCTAGTGGACATGGCACCTGCCCGGTAAGCAGAAGGTTGTGGGTTCGATTCCCGCTCCTGGACACTTTTATTTTTCCGTTCGCCATTACTCTTCATATTTTTCACCCTTCCATACGTCATGCATTCATATATTGACCATCACTCTTCATATATTCAACATTTTCATACGTCATCCAAAAGTTAGAAATACCAAATATTTCTCTTTGAAATTAAAAATGATTTTTCATAAAAAAGAAACTTATGCGGTAAAACTGTTTGTATAGCTTTATAAATATATGCCGCAGTCATTTATAAGTATTACTTTTCCTTATATTTTGTTGAATTCATTTTATTCCTTGTTTAGTTGCCTTCATTGGTTTCTTTCTCTCTCCTTCGCCCCGTTTCCTCCTTTTTCAGTTGTGATGGAGTATCTATTCATTTGTAGGAAAAAACGCCGTTCTTTCTACAATTCTTTCAAATTAAATGTTGTATAGAGGACAATAATTTGAATTGGCTTTATGGTAAAGTGGCGAGTTTTTAAATTTTGGATGTTTCGAGCAGTTATGGCATTTTTCAACTCCAGTGCACTCGTGATCTCCTTGCCTTCCACATATTTTGCATATCTTGATGTTTGGACACTCGGCGAATTTATGACTTTGGTTGAACTGCAAACATTTTTGGCATTAATTTACCAAAATTTTATCTTCTACGGAGCATCTTTCATAATCAGCATATATATTATTACCCATTTTTTAAGTATTTTTCTGTGATTTTGCTAACATTTCTGATGAGTACAGTGGGATCTCTTTGCCTGGGAATATAGATTTTGTTTTATTGATCGCATCCGATTTAATTATTTCTTCCTTCAATGTGTTCATGTCTACTTCACTGGGGGTCTTTATAATTATATAATTTCTGGCATTTATCACTTTATTCATTCTAATTCGCCTTCCTTCCTCTCTTAATTCTTTTATTGTTTGATATCGATTGAAATACGTTAGATTTAGGTTTATTATTCAATGGCGAAGTGACCAATGTGTGTTCTTATGCTACGAACAGCTTGAGCGTATGAAGACCTATTAGTCTGTAAATCGCTCTGGATTCTCTCAAATATTTTGTACATTATATTGGTTATTAAGGCTGACATCTGATCAATTATATAAAATTCTGATTATTTATTTCTTTAAGGGCTATGATTCCGTCCTTTGTTTGCTTACCATTGTTGATAAAAAAAATAAATAAATATCATTTTTAGTTAATTTTTATTTTGTCCTTGTTGAAATTTTTAATCAAAATATTCAAATATTTCGTCGAGTTTTACGCTCAATGTTTAAACAATTACATCCATGGTTAACTTAACTTAGGGTATTCCTATTTTATAAGCGTAAAATTTGCATATGTTGTCAACGAAATTTCCAATTAAGTAAATTAATCCAATAGATATAACGAAGATAAATATATCAAAATATTAATATTTTTATATAGGGGGGGGGGGGGTTGACGTAATCTAAATATCTTAAACAATAAAATAAAATTACCAGAATTCTCGGAGCGATGCAAGACACGTCCACTCAATCCGATTCGGGATTCAGCCAATGTTTTAATTTGCATTTACCTATTTTACATATCTTGAATTGTATTTTAAAATTATCATCCAATTCTTCTATTTTCGGCGAAATTGTGTTTTATTAATTTATCATTTGATATTATTAGGGTTCTTTCCTGGTATTCAAAAAGGAAAAATACGTGTCGTTCAGTTATATTTTTCAAATCAAACAATTTGGCCGCTGAATCTCTGATTCTTGTAGAGCGCCATCTAGCGAATAAAAGTGAAACTAAAATCAATTTCGAATTTTTCATTATTAGCCATAAAAAGCCCCATCGCATCCTGAACACAATGGTATTTACCGCATTACTCTAGCGCAAATATTCGCGGAGTTATTCATTGAAGTTGTGCAAGACTTTTGGATCACCCTGTATATATTTATATATATTTGAAATAAAAAAGGGATATTTTTCCTATACGAGGTGTGTTCAAAAGGTATCGCGACTTTTGTGTTTTTTCAAAAATTATTTATTTTTTCATGAATACCTATTTTGTCCCCTTCAAAGTAACACCCATGAGATATCATACACTTGTGCCAACGGTTTTTCCAGTCTTCGAAGCACTTCAAAAAATCATTTTTAAAAATCTTTTTCAGCTCCTCCTTCGATGCCGTCTTTATCTCATCAAGCGTAGCGTAACGTCGTCCTTTCATGGGCCTCTTCAGTTTAGGGAACAAGAAAAAGTCACAGGGGGCCAGTTCTGGGGAATACGGTGGCTGCGGCATCATTAGTGTGTTGTTTTTGGCCAAAAATCGCGCACAAGCAACGATGTGTGAGCAGTGGGGTTATCGTGGTGCAAAAGCCAATTTTTGTTCTTCCACAAATCCGGGCGTTTCTGGCGGATTGCTTCGCGCAAATTGCGCATAACTTGCAGGTAATATTCCTTATTGACCGCTCTACCCTGTGGCAAGAACTCATGATGCACTACGCCCCTGCAATCGAAGAAAACTGTCAGCAAAACTTTCACATTCGACCGAACTTGGCGTACTTTTTTCGGTCTTGGTTCGTGCGGCAGCTTCCATTGAGATGATTGAGCTTTGGTTTCCACGTCATAACCATAAAACCACGCTTCGTCACCAGTTATCCAGTTATGACCCTCTGGAGCAAATTTGGGTCGTCGCGGACAGAGTCCAACATCTAATTAGCAATGTTCATGCGATGCTGTTTTTGGTCGCAATTGAGCAATTTTGGTACGAATTTCGCGGCGACCCGTCTCATGCCCAAATCATTGATAAAAATCTAATCGAACGAGCCAATCGATATGTTTAGGTCCTCAGCAACTTCTCTAACGGTGATTCGACGATTGGCCAATATCATTTTCTCCACTTCATTAATTTTTTCGTCTGTTGTTGAAGTGCTCGGGCGTCCGGCACGCTCTTCGTCGTTCACATCTTCTCGGCCTTCTGAGAACATTTTGTACCACCGATAAACGTTGCTTCGGTCCAAGGTAGCTTCTCCGTATGCCACAGTCAACATTCGGAATGCATCCGCGCACTTAATTTCGTTTTTCACACAAAATTTGATACAGGTTCTTTAATCCATTTTTTTTAATAGGTAAAAATCGAAGACGATCCGAAACACCTGCAAGCAAAGCAGCTGTCAACAATTAAGTAAACATTCAAAATGGCCGAGCTTGTCGGCATAAGTGAGAGACATGAGTACCAACATAAAGCCACAAAAGATCGAAATTCGAATATACGTAACCCGCGAAAATTCAAAAGTCGCGATACTTTTTGAACACACCTCGTATATATGAGAATCCTGTCGACTCTCTGTAATATTATCGTTTCGGATTGGTTGTTGTTTGGATTGGGACCCTTTTTTGTTTGTTGATTATTGTAAGACCCTGTTGACTTACTAGAGGGGGTTGACTTGTGGTGATTGATGGCGCAGTCGTTTGGCTGAAATGGTAGGTTTTCTCACAGGTGAAATAACGAGAGGGACACAGAATGGGATTGAAAATAGGACCAGACGATTAAGGGAGAGAAGGGTTTTTAACTAATGGAGTACTTGACTATTACATTCTGAACATAGAAGTTACCTGGGCGAGAAGGGCTGAGACAGGTCTTGCTCCTTGTGGTAGCGAGCTCCCAACTGACTACTTGAGTCCGAGATTTACCTCGTTAACTCTCTATTGCTCTCATTGGTTGAAATTGTCTACGTGGCGACATTTGGTTGGATGTTAGCTATTCATGCTGAACTCTGATTGGATATTGGTACCTCCATTGTCCTTATCATGATTACCATCCTCCAGGAAAAAGAAGATATTTGAACTTAGTTTTTATAGTTTCTGGGTAATAACCTTTACTTCCTGGATTTCATTATGGAATATAAATATAAATTATGACATATATATGTGACAATATAATGGTAAATGTGGTGAGGAGAGAAATAATCACACGACAAGTTGGAAGAGACAATCATCCAGCCAGCCAGCCAGCCGAGAGAGAGCGAGCGAGACGTTATCAGCTGAACGACTGTTTTCCCTGTGTACACAACCGGGGGCTAAACAGGATAGTCGCCAGGTGGTGACGCCCCCCTCAGGAATGTGGCCAAAAAATGGTCGTTAGTTAGTTGTCTAAAGTGTCTCGCTTTAGCGGCCCATTTCTCTCTCGTTGGCTGTTGGTTTGTTTTATTAATCCTGGAAGAGCATATATTATGACATATGGCCCCCGTTGAAGAAGGCTGAACATAGTTTAAGTATAACTTGAAACTCTTCCGGTGTGCAACTTAAGAATAAACGTATCATTAAACGGAAGATAAGAATCTTTTATTTGTAAACGTTACGAGCTTTCGGGCAAACGCCCTTCTACAGGTTTGACGAACTTCGACGTGCTTCGTCAAACCTGTAGAAGGGCGTTTGCCCGAAAGCTCGTAACGTTTCCAAATAAAAGATTCTTATCTTCCGTTTAATGATACGTTTATTCTTTAGTTTAAGTATATTTAAAGCTGGTGAAGCCAGGAATAGAGAAAATAATTTTACAGTTAAAATTAGTTAAGGTAATGGTGACATAGTTTTATGTAAATAAAATATTGTATAGTACACAAGTAAATATTATTTACAAGCAGTTTTACAACACCGGGGAGTTTGACATTTAAGGAAATCTTTGAAAATATCAAGGTTATAAAAGGCTATATACAACAAAATCTAATGTACTATAAGGGAAGTGATATGGAGGAGTGTGAACAACGAGAAGAAGAGTCACATACATATGGTGAAATTCTGAAGATCATTAAGACTGGGGAACTCTACACTTTAAGATATTTTTCAGGCGGACATGGCAAGGGGAAACTTATCATGGGCTTTCTATGCTATAAGTGTAGAGTACGAGAAATGAGATTGAGGTTGACAATTGTGTGAGCTCAGGACTGAGGTAAATATAAAACTACATACAATGTTAGAACCTCGGCGAACAGAGCGAGGGGAGACTTGCCCTGGGCCAATCTAACTTATCTATGTAGCTACTTGTGTAGCGAGTCCGAGGGGAAAAGTCTCGTGTGTAGGTGAGGAAGTCGAACGGACTTATATTCAATTTGCGGAAACTATGCGCGCACAGTGCCAAAAATTGGGACGAGGACTGTGTTGTCCGTTACAAGTGACAAGCTGCTCGGACACGAGGTGTTTGAACCGTCGTGGGAGCTTGTGCAAGGCGATGATTTCGCGGTGGGTTGAAAGTAAGACCCATGTCTGCGCTAAATGATGACGGACCGGACAGAAACAGCGACGATGTTTAACGTACCTCCGTGGGAAATATCGGAGGTAGGCTATATCGTGCTGGTTTGGACAATGGACAAACATAGATTTGAAGACAGGGTCCGTGTGGCGAACGTGTGGCGCGAGGAGAAGAGGCGAACTGTGTCGCTCGATGCAGATTGTTCAAGTGCGAACAAAAAGGGATTGATAAATATCTAGCAGTTAGTCAATCTGCACCCTGTGACGAACACGCCATTGGCTAGATGGTGTGGGTCGGTTGATAGGCTAGAGATGAACTACGAAATAAATTATCATAAATGAAGGGCGAAGTTTAGGATTTTGAAATGACAATATAGAAGTTCGACAATTGATTAATCAATAATTCTCTATAAAGGTCCTGAGCTGGTATAAAGTTAACAAAGTTGTAACAATGAGAGGGACATTAAGGGAAAGATAGATAAGAGTCACCAAGGGTTGGTTGTAAGCAAGGCTCACGTGGTGGTTGGAATTCTTCGACGCCTGAATTACAGGGTGAATTTTGAATCGATTAGGGAAAGAAATTATTTTTCGTGAGCCGTGCTTACAAGTAGGAGAGGTCTATACAAAAGTTTAGGTGCTGGAGGCATATTTTTCATAAATAAATTGATTATGAAAAATCTATTGTTAATAGTAAAAATCGTAAAGCATTAATAGGTAGAATTCCAATTTTTTTTTTAAGAGTTTTTTTTTTAAAGAGTTACGTTAAAAATGGAAATTACTTAATTAAAATAACGATTGTTAAATTCTACTGGTAAGGTAACTAATTAAATGAGTTACAAATATCTAGATAAATAGTATGGAGCATAAAATCATCGTTAATAGGCATGGAGAGAATAAATGGGGCTAATTATGTAAATATTGGGACAATTTACAAGGAATGACTTATTTAAAGAATGAATGGAAGGGGTAAAACAATTTCACTTACAGGTTATGCTGGTTTAGAGAGCAGGTAAGTTCATTGAGATTCGGGAGAGTTCTGTCTGTGACATTGAGCGTACCAGTGTTGTACATCACAGTAGCGGCAGGGATATGGCGGAGTCTTGTCCATGGTGATGGAAGGTGTCCTGCTCTGGCACGGTGGTCGTTCTTGGGTAGATCTAGTGCTGGAAGAAGTGTGTGGCAGCTCCATCTCCGTCGTAGGTGAATACTTCTTCGGGATCACGGTTCAAAGGTTGGCGAAGAAGGGGTTGAGGGCTCGAAGAGGAGTGGTTACAGTTGAGTTGGGTTTGGCCGATCATCGTGGCTTGGCTTCTTGTTTCTTCATACTCCGGTATATAAGGGATTTGCTTCCCGGCCAGGTCTTATCCTGTCGACTTTCAATGTGACAATATAATGGTAAATGTGGTGAGGAGAGAAATAATCACACGACAAGTTGGAAGAGACAATCATCCAGCCAGCCAGCCGAGAGAGAGCGAGCGAGACGTTATCAGCTGAACGACTGTTTTCCCTGTGTACACAACCGGGGGCTAAACAGGATAGTCGCCAGGTGGTGACGCCCCCCTCAGGAATGTGGCCAAAAAATGGTCGTTAGTTAGTTGTCTAAAGTGTCTCGCTTTAGCGGCCCATTTCTCTCTCGTTGGCTGTTGGGTTGTTTTATTAATCCTGGAAGAGCATATATTATGACATATGTATATATTTTTTTTCACATATATACAGAAAAACCCCTCTATAGTAAACCACAATGGGACAGAGCTTTTGGTTCACCCTATTATTGGCCGTTTCACTTTTGGTTTTATAGACCTTCAAACGCACCAAATAAGTTTAGCATTTTTATTTTTTATTACTCTTGCTTTAATTATCTGCATTCTAAATTGTGTTTTGTGATTGTAATTTCGTATAATATAATAGAATTTCTTCCCTAATTCTACAAACTAGATTAGAAATTTTAAAATGGATTTTAGCTGGTTAGATGAGGAAGAATTTGAGAAAGAAGAAGTGGGAGGAAAATCTGATGATGATGATGAATATATAGAAAGAAGTGATCATGAAACGGATAATGAATGACAACTAAATATAAATGAGCAAAATGATATATTTTTTTGGTAAAGATGGAGTGACAAAATGGAACAAAAAAAGCTTCACCCTCAAGGACCTACCAAAAAAGCTTTTGAATTATTTATAACTAAAAAATCATAGATAATATAGTTATCTATACTAATATTTTCATTTCTAAAATCAAAGAGAGATACACTAGAGAACGCTGTGCTAAAGATACCAATTTTATTGGAATGAGAGCTTTTATTGGGCTTCTATATCTTACAGAGGTAAAACGTGCTTCACGACAATCATATAAGGAAATATGGGCTGACGATGGGACTGGTATAGAAATATGTAGAGCTGTAATGAGTGCAGAACACCTTCTATTTCTTTTGAGATGCATTAGATGATATATCAGTAGGGAAACCAGAAAGTCACTTGATAAACTTGCTGCTATTAGAGAGTTTTTTCAAGACCTGGTTTACAATTTTCGAATAATGTATTCACCTGCCCAATATTGCACCATTGATGAGCAATTGGTGGGATTCAGAGGAAAATGTGGATTTCGTCAATATTTTCCAGGCAAGCCAAAAGATATAGAATTAAAATATGTTTACTTACTGATTCTCGCACATATTTCACATCAAATATGGAAATATATGTCGGGAAATAGCCTGAAGGTCCCTACCAAAAAGCATCTCGCCTGATGAAATTGTCAAGCGTTTGGTGCAGCCCCCCAATATCTGGTACCTGTCGCAACATCACAACTGATAATTGGTATAACAGTGTCTCATTGGCTAATTCTCTCCTAGAAGAACACAAATTGACCTTGGTTGGTGTAATCATATCCAATAAAAGAGAAAACCCCCCCAGAATTTCTGCCAAACAAAAGGCGACCACAGTTCAGTTCCACTTTTGGTTTTTTCAAAAAAAAAACCTTTGGTACCCTATGTCCCTAAAATTGAAAAATCTGTTATACATCACTCTCCACAATGCATTTGTGGTGGTTAATTAACAATAATCCACATAAACATTTCTTGCAAAATCAAGTTTTGTTTTATTGTTATCACTAAGGTTGCTATTGTTATTATATTCAGACAACAAAAAAAAGAATGAATCCAATTAAATAGAAAAAATATATAAATTAGATAATAAAAATTTGAATATTTTCAAACAAAAAAATATGAATTTTAAAAAGGAAATAAAATTTACATAAAATAGAAATACAAAACAATAATTTTTGCATGTCCCCTACACATTCGACCACAACAATTGGTCAAGAAACTGCTGAACAACAAAAGCCCGAGATAATCACTTTTATAATATGACCAAAGGTGGTGTGGATGTAGTTGATCAGAAATGTGCCGTGTATTCTGTTGGAAGAAGAACCAAAAGATGTCCCCTGTGTTTATTTTTTAAATTTTTGGATGTGGTTGCAATAAATTTAGTAGTAATTTATAAGGCTATCAAGCAAGATGGTGGAATGGCTCGAAAATATTTTATAAAGCTGCTTGCTCTACAACTAATGAGAGGTGCCTTTAATATGAGACATCAAGCCAAAAATTTGTCAAGAGATCTGCAAGTATCAATTCAGAAACATATTGGAACTTCATCACTTGAGGTAGGCAAATATTTATTTGATGTTTATACGAAATATAGAAATATCTATAACGTGTGTTCTCTAGGTATCCGCAAGCAGCAGTCCTTGTCCCAAAAAACGCAAAAGATGCTGCCTATGTAAAATAGATTGTCTAACTCAAATGCAATGCAAAAAAAGCAAATAACCAATCTGCAAAGATCATTCTATTGAAATATGCTTGAATTGTGCACCTAATCTTGAATAAAATATTTTAGATATAATTTTTGGAATATATATGTGGCAATATCGTTGCGGAATTTCTTGTTGTTGGATGCAAATGGTGAGATTTGATTGAAGCGCAGTCGTTTGAGTGGAAGTTGCAGCATACAGTTAGGAATAATCAGGACACGTGATGGGGTTTAAAAATGAAAGGTAACTGGATTGGAGGAAAGAAAGCTTGAGAAGAGCTGAGCGATTTGACTTTTAATTATCTGATCACATGGCGATGATTGGATTTAGATGAAATGAGCGGAGAGAGAGAGGTCTCGAGAGTAGATGTTACCTTGTTGGAAGCGAAGAAGCCACTAGGTCCGAACTCGGCGAGATCGAGTGAACAACTGCCCATTCTTCCTTTTCGATTTTACACCAAGACTCAGTTTCTTTCTGATTGGTTGAGAGATGATCACATGATCTTTTCCTATTGGTCGACCTATTTAGGTGCTGTCTTCTGATTGGCCGGCGGTTTCCTTTGGTGTTGTTTTTGTCGGAAGATATATCCGATTTCGTCCGGAAGTGTTGGATAGCTCGACGCTTATAACTTCGGCGGATATTAGATACGTCCTGTCTTTGCCGGAAATATTGGGTGTTAGCTTAACATTTATAACTTCTGGTCACCAGATACAACCTGCTTTGTCAGGAAGTATTGAGTGCTTCTTGACTAATATAACTTCTGCGGCCACTAGATACGTCCGGTCTTTGCCCCTGCAATATTGACACAGGGGTGCCAAGAATAGTCGTGCCAGCTTTAGGCCTACTTCCTATGTCTTATTGCTACTTGCTTTCCTCCAGTTACCTTGTTCTTTATTAAGTCTTTGAAAATCATACATGGTACATACATAGTGGGTCGGGGTTGCATTTAATTATATACAAATTATGACAGATGCGCCCCCTACATGTGAAGAATTCAAGAAGGGGTTAGCCTGAGAGAATTCTGTAAAGTGAAAAATAATTTTGTGGGAAAATTAGTTGTGGGTATTGAGGGGCTATATACAAACATTGCTGGTGATATAAAAGTAAAATAGAATGGTGTTGATGATATAGGTTGAGTATAATTAATAGAAATCAAAAATTTTTTTAATTGTAAGAAATCAAAATGAATGCTATGGTACATAGTGGATTAAAAAGAAAAGAAAATGCGCCTAAACGAATTCTACTCGAGATAGGAAATGAAATCGAGGGAGTTCTATTTAGGCTTTGGAAATCAAAATAAAAATAATATAAAAATAGTTGAATGAAATCAAAATTGAATATGTTTGGTTGAAAAAAAAATTGTTTTGTTGCATGGTGATAAGGGAAAATGCCTAGTTACTTTTTTGCTCGAATTTTGGAAAAGAATTCGAGGAAATTTCATAAGGTCTTTTGAGAAATCAAAGTAAAATAAAATAAAAAGTTGGAAGAAACCAAAGTGAATGCTTGGTGTATGGTGAGAAAAAAAAAGGAAAAATGCCTAACCATATTCTAGCTCGAAATTGGGAATGGAGATCGAGGGAATTCTATTAGGTCCTTTGAGAAATCAAAATAAAATAAAAATAAAATTTCATAAGGTATTTTGAAATCAAATAAAAATAAAAAGTGGTTGAGCGAAATCAAAGTTGAGTGCTTGGTTGAATGAAAAAAAAAAAAGGAAATATGAAAAATAAAAAGGTTTCAAAAATAGGATGATTTAATGTCTTTAGTGTAACCGAAAATCAATGAGTTTTCGTTGATAATTGAAGTTGTGGCAATATAAGCTAAGTGGTAAATAGAATGATAATTGATAAATAAAAATGATAATATAAACTAATTGGAAAAAAAAAAGATAATTAATGATTAAAAGTGATAATAAGTTGAATAAATTGATAAATTGATTAAATATTTACATTTTTAATTGAGAGAAAATAATGAAAATGATTAATATGAACAATAAGGCGTATTGTTTTGAACCCTTTTGTATCTACATGCCCTATAAATTTTTTAATTGCTCAATTATGCCCTATAAATTTTTTGTCTCATCTGTAGCGACACCTAGGTGAAAACGTGATTCTAGCCCTCAAGTGCGTTTATGCTATGTGTACAGGAGACATGGAAATCTATATAACCTTTATGTGTAATTTTTTGTCTTTGTGTGTGTTGTGAAAAAAAATGTTAGTAGTTTTTGGTGTAAGAAATGTGTGTGTGAATTCTATGTGTTGTCGAGATCCTAAGGTTTGTGGTATTTATGTGTAGATGGAAGGTGTAGCGTTTTTTTTTGAAAGTTTGTAAAGTATTTGATCAATTATGATGGGAGTATGAATTCATTTAAATGTGTGTGACGTCTTGTACCTTTTTTAGATTTCCGAGTGACAGTTGATTTGACTACATTGTAAAAATCGATACGCAGGCTTGAACTGGAATCCAAAATTGGTGGCATAGAGGAATCTGTGGCTGGGGGGAGCGGTGACCTAATTTGGATGAGCGGGGCCCTGTAATGAGACGCCGGAAGCGGGACGTGTCGGGTACGCGAGGTCCGAAGTAATTGGAGATCGGAAACGAGGCGTGCGGGGGGAGCGGGTCCAGTCTAAACTTACCCACCCACTGTTTGCACGTAATTGGAGTCATGGCGACGTCTTTATCTCTTCGCGGGAAGATATCTGCCTCGCTTCTACGTTTCCTGTCGGCCTAAATTGACTTTGTACACGCCTAATTGTTTTTTATAATTGAATCTTTTACTTTCGGCATTGGTTGCGTTGCGTGTGTGATATGTTTGGTGTACGAAATTTTGTTTTGTTTGTGGGTTTTACTTGTTTGACGATGTCTTGTGTCATGTTCTGCCAATAACATTGTGGAGAGATGAGTTGGTGTAATTTCGACATTATTTGTATTTTGAAAATCCGGACGTTGTATCCATTTATTAAATCGAATGGTCGTTGTGACTTTAGTAAAAAAAAATGCCATTCAGTGATATTAGGGTGGAATTGAGTGAAAAATGAGGTTTACGACGTGAACACGCTTTGAGTGGAGATGTGTCACAGGTGTGGTGAAAAGGCGTCTGTGGCCTGAAATGAAAAGTTTTGTGGGGTGACCTGTGACACGAATCGAAAAAAAAAAAAAAAATTGTGAATGAAAAGGTGTCACGCGAAGTCCTTATTTGTACAAAATCTATCCTGTTCTCACTATGAACAACAAATTTATTAAAGTCATATATCGAAATTTCTATTGTTATTGTATATGGCACCTTTTAAGGTGAACATTTTTTAGTGTTTTGGGTAGACGAGATGATTGTTACTAACGACGGTGCATGCGTTTGTTGGTGGTTGTCGTCTTTTGGCGCGAGTGTCGCGCTTGTTGGGCGGGTTGTGCGTGTTTGTTAGCGTGAAAACCGTCCTTTGGATGGATGTTGTCGGGGTATTGTTGTTGCGAATGTCGTGATTGTTGCTAAATACGTTTGTGGGATTGTTGTGAGGTACATTTTTATGGCGTGGCGACGTATGGTCATGCATGGATTTTGTGTGGTAAGTGTGTGAGCTGTACTGACACGTTTTTTTTGGGCATGGTGATGGTTAAAGCCGTTGTGGCTTGTATTTGAGGGCATATAGTACTGGTAATTGGGTTGAGTGATAAACATGGTAGTGGGTCAATGAATGCAGGCAAGGGTTATCCTGTGTGACAAATTTGATTGTAGTGCGAGTCCTTTCGGACAGGTTTGGCCTAGCCCGTGCGTGCATTCATTGAGTACAAAGGTTAGATATGGTTAAAAGGGGTAGGTAGGATTAGCTATGAGTCCAAAGTCAATTTCTTGACGCCATAGGGTGGGTGCCTACCTCAGTTCAACAGGTCTCCTCTGGAACGTCTTGGTTTGGGATGGTTGGCTTGGCTCGGGACTGCTCGCACCGTCCGCGAAATTGAAGTGAAGTCCGGTACTGGAAGATCATTTTGGGATCGTTTGTGCTGACCCGGATCGCGCGGATTGGTTTCGGGGACTGTGTACGGCATGGCGGTGGATGACTCCTCGGTGGTCGGTGTCCGGCCTTGGTGACACTCGCCTGGGGTTGGTGGGGGTTGTGTCCGTCGTCCTCCCTGGGGAATGGCGCTCCGGAATTCCGTCTCACTTTGCGGGGCGTTGACACGTCGGAGGGCCACGGTCATCTGCCATATGATGGCCGCTAGAAGGCGCCTGGTCGCCTCTCTTCTTGTCCGCTTCTTTTCCGCTGGTTTTGTCAGTTTCTTCTCTCTTGGTTTATCATTGCCTTTTGTTTTGCTGGCGCCTGGGCTAATTTCCATCTTTATCCTGTCGACTTAACCGTTCTGTGGCAATATCGTTGCGGAATTTCTTGTTGTTGGATGCAAATGGTGAGATTTGATTGAAGCGCAGTCGTTTGAGTGGAAGTTGCAGCATACAGTTAGGAATAATCAGGACACGTGATGGGGTTTAAAAATGAAAGGTAACTGGATTGGAGGAAAGAAAGCTTGAGAAGAGCTGAGCGATTTGACTTATTAATTATCTGATCACATGGCGATGATTGGATTTAGATGAAATGAGCGGAGAGAGAGAGGTCTCGAGAGTAGATGTTACCTTGTTGGAAGCGAAGGAGCCACTAGGTCCGAACTCGGCGAGATCGAGTGAACAACTGCCCATTCTTCCTTTTCGATTTTACACCAAGACTCAGTTTCTTTCTGATTGGTTGAGAGATGATCACATGATCTTTTCCTATTGGTCGACCTATTTAGGTGCTGTCTTCTGATTGGCCGGCGGTTTCCTTTGGTGTTGTTTTTGTCGGAAGATATATCCGATTTCGTCCGGAAGTGTTGGATAGCTCGACGCTTATAACTTCGGCGGATATTAGATACGTCCTGTCTTTGCCGGAAATATTGGGTGTTAGCTTAACATTTATAACTTCTGGTCACCAGATACAACCTGCTTTGTCAGGAAGTATTGAGTGCTTCTTGACTAATATAACTTCTGCGGCCACTAGATACGTCCGGTCTTTGCCCCTGCAATATTGACACAGGGGTGCCAAGAATAGTCGTGCCAGCTTTAGGCCTACTTCCTATGTCTTATTGCTACTTGCTTTCCTCCAGTTACCTTGTTCTTTATTAAGTCTTTGAAAATCATACATGGTACATACATAGTGGGTCGGGGTTGCATTTAATTATATACAAATTATGACATATATAGAATATTTTAGATATTTAGATAGAAAGAGTTTCTTGTACATTTTCATTTAATTTTGGAGCTGTTTTTTCGAAAATAAATATTATTCTTTAAAAATTATGTGAATACGTTTAATTTATTTATAATATTATAATTAACATGGTTAATTATTGATAATATATAATTATAATGGTAATTGTGCAACACACTAAATCAGGCGCCAGTAACTAAGGGTTAATTGACCAATTTCCTTACATTAATACTGAATAATTATAAAAATCATTAGATGATAGGTTCTTCTTATCATTAACATACATGTACCTCTATGTCTAATTTAAAAATCAAGTCAAATCCTAGGCGAAGTTTTATTAAATATATGTTCAAAGATTTAAAATGATTTTAAAATATCTTTATCACATTATATAACACAATGTTTACTTGGAAAAATAGCTCTAATACCTTGTTGCTTCAAAGCACTCTTCAAGCTTTGCATCTTTCAAATAGTATGATGCATATTTATATCTCTTTTTTTTTTAATAGTGCAGACTGTGCACTTTGCATATATTGACAAGATGTCAATAAAATTATTTTAATTGTCAAAAAAAAAATTGTCAAATAAAGTTAGTGTTTTATTTCATTTCATGTTTCCACATATTCTTCTTAAGTCTAGATTTTGTTTTTTTTTCAACCTGTCATGCAAAACATTGCTGGCTTTAAAATCACCATAGTTCGTTGCATAAAAATAATATTTGTTGCATCACAGGCCCGTTTATTTGGACTTTTTTTTAGCCCTAACACGTATCATCGCGACAAAAGTTGAGATTAATTCCTCTTTGTAACAATTTTTAATAGCCTTCTATTTTATCTTTTTTATTATAAAAGTTATATTTTCTTATTTTAACATGTTCTTGATTTTTTTTTGCCTGTGTTATTTCTGTTGTGTTTTAACTTCAAAAGCACACAAAAATATAATAAACTTGAATTTGTTTATTCAAGTCTCAAAAAACAAAGCTTTGCAGATAGAACAAATAATAATGAAGTAGAAAAAAAAAAAATTTTAGGAAAAGCAAAAACAAAACAAAATTACTGGTCAAAAATAAACATTTAAAATCGCAGATTATTATCTTCAACACTTCCCCTTAATCAGATTTCAAATGTCCTTTATACCCAGTAGATATCTCAGCATTTGGAAACGCGGCTTAGGGAGCCCTTTGGTCATAATGTCAGCAACTTGATCTTTTCCAAAAATATGTTCTACATTGAAAATACCTTCTTGATACTTTTCTCTGACAAAATAGTGTCTTACTTCTATATGTTTGGTTCTCTTATGAAATTCGGGATTTTTGATCTATTTAATTGTACTTGCATTATCAACTTTTATAATTGATTGTTCTTTTAGTGGAGAAATTTCACTGAAAAGTCTATTTAACCAAATGACTCCCTTTGCTGTATTGCTTGCTGCCACGAGTTCGGCCTCAGTTGTTGGCAAAGATACTGACCTTTGGTTTTGGCTAAGCCAAGAAATAGCACCACCAGCCAGTTTACATACAACTCCACTGGTAGATCTTCTAGTTTCTGTGTCTCCAGCAAAATCTGCATCACTGAGAGATTCCAAAACTCCTACTTTATGACCCTTTTGGTACATAATTCCATATTCAGTTGTTCCTACAAGATATTTGAAGATTCTTTTAACTGCTTCCCAGTCATATTTTGTTGGTGCTGCAAGATTTTGAAAAACTTTTTTCAGTGCAAAAGTGATATCGGGTCTTCTTAAGCATCACAAATGCATTAGACTACCAATCGCTTCACGAAAGGGAACATTTTCTAGAATCTCTGCTTCCCCAGGAACAGTAGAATTATCAGTTGGTGTTCCCACTTTATTCGCTTGAGACATATTGAATTTCTTAAGAATTATTTTTATATATGCCTTTTGATTTATAAAGATTGACCCATCCTGTTGCCGCTCTATCTCAATACCCAAAAAGTAATTTAATGTTTCACTTGTGATCTTAAATGAAAACATTAGTTCATCAAGAAATAATTTGATTTCCTGTTCATTTGTACCAGCAATGATTCCATCATCAACATATGTCAAACTGTACCAATTTTAAGTCTTCATTAGCAGCAATTGCTAAAAGAGTTCTTATGGTGTCATGTCTTGCCACAGGACTAAATGTTTCTTCATAATCTATACCCTTCTTTTGTACAAACCCTTTTGCCTCCAGTCTTGCCTTATATCTTGTAATCCCTCCTTTAGAATTCAATTTGGTCTTTATAACCCATTTGCAATCAATTGGTTTTTAGCCAGGTGGTAATGTTGTGCATTCGTATACATCATTTTCCGTTAAAGAATTAATTTCTTCATTCATAGCTTCTTTTCAAAACTGTGCATTTGGAGAATCCATTGTTTCTTTGTATGTCTTGGGTTCAAGACCTTCTGCAATATTTATTTCAGCATCAATATACCTTTGAGGTTTTGATATATTTGATCGATCTCTTAGATTGTATACGTCTGATGTTTGAACATTGCTTTCAATTTTCTCAATATCTTGAATATAATTTTGTTCATCAATATGATTACTTGAAAGATAGAGAGTTCCTTATTTCTCTTTTCAATATCAAAGCTAAATGTTGGTATAGTTTCCTTGAATATTACATCCCTACTTGTGACAACTTTGTTTGAGTTCGGCATCCAGATTCGATACCCATCCTTGTTACTGCAATAACCAACTAAAATACCTTTTTCGCTTTTGGCATCTAACTTTCTTCTCTTTTCATAAGGCACATGAACAAAACATTCAGTTCCGAATATTCTAAAATGATCAACTGCTGGTTTTTTATCAAACCATAGTTCATAAGGTGTCTTTCCCTCAATTTGTGTTGGTCCTGTTCTATTCAAAACATATGTAGCAGTGTTAACTGCCTCTGCAAAAGCTTTAGGCTCATTGTTTTGGCATATATCATTGGACAAGCTGCTTCTATTAAAGTCCTGTTTTCCCTTTACGCTGAACCATTCTGTTGTGGAGTATATGGCATTGTGATCCTATGATTAATACCATACTTGTTTGTAATTTTTGAGGTTTCTTTATTTACAAACTCCTTTCCTCCATCTGTGAGAATTTCTTTCACTATATGTCCAGTAGTCTTTGTTTCCAAGAGAAATTGTTCTAGCTGTTTAATGACTTGTGACTTTTCTTTTAGGAAATACACTGATCGGTATTTTGTAAAATCATCTTTGAAACACACAAAGTATCTCATCCCTCCTTTCGAAACCTCATGCATAGGGTCACATACATCTACATGAATTAAGTTTCCAGGTTGAGTAGAAGCATATTGTTCTCTTGATCTAAAACTCAGTCTATGTTGTTTGCCATAAATGCATGCCTCGCAAGGTTCATTGTCCATGACTGCATCTATTCCTTGTTCTTTAAGCCATTTTTGAACATGCCTTTTATTTTGATGTCCAAATCTTTCATGCCATAGTTGTAGCATATTGACATTTTGGGTTTTGGCTAAATTGACTTCTGCAGCATTTTCCGGTTTGATACTTGTTATTAACATACCATACAAGCCTCCTGGTAGTCTTTTCCCTTCTACAATAACTTCTCCAGTTGTTGTCTTAAAAAGTTTACAACCTTTTTTATCCATTTTCATTTCAAACCCTTTATCCAGTGTGGACTGTAATGACATCACATTACGACTGATATTGGGAACATACCATACATCAGTTAGGTAGTGAGTTTGCCATTTACCTTTTACACAAGTTTCAATTGTTATAGTTCCACTTCCATAAGATATCAATTTTTCATTACTTCCAACTTTAACAGTCTGTTGGGTAGGAAAATCCTTATAAGAAGTATAAAAGCTTGCATTTCTTGTAATGTGGTTAGTAGCTCCTGAGTCACCAATCCAAATGTCTTCATCTTGTTCATTGAATCTTTCACTGATTAAACTTCCACTTAATTTTGAATTAAGTTTTAATTTAGTTTCATCCTTTTCTTTATCCTTTAGTTTCTTCTGTTTTGCATACCTACAATCTTTGGCCAAATGTCCTTTTCTATGACAAAAGTAACATTCTCTTGTTTCTCTTGTTTTCTGAAAATTTGCATTACTTTTGGTAACTTTTCCTTTCAAATTTTGCTTATTTTCATATGCATTTGCCATTAGTGCTGTCGAACTTGATGCGCTGCATTCAGCTCGCTGTTAAATTCTTATTTCGAGTAACCGAAGCCTTTGTGTGAGATTGTCTACAGAACGTTCTTCTTTAGACACTGATTCCCATACACTTTTAAAATCAAAATATTGATCAGGCAAGGTGTTTATTATTCTGCACATCAGCATGCATTCAGGCAATTTCAAATTTTCTTGTTTAGTAAGTTCATTTTGCATATCATTCCATAAAATATCTAGTTTTGATATGTACTTTGAAATATCATCTGTAGGATCCTTCTTAAAATTAAAGCATTGATTATAGAGCATGTCTAATCTTTGACCAGAGCTTTGCTCAAAAACACTTAACAGTTTGTCCTACATATCTTTGGCACTTGAGCAGGGAATGATTAGTTGACTCACATCAGGCATCACATTTTTTGTAAATAACAATTGGGATATTGCATCTTCACTTTACATATGCCTCTTTTTCTTCATTTGTTTCTTGTTTTATTGGCTTTCTATATGTTCGATCAACAACGCCTATTACTTTATTGTTAAAAGCAATTTTATATTTTTCTTATATTCTGGCCAGTTTATTAATCCTTCCAATTTTTGAATATTCATACCCATTTTAATATTATCCATTCCAGCCATTACTAATATAAATTTCAACGTGATAAACAAAATATAATTCTTTTTAGGCTTACCGTTGCTTCGTTTTTCTTATATTTCGAAGTGGAAGCGTGCTGGGCCCATAACCTGTTGTGTTTTGAATTTAAAAGCACACAAAAATATAATAAACTTGAATTTGTTTATTTAAGTCTCAAAAAACAAAGCTTTGCATATAGAACAAATAATAATGAAGAAGAAGAAAAAACATTTTAGGAAAAGCAAAAACAAAAGTACTGGTCAAAAAGAAACATTTAAAATCGCAGATTAATATCTTCAGCAGTTTCACTTTAAAAAGTTTTGGAATAGCCTTTTTTTTTCTTCAGTTGTTTTCTTTATTTTGGAAGCCATATGTATTTTTTTTCTATTTCAAATATAATGGATGCAAAGATATTCTATTTAATAAAAAGTATTATGTGTAAAAATGTATACAACATACAGCAAAAATAGAATGTAAATCAAAACAAACAATACCGCTAATTTATTTGTTTTGAAATCGCGATGCTCAAAAAATTTTTAAAATTATTTTTTTTATTACAATTTTAAGTTTATTATAAGCATAGTATTTTGAATATATTTTATTATTTTGGGACCGAAAATAGGCTCGTTATAGGGAAAATATAATTTTTATTTTAAAAATTGCAAAGTTCTTTATAACAATGGTATTTTCAATGGAATGGAATTGGGGATCGCCTTAGGTTGGTTATAAGGGAAGGTTGTTGACTTTGCTTAGAATTTTTAATGAAACTGATTCCAATAATTATTAATTAAACATTATATTCAATGATTTACAAGAGAGAGAACAAAATATAAAAGGGAAACTAATATTTAAAAAGGAACTTTTTCTTTGGTTAGCGCCTATTTACCTGTGAGCTTACACATACTCTGGTAACAATCAATATATATACAACACACGCTACCCTGTGTGTAAGCCCTAATCAGCAAGTCCAAGGATATCTGCACATTTCCGTAGTTTGTCCTTAGGGATACTCTTCGTTAGTATATCCGCCTCCATGTCTTCACTTTTAGTGTATGCTAGCTTGATTCCATTTTTAATTTTTTCTTTCACAAAATAATATTTTCGGTTTATGTGTTTTGTTCGTGAAGTAATTTTGTCAGATTGTATCCAGTTTATTGCAGCCTGGCTGTCACTTTTCAGCGTAATTGGGAAAGTTACATTTTCACAAAGTTCTTCTAGTAACCCCTTCTGAAATTCCTTCACATATTGAAATAAGTTCTGCTTCACATGTAGACAAGTCTACTAAATTTTGCTTCTACTTCTCCAGTTTATTAAATTGTTGCCAAGTTTGTCTGCATAGCCTGAATAGGATTTTGCGTCTCGGGTTGTGCACCAGCTCGCATCAGTACTTATTGTGATATTGTTGTTTTTGACTTATATGCCAACATATTGTTTCTTGTTCCCTTCAGATATCTATAGATCCTTTTAACTCCAGTTAAGTGTATTTCTCTTGGATCATTACTATACTGTGATAAATTGCTGACATTGAAGGATATGTCCGGTCGAGTACCCGTAGAAAGGTACATTAGTAATCTAATCATTTCCTGGTATACAGTTTTATCTACTGGCTCAAGAGTCCAAATATTCGTTCAAATTTTGATTTTGGTCTCCAGGTGTCTGCACACTGTTGCATTCTTCCAGTCCAAATCTGTGAAAAATTGTATCAATATAATTAGTCTGAGATAGATAAAAATCCATCTTCTGCCCTTTTTATTTCAATTCCAATAAATGGTTCGCTATCTTTCTTTTCTGTGAGAGTAACATATTGTCGCGGAGATAAATAACGCAAGGGCAAGTTTGGGGATAATTAATTTATTATAAGGGGTATTTTAAGGAGAGAGATAGAGTACAACTTACCCCCAGTTAAAGATAATCCTAATGAGCTACGTCAGCCCCTCCGCCGACCAGATTCCGAGAACCCCTCACACTCGTGGCCCCCCACCCCCCGGAGTCCAGGGATATTGACAGGCGTCCCATGGCGCTTCTCGTGGTTGGAGCCGCTGAGTCCCTCTTTAGAGAAAACAGCGACCCGCTGAGTATCTCGTCTCAGCTCTTGTTCTGGAAGGAAATCTATCACGGCTGGTGTTCCCTAGCAGTAGGAATGTTGTTCTTCAGGGTCCAGGTAGGGCTTCATCAGAATGACATGGACGATATCCTTGGCTTTCCATGATCAGGGAGAGGGGACTACGGGCTCTACTTCATACGTAACTTCTGAAAGCTTCTTGGTTACCTTGTAGGGACCGAAGGATCTCTTCAGTAGCTTTTCTGATAGTCCTACTTTTCGGATGGAAGTAAAAACCCACACAAGATCATCCTTCTGGTAATGGACTGGAGTATGTTTCTGGTCGTAAAGTCTACGGTCTTTCGCCTGTGATTGTAGAAGGCGTGATCGGGAGAGTTGACGCGCTTCCTCAGCTCTGGTCACTAGTTCTCCAACGTAGTCGTCAGAGATCTCATCTGGTAGGTAAGGTAGTACGGCATCGATGTAGGTCTCGGCCTCGCCGGCGTGGACAAGAAAGAACGGGGTGTAGCCGGTCGCCTCCTGTTTAGCAGTGTTGTAAGCAAAAGTTATATAGGGTAAAACTTGGTCCCAGTCCTTCTGCTCAACACCTGTGTACATGGACAACATGTCTCCCAGAGTTTTGTTGAACCTTTCAGTCAGGCCGTTGGTCAGGGGATGGTAGGCCTTGTAAATCTGTGCACAATTTCGAACAGAGCATTGGTCTTTTTTATTACTTGAGAAATGAAATTTCTTCCGCGATATGTTATCATTTTCTAGGTGTTCCATGCTTCAAGATGACGTCTTCAACCAGGAACTTAGCTGTTTCGATTGCTCCTCAGTCTGGGATCGCTTTCGTTATGGCATACCTTGTCATATAATCGGTGCACACAATGATCCAACTGTTTCCATCTTTAGAAACTGGAAATCTTCCAAGGAGATCAACCCCGACCTTATAGAATGGTTTTCTACAGGTGGTATAAATACAAGTTGTCCAGCCGGACGTCGAGGTAATTTCTTCCTTCGTTGACACTCCCGACAATGGCTTACATATTGGCGAACAGTTCTATAAAGGGCAGGCCAATAGAATCGTTTCTTCACTTTGTCATACGTTCAGGCGAAACCCAAATGCCCAGCTGTAGGAGCATCATGTAAATCTGCCATAACTTCCGATCTTAAGTGTTTAGGAATAATCATAAGCCAGGGTCTTCCAGTTGTGCTATAGTTTTTCTTGTATAAGATGCCGTCTATAATGCTGAATTCCTTTCTGGTGTAGCCAGAGTTAAAATTATCGATTATTTTAGCTAAATCCGGGTCTTTAGTCTGCTCTATATCGACTTTGGTTAGTGATATCATAGCACTTGGGTGATCGTTCTCAAGCAGGCTCCTTGACAGACAAATCAGCATCCTTATGTTTGTGTCCGCTCTTGTAGATAACGGTCACGTCAAATTCTTGCAACTTCAGCGCCCATCTTGCCAAACGGCCGAAAGGTTCTTTCTGCTCTACCAACCAACATAGAGAATGATGGTCAGTGACAACCGTGAATGGTCGACCAAACAAATATGGACGGAATTTGCTAATAGACCAGACTACAGCAAGGCATTCTTTTTATGTTGTAGAATAGTTATGTTCAGCCTTCGTCAAGCTGCTAGATGCATAAGCTATAGGCCACTCCTTTCCACCTAGTATTTGTAGAAGAACAGCTCCAATACCATGTCCGCTTGCATCCGTGTGTAGATGGGTATCAGCGGATTAATCAAAGTGTCCCAAGACAGGCTCTGAAATTAGAGCTGTTTTAAGGACTTCAAATGCTTTATCCTGAGCTGCATCCCAATAGAATTGTTTTTCAGTCTTCAGTAGGTCATGCAAAGATCTAGCTTTGTCGGCAAAGTTTCAATAAATATTCGGTAATAGGAACATAATCCAAGAAGGCTCCTCAGTTCAGAGATATTCCTTGGCCTCGGAAATTTAGAGACGGCTTCAACTTTATCTGGATGAATTCCATTGGCGTCAACAAGGTGTCCTAAAATCTTTATCCTCTTTGATCCAAAAAGACACTTTTTGTGGTTTAAGTTTAGCCCAGCTTTCTGGATGCACCTTAATACAAGTTGTAGACGACGTAGATGTTCCACAAAGGTAGGTGCGTAAACTACGATGTCGTCCAGGTAGCAAAGGCACATGTTTCATTTAAGACTGCCCAGAACACTATCTATCATCCTTTCAAACGTTGCTGGAGCGTTACATAGACCGAGAGGCATTACTTGGAATTCATACAGCCCATCTGGAGTGATGAAGGCAGTTTTCTCCGTCTTTTTCGTCCACTTCAATCTGCCAATACCCGGACCGAAGATCCATCGTGGAGAAGTAACTAGAGCCGGCTAAACTATCCAAGGCATCGTCAACGCGTGGCAGTGGGTAAACATATTTTTTGTTATCTTATTTAATCGACGGTAATCTACGCAGAATCTCCAGGTCCCATCTTTGTTTCGAACTAGAATAACTGGAGATGACCAAGGACTTTCAGAGGGCTTCACGATGTGATTTTCAATCATCTTGTTCACTTCATCTTGAATTAGTTGTCGTTCACTTGGTGCGACACTATAGGGCCGCTGTTTGATAGGAGAGTGGTCTCCTGTGTTTATCTTGTGCTTCACAGTACTGGTGGGCTTAATAGGAGTACTCCCGAAGTCAAATATGCCAATAAACTCGTTAAGGTATGAAACAAGCTGTAACCTTTGAATTTCAGACAGCCCTGGATCTAGAGTAAGGTTTATTTTCTGTGACCATTCACGTGACTTGAGCTGCATTTCTTGTAACTTATCGCTGGATTCAATAAGACTGCAGTATAAGAACTTCCTTTCTTATAATAAGTCCTTAGAAGTTGAGACTGAAACATCTCTAACACCACATATTTTTTCGTTTATCACACTGATCTTTATTGATTTAGGCGGGATGACAAAGTCGTCGGAAGCAAACAATCTATGATTTTCCTCCTCTCAAGATTCCAGGATGGAGGTTTCCCCGAGATGGAGTTCATTTCTGCCACAATCAATGACGGGCTCGGTGGCCTTGAAGAAGTCCCATCCAAATATGATGTCATGGCTGCATTACACGAACACAACGAATTCAAATGAGATATTCAGACCATTAACTTCTATGTTCAGGACACATTTTCCTAGGGTCTCTATTACATTTTTGTTTGCGGCTTTAAGAATGGGACCTGGTTCTTTGAAAAGAGGTGTCTTTAGTTCGCGTCGAAATTTGTCCGAAAAACAGAAAGGTTGGCTCCTGAATCCACCAATGCTTCAATTTTGCGTCCATTTATTTCGACCATAACAAAATTTTCTTTTAATTTAGCGGCGATATACCCTGGAGGATTTTCCTCAATGGCGACCTCACCCGCGTTAGAAGCCGCTCCACTTAGTTTTTCACATTCTGATGCTTGGGAGAACGGCTGAAACGACGGGCTGGCGACTGGGATTGTCTTCGGGCTGGCGACCTTGCGCGGCTTGGATGTGGGGAAGAGCTCCGGTAGAAGTACGTCGAGGTTTGGGGCGTTACATAGTCGTCGCCGGCGTCATATCTCGGGGGTCGACTCGAAAATCCAACATTTCTTCCTTCTCCGACATTCCTTGACCTGGCTTCAGCGAAGACCTGCCGTCGTTCTCTACAATAACGAATGACATGTCCGGGTTGTCCGCAGTGGAAGCAGATAGGTTTGTCGTCGTAGGTTCTCCAATGTTCCGTCTTCCTGGGTTGGGTTGGTCGGTCGATATTATAATAGGGCGTTCGTAGTTGTTGTTGTACCACGTTGACTTGTGGTCTGGTAGGTTGTAGAGCATGGCTGACCTCTACCCTCACAATCTGTTCCAGGGCGTTCACCTTTCGGAGAGGATTGACCACTTCAGGTGCCGAGAAAACCTTTTGTATCTCTTCTCTAACGACGCGGCGAATTAACGCGGCCAAGGCGTCTGAGTCGTCAACACACGAAATGGGAATTAAGTTTGACAACCTGGCGAATTTCGTACGGCCGATCCTGCGCTGACGGTTGTCAGATGATGGCAAAACTTCAGGATCTCATCTACCGTCTGTATGTATTTCGCCACCAATACCTGGTATGTGTCCTCCGAAATTCCCTTTATAATGTGAGCAACTATCACACCTTCTTCCATGCGAGGGTTCACCGGGTGGCAGAGACTATTTCTATTTCCATTTCTATTCGTTGTGGCAAAGGTTGAAGAATTGGTTCACGTCCCTGTAGACGTCGAGTTCTTCGAAGTTCCGTCACGCTACCCAGCGTCTCCGCCAAAATATGTCACGGAGATAAATAAAGCAAGGGCAAGTTTGGGGATAATTAATTTATTTATAAGGGGTATTTATAGGGAGAGAGATAGAGTACAACTTACCCCCAGTTAAAGATAATCCTAATGAGCGACGTCAGCCCCGCCGACCAGATTCCGAGAACCCCTCACACCCGTGGCCCCCCACCCCCAGGAGTCCAGGGATGATTGACAGGCGTCCCATGAGGCCTCTCGTGGTTGGAGCCGCTTGACAATATTTTTCTATTTCTGAGGCTAGTTTGTCATTAATTTCCTTACTAGTTCCAGAAATGATGAGATCATCTACATATAGACCCAGTATTGCGTACTCTTCTCCTCTCTGGAGTTTATAGACACATGGATCACATTTGGTTCTAATCATTCCCAAACTGGTATAAAATTTCATTGATCTTTTTGTTCCAACATTTTCCTGATTGTGGTAGACCATACAGGCTTTTTTCCAATTTACACACTTTGATTTCTTCTCCTTTTTGTATAAAACCATCTGGTTGTCTCATGTATACTGTCTCTTCTAACTCACCATAGAGATAAGCTGTCTTCACATTATAAGTCTTTATGATTAAATCCTGTTGTGTTTCAATAGCTACTATTGTTCGCAAGCTTTCCTTTTTGAGTACAGGTGAAAAAGATTCTTCATAGTCCACACCATATCTTTGATTGAATCCAACAGCAACCAGTTTGTGGCCTTTCTTTTATAGATGACATCATTTGATGTTTTCTTGGTACTGTAGAACCATTTACTATTGATGACTTTCATACCATTTTCCCTTGGTACTAGTGTCCATACTTTATGTTTCTCTATTTCACTGAGTTCTTCTTCCATTGCTTTGTGCCATTCATTTCTTTCTCCACTATCCATTGCTTCTTTAAAGTTCTCCAGGATATAATGATCTATTTCCATAATTAAGTTTGCTTCATTTCTATCCTTTATTCTTTGTGAGCGTCGAACTCTTTATTCAATGAATTTCCTTTCTTGTTCTTCAAGTCTTTCTTTGTGCCGTTCTTTCAAGATGCTCTTTGTTTCTCCTTTCTTTCTTCCTCCTTTTACGCATATTTCCGCTATCAGTTCAGTTTGTGATGAGTCATTATCAGTGTCACCACCTGGTTTTACTGAAATATCCTCCTGAGACTTCATTTTACTCTCTGTAACAGGATTGTCTTTTTTCATGATTAGAAAGAATTCAGCAACCATTTCTTCACAATTTCCTTTATAGGTCAAATTATCACAATTAGCCAGTCTAGCCACAGCTCTAATTCCTCCTACAACTGGCCCGGCGAGATCCCGAACGGCCTTTCTAGACTGGACCACAAGCCCAGCACTGCACCAAAGAAACCAACTGAGCATTACATCCCGCCCTTGTCTCATCACATGGTAGAGATACTGTCATCAATATACAGTATATTTCTAAAAATATAGAAATAATGATATTTGAAATATATTTATAAATAAAATAGATAATTAATCTTCATCTTGAATTTTGAGTCTTGAGCTTTGGTAGCTACAATTTGTATGTAAAATTTGATAACATCATATAAGAGAAATTTTTGTTGATATTTATGTGTGTGTGATATTATATATACAAAAATAAGAAAAAGAGTTAAAAAAAAACACACACACACACACAAAGGTAATAAACTTTATTCCTACCCAGCAAAACAATAAATAACAAAGAGAAGCAAGACACTATAGTATACTATACACTACACAATAAGATAGTTAACTAGAAGTTAACTTCTTTGTTTTCTTCTCTTCCTCATCATCATATCCTAAGCTCTTCCAATCTTCTTTGGCCATCAGGTTACTGGAAAAACAAACTACCAGTTATACGTAGCAGTTTCAATAGAAATTAAAAACGTATAACCAAACTTTCTAAATTACAGTACAATTCCTCACTGGCACCAAAAAAAGTGGTCTGTAATGAGGCTTGGTCTTTATTGCACAGCAATAATTATTACAACAATTATCATCATTCACATTACTCATCATCACTTGACCATCAGGCAATTTTATCTTGATATGGAGGTCAGCCATAATAGAACGTCCTTTCATCCTCAAGTGGGAACTATCCATAATATTGACTTTGGGACTGATACTGTATAAGAGCTTTCAGAGTAAAATAATAGTTTTGTGACCAAAGTTATGATCAAAGTATTCAATGTTATTTGTTTGAATAATAAAAAGCTAATAAATGCTGGTTAATTATTAGATGGTTAGTTGTCATTTAGAAAAATTTAGGGTGAGGATTTGTGACTTTTGAAAGGTATTTGCAAAGGGTCATTCAAATCTAAATAAATAAATTATAAATTTACATTTTGGTAAATGTTGTTTTCAAAATACCACATATAATTTACTTATAAAGGAACCACTTTATAACAGTCCCTTTTATATACAATGTAGCTATATCATCATAATTCTAAAGTACCAAGTTTTAAGTCATTTTTTTTTAGCGGTGGGCATATAACAACAATATATTAATAACAACATAAAATTTTGATCCTAAGTGAGGTTATAATTAGGTTTGAAATTAATTGGATTTGGTGTTGTTATCTTATATGATTCTTATCAATAACCAAAGTTTCTGGTTCTGAGGCAAAAATGGAAAACTTTTTTGTGCTCTTATTTTACATGTTTTTATTACTTTATTTTTGTGAATATGTTATTTAAAGCTACAATTTATGTATACAGACTGCTCTCTATATGTGATGTACATGTTTTACATACCATAAATGCAACAACATTCTGCTCATCATGATTATAATGGTCTGGCAGACACATGCTTGGATATCAGATGAGACCATTGATCTACAACGGTCACTCCAAAAGTTTATGCAATCACTTATTTTTATTGAATTTGCCACTTTCAAATTTTCAGAGTTTCTCAAAGTATTCACCCTTAGCACCTATGCAAGATTTCATCTATAAAAACCAATTATCGAAGCACTTACGCCAGTCATTTATGGGGATGGAATTTACGCCATTGATAAAGGCTTGCAGTACTTCATCATCAGTGTCAAATTTTATCCCTTTCAACAATAACTTAACTCTTGGAAATAAAAAAAATCACAAGGTGCTAGGTCTGGTGAATATAGTGGATGAGTGACTAATTTGACACCAGAGTTGGCTAAAAAGTAATGTTTGTGCTGTCTGAGGTCTTGCATTGTAATGGTGAAGAAGGACTCCTCTAAGTTGAGCTCTTGGTCTGCTTTGCTTGATTTTTTTAAATACTGCTGGAAGGCAATTTGTTGAATACCAGTCACTATTAACTTTCTTTTGATCTTCCAACTATACAATATCAATGAAACAACTTTTTCTAGAAAGACAAGCGACAATTTGTTTTCCAACACTTCGAGCTTTGCGAAATTTCTTAGGAGGAGGTGAATTCGAAGATTGCCATTTTGTTTCTGGATCAAAATTGTAAATCCAAGTTTTGTCACCTGTAATAATATTAAAAACAACATTTGATTTACCTTCATCAATTTTTTTCAGCATGAAATTACATTATTTAACGCGACAAAGTTTTTGGTCTTCAGTCAAGCTGTGGGGTACTTATCTACTAACAAGTTCTCTATAAACACAAGGTAATAAGACCAAATCCAAATAAATAAATAGTGTGTGACGTTTCGGTAACAGCGTTGTTACCATCTTCAGACAAAAGTACTGAATGAGAGAATTTTACCACAGCATGCTTTTAAATAGCTCCTGTTATCAAGTGATAACTGATAGCTATTTAAAAGCATGCTGTGGTAAAATTCTCTCATTCAGTACTTTTGTCTGAAGATGGTAACAACGCTGTTACCGAAACGTCACACACTATTTATTTATTTGGATTTGGTCTTATTACCTTGTGTTTATAATCTATAATCCAAAATGTGCCTTATCAAGTTTTCTATATTTTAAATGATCATTAATGATGGCATTGATTGCTGCCGATCCAATGCCCACACTTTTCTCTAACTGCTAATACGTAATTCTTCTCGATATTCTCTAAGTAAAAATATTTCCAGCACAATTTTTTTCTTGGGTCACTGCTGTTGGTGGCTGACCTGAACGAGGTTCATCTTCAAGGTTTGTTTTTCTAAATTTGAATTCATTAAACCAATTAAAAACTGTTCTAATAAAAGGAGCTTTATCTCCTAAAACTTTCATCAATCTTTGATGGGATTCTTTAGAAGTTAAATTACTTTTCTAATCATAAAAAATCATGGCGTGTAAACTTTCTCTAGTCAACCCCATTGTGTCTGATGCAATGTTAAAAATTACCATTGCCGCTGTAAACAGTCGCTCCCTCTATTAGTCATTGTTGTTACATTTTATGAAAATGTTTATCCCTATACAGTCGAACCTTTTTAATTCAACACTCCAAGGGATCAGAGCTTTCGGTTGAATTAAAGTTATGATTAGGTAATCATCTAACTCGTTAAAATAACATTTTTAAAAAATAGAAGCTTTATAATATAAATAATGATATTAATTGAAACCATTGTGTGTACTTTTTATTGCATTTATTTTTTATTTTCATAATTAACTTTTGTTATAAGGGACAAAATGGCATTAAAACATATTTTCAAAACATAAATAATTGCAAATAATATTTTATTCTAATTGAAGAATATAGCAGTTGAAAGGAAATAAATATGGAAAATAAAAAGAAAATTAAAAAATATTTTAAAATAATCATGAAGATCATTTAAAACTGAAATCCTATTCATGATGTATTCCAGATGGTCTATTTTAAAAAAAAATATGCATGTCTTTCTACCTCTGAAATGTATTTTAAATAACAAATGGTTTTATTGTATTACTAGCGAATGTGTACCCGGCTTCGCCCGGATTTTATCCGAGTGATAGTTTGCCTAACGAATATTATTGATAATAATGATAATAATATTCGTTACATTATATATTTATATAATATAGAAAATATATTTTTAGAGCGAACATATCCACTCTCTCTATTGAATAGATTTTTAATAAGATATATATAAATGAAAATATCTAGAGATATACTACATGATCTTAGCCAAAAGGCCGAGAAACGATATTTTATATGTAGAGATGACCTGGCTTCGTGTGCCTTCTGCTCGAGTGAATGTTTCGCGGTGGAATTTTGTTCCTGCCTACTAAAAATTATTATCTGGCTCCGCCCGTGGACTGCTTTAGTGAATATTCCCCTAAAGAATTTTGTTTATGTCAATCAAGCATGATACAGTAATATTGTCATTATCATTTCTGACTAAAAAAATATTGTTGCTCAGTTCTATAATTTTTGTTGGTTAAAGTGCGACAAAAAAAACTCTTCCAGATTTAACTCTGCCCTTTTCAAATTTCAGCGAGATTAGTTACATATTGAGGGCGTGCATAGCCGACAAACATATATATATGTTCCTTGCTTCGCCTGATTTTTACCGAGTAAAAGTTTGTCTAACAAACTTTTGTTAGAACGATTCTAGCAAACATCCAATCCCTACTGAACCTATACTTGTCATACTCGCGATAATTTGAATATTTTTCCGGTCCCTTGAAAAAATACTCGATAGTTGAAAAAAAAAATCACTATTAATTGGTCCACTCCGTAATTTGAAGTTGAAGGAATAGTATCTTGCCATAAACGAAGATTTGTAAATAACTGTAATTAGCGAATGTACCCGGCTTCGCCCGGTTTTTATCCGAGTAAAAGTTTGCCTAACGAACATTTGTTAAAACGATTCTAGAAAACATCCAATCCACCTATATATTGATTTATAAACGTATATAAATATAATAATTGTTATACGCGTTTAAATATAATTTCGAAACACATAAATTTTTAAAAACATTTATTATATTTTAAATAAGATAATGTCCTTTTTGTAAATTTGATAATTAATTATTTCTTTTTTTCTCAATGAATTATATATATTAATTAAAAAATTCATTTTTGTTATCATCATCACATACAATGTAAGTTTTTTATATAAACAAACGATAATAAACAACAACAACAATGTAATTTGCATCTTCACTATTATTAAACAACATTCCTTTCATAGAGAAACATTTATACTCGCAGTACCAGCTTAAATCCACTTCATCCTATAGACATACTTGTACCTTACCATACTCCCCCCATGCAGTTTCCATCTCTAAAATATTAAGAACACATGGCATCAATACCTCTTTCAATAGCCCTCCAGACATTTATACATCCATCAGAAATCCCATAACTAAAACTGCAAACCCTCTCAATCCGGTCGATTCTTGCCGGGTGGTCTACTCGGTCTCCTGTGAGGATTGTTCGGCCCCTTATGTGGGAGAGACGGGTTGGTCCGCCTCCGTGAGAATGACGGAACATAACAGAAATATCACCAACAAGGACCGTAAATCTTTAATTTTTCAACATGTATCGCAAACAGGCCAAAGATTAAGTTTAAATTCCTCAAAAATACATTACCATCACATCAATAATAAACAGCAAAGACTATTCCTTGAATCATTCATATCCATAAAATATAACAGTATAAACCGAAAAATAGATATCCCCGATTTATACCATTCCTTTTGTAAATAGTCATACACAGTCCATTTATTTCTAGCAATTTTTATATTATTTATAGGTTTATCCTCATTGTCTTTATTTGGCATTACCTTTGTCGTATTGAAGTCACAATAGTAAAAAGGTTTTTATTTCATAAATTTAATGTCCTTAGCACAAATTTTGCATATCAATGTTGTGCATACGAAATTTACGTTTACACTTTTCTCTTTATTTATTTTTATAATGCTATATTTTTTTCTCTCGTATGCAAAAATATATTGTCTTATATAAACTCATCTCGTTCTTTTTTTTTTTTTTAGTTATCGTAAAAAAGCCTGTAGAAGGACGTCCGAAAGCTTGCTAACAAAATTCGCACAAGATACTCCTCTTCAATCTCCATTTTATTTTTCTAGAAAGAGTAAATATCAATGATATTTACAGATATGCTTTTAATTATATATAAAAAAGAGGTTTTTTTTATAGAGAGAGTTCTAGTTCTAAGAATAATATTTTTAGGTTCTTAGAAAACTATCTTCTTACTGTTAACTTGTTCACACACCTGATAAAAGTAACTATTTAAAAACTACTATGATACATTTTATCATTTCTCAAGTACTTTTGTATGAAGATAGTAACAATGCTGTTACCAAAACGTCACACATTTATTTAGATTTGGTCTTATTACCATGTGTTTATAATCTATAATCCAAATTGTACCTTATCATAACAAATATACAAAGAAAATATTCTAATCTAATACAACCTTATATGAAGTGAATATTAGACCTTCATAAAAGCCATGAAAGAAAGAATTAAAGCCTTTGATATGTTCTGTTGGTGTTGGGTGCTCTGAGTCTTCTGGACTTGAAAAATAAACAATGAAAGCCTATTAAATGAGCTGAAGAATTATATAAAATACATTCATAAAATTCAATTCTGAAAGGAAGTGGAATGCCTGGACGAAACATTGTTCAAAGAATTTTCTTGGTCATTTTGGGTAAAATGAAACTGATTTTGCCATTAGACAGCGAGCACTACTCAGTAAGAGGATGGGTAGCTCCAATATAAAATAGATGCATCAGACATGAGGAAAGGCAACCATGTGTATCTACTCTTAACTTGAGTATAGATGCTGCTTATCCTTTTTTTGGATCAGGAGCCCCTACAAGTTGTTATCAGCTGGGCCAACTTAACTCAGATGTTTTGCAAGCTTGTTACTGCTTCCCATTTCCTTTATTAACTGGCCTTGGGGCCAGCAAAAGCAGGTTTCAAAGAATAGTTACATGTAAAGAAAGAGAGAAAAAAAAACTAGAAGAAGATGGTATAATTAAACACAAGGTAATACGACCAAATCAAAATAAATAAATAATTACCTTGTGTTTATAATCTATAATCCAAATTGTGCCTTATCATGGTATAATTAAATTAGAAAAAATCACTAGGCTGGCTCTAGAATAAACAAGAAAACTGGAAAGAAATTGAATTAGAATGAAAAAAAAAAAATTATCAGTGAGATTACAAATTTTCAGTAATGGAAGGGCAAATAAACTACCACTAGTACACTATTGTGAAATAAGTTTTTAAAAAAGGCTCCCAAACACAATGACTGGATTAAATGCAAACTACATAGTATTCCAGTAAATCTACTAAATATCAGATCGGACTTACTGATCCATCCGGCATTGAAGGTAGTCTTTCTGGATATTTCGGCATTCTGAAGCTTTGCTTTCATTCTTTTTGGTGCAGATGAGGTACTTGAGCATTATTGTCTTGCACACGCCTGGGAACAACACAATATCACCCTACCACCTTAGATCTTAACCAAGACAAATAGTACAAACAGACCTCCTATGAAAGACAATAAAAACTGGCTGCTCCTGGTTTTTCTTGCAGGTGATTTCTCATTAGAGAATGTAAACACAAGGTAATGAACCAAATCCAAATAAATAATGCGTGACGTTTCAGTAACAACGCTGTTACTGAAACATCACACACTATTTATTCAGAATTGGTCAATACGACCTTCTGCTTATATTCTATAATCCAAATTGTGTGCCTTTTATCACTGAAGATTGTGTTATTTTAGGTAAAGTTAATTTTGGATTCACAAAAAGGTCACCATTCGGTCTATCATTAAAGTTCCTGAATTCTCAAAGTTGGTAGCTTAACAGGTGGGTTGGAAATGTTACACTAGAAGAAAATTATTCTATCTGAAAGTTTTACCCTCAATTCTCAACAAATAGAAACAATTTGAACTAATTTATATATATATAATAAATTCCTACTCTCCTATACTGCGATGGAAAAGTATTTGGAGGGCCTGGCTCATTAATGGCAAACCCTCCCAGCAGCTTCACTAGTTTAACGTTACCATTTTTTTTTCTAATATTTTATTGGGCCTGTTATGCTTATACGACCTGCAATTTGTTGAATTTCTCAAAAAAAATATCTAAATTAGACATAAGCTTTTTGAGGATAGTATATAGCTATTTTATCATAGTTAGGGCTGTAAAGATCCTTTTGCCTTGAAACTCACTCAGTTTCATCAAAATAAATTGTTAAACACAAGTCAATAACACGCCATCTATATAAAAGAAATTAGGACAGTAGAATTGGATGTCAATTTTTGCATTTAACAATGTTCTTTCTACTGTCCTCAAAACTTTTGTTCAATGTCAGATATAAGCAGAATCATTCAATAAATAGAGCTCCTAAAAGCAGTATGGTAAGTAAACTAGCAAAACCACTGGAAGGGTTCACCACTGAAGAGCCAGGCCTTTTCCTTGCAGTAATGGACAGTAAGTAGTTATTTTATTTGCAAAATAAATAAATATATGTGCAAAAAATAAAAATATAAAAAATGTCAGGTGTTGATATTAAAAACAAAAAAGGCCTATACTGACCTCTTATTTAACTTGATAAGGCACAATTTGGATTTTATATTATTCTATATACAGTTACGAGCGTCATTCTTCGTCGCCTCTGTCACGGTTTGCTTTTTTTTTTTTTTGGAATGGCGCCCTCCTATTGGTCGGCTACGATCACGCCACCTTTGCCTTGGTTCATACCAGCTTCTCCCAAATGCCCAGCTCAGTACATTTAAAACAAGTTGTGTTCGGAAACAGTTGGTGCAAGGTTACATTGTAGGGAAATGGATAGTTTTTTAGTGGCTTGAGATGCCTTGTTCTAACTCTTGATATTGTTGTTCGCTAATTTCTCTTTTTGAGTTTTAGCCTCCACTATTAAGTAAAGAACCAATTGCCCAAATTAATGCAATGTTTTTTTTTTTTTTTTTACATATAAAATAAACTTCTGCTAATTGAAATTACTGATATTTGCTTCCCCAACAATTCCATTAGTAATTGAACAATAAGTTTAAGGGGAATAGTTTCTTTAGTGTTGCAACCTTAGAAGCACAAGAATTTGAGCATCATTGCTCTTCAATAGGATTGAATATTTGTGCTTCTAAGATTGTCACATTAAAGAAACTCTTTGCATGAAATTTCTAGTTAAACATAAAAATATTGAGAAGATTATAGTCTTCTTAAATTCCCAATGTGTTGACTGCTAAATTGTAGGAAAATCTTGTTAAGTCAAACTCAGTCAAACTTGCGTTGGGACTTGATTTGGATCAGTAACTTTTCCCATTTAATCTGTTGAACTTAATTTACTACAGAAAAATATTTAAAATTACAACAAAAGCCTCTTAGTTTTCAAAAGAAATAGGGTCTAAGAATGTAGTGTGGCAACCTTAAAAAAAGGTATTTTTCAATGGATAAAAAGTTGAAAATGTTATCTTGAACATAATAAAGTAAAAACTATGATAAGGCACACTTTTTGTCTGAAATTGGTAATAACACTATTACTGAAACATCATGAACCCAGGATTTTCACTGGAAACTAATGGAAATTTCCAAGGCAGGTTTGATTATATTGTCGCGGAGATAAATAAAGCAAGGGCAAGTTTGGGGATAATTAATTTAATATAAGGAGTATATGGAGTATAAGGAGTATAGGGAGAGAGAGTTTGTACAACTTACCCCCAGTTAAGGTTAATCCTGAATGACCGGCGTTAGCCACCGTCCCGTTTTCCTTATTTACAGATCAGCATTCCAGAAGCCCCCACACCTGTGGTCCCCCCCGGGGTCCAGGGATGATTGACAGTTGTCCCATCTGGATGGAGCTACTTGACATTACACTCTCTTTAGAAAAAGCAGCGACCCGCTGATTAGCTTGTCTCAGCCCTTGTTCTGGAAGGAAATCTATCACGGTCTGTGTTCCCTAGCAGAATGGAATGTTGTTCTTCAGGGTCCAGGTAGGGCTTCATCCGAATGACATGAACGATATCCTTGGATTTCCGTGATCGGGGAGACGGGTCCACGGGCTCTACTTCATACGTAACTTCTGAAAGCTTCTTGGTCACCTTGTAGGGACCGAAGTATCTCTTCAGTAGCTTTTCTGAGAGCCCTACTTTTCGGATGGGAGTAAAAACCCACACAAGATCATCCTTCTGGTAATAGACTGGAGTATGTTTCTGGTCGTAAAGTCTACGGTCTTTCGCCTGTGATTGTAGAAGGCGTGATCGGGAGAGTTGACGCGCTTCCTCAGCTCTGGTCACAAGTTCTCCAACGTAGTCGTTAGAGATCTCATCTGGTAGGTAGGGTAGTACGGCATCGATGTAGGTCTCGGCCTCGCGGGCGTGGACAAGAAAGAACGGAGTGTAGCCGGTCGCCTCCTGTTTAGCAGTGTTGTAAGCAAAAGTCACGTAGGGTAAAACTTGGTCCCAGTCCTTCTGCTCGACACCTGTGTACATGGACAACATGTCTCCCAGAGTTTTGTTGAACCTTTCAGTCAGGCCGTTGGTCTGGGGATGGTAGGCCGTTGTAAATCTGTGCACAATTCCGCACAGAGCATTGATCTCTTTTATTACTTGAGAAATGAAATTTCTTCCGCGATCTGTTATCATTTCTCTAGGAGCTCCATGCTTCAAGATAACATCTTCAACCAGGAACTTAGCTGTTTCGATTGCTCCTCCGTCTGGGATCGCTTTCGTTATGGCATACCTCGTCATATAATCGGTGCACACAATGATCCAACGGTTTCCATCTTTAGAAACTGGAAATCTTCCAAGGAGATCGACCCCGACCTTATGGAATGGCTTTTCTACAGGTGGTATGGATACAAGTTGTCCAGCCGGACGTCGAGGTAATTTCTTCCTTCGTTGACACTCCCGACAATGGCTTACATATTGGCGAACAGTTCTATAAAGGCCAGGCCAATAGAATCGTTTCTTCACTTTGTCATACGTTCGGGCGAAACCCAAATGCCCAGCTGTAGGAGCGTCATGTAGATCTGCCATAACTTCCGATCTTAAGTGTTTAGGAATCATGATAAGCCAGGGTCTTCCAGTTGTGCTATAGTTTTTCTTGTATAAGATGCCGTCGATAATGCTGAATTCCTTTCTGGTGTAGCCTGAGTTTAAATTATCGATTATTTTAGCTAAATCCGGGTCTTTAGTCTGCTCTATATCGACGTTGGTTAGTGACATCACAGCACTTGGTTGATCGTTCTCAAGCGGGCTCCTTGACAGACAATCGGCATCCTTATGTTTGCGTCCGCTCTTGTAGATAACGGTCACGTCAAATTCTTGCAACTTCAGCGCCCATCTTGCCAAACGGCCAGAAGGATCTTTCTGTCCTACCAACCAACATAGAGAATGATGGTCAGTGACAACCGTGAATGGTCGACCAAACAAATATGGGCGGAATTTGCTAATAGACCAGACTACAGCAAGGCATTCTTTTTCCGTTGTAGAATAGTTATTTTCAGCCTTTGTCAAGCTTCTAGATGCATAAGCTATAGGCCGCTCCTTTCCACCTTGTATTTGTAGAAGAACAGCTCCAATACCATGTCCGCTTGCATCCGTGTGTAGATGGGTATCAGCGGATTCATCAAAGTGTCCTAAGACAGGCTCTGAAATTAGAGCTGTTTTAAGGACTTCAAACGCTTTCTCTTGAGCTGCATCCCAATAAAATTGTTTTTCAGTCTTCAGTAGGTCATGCAAAGATCTAGCTTTGTCGGCAAAGTTCTCAATAAATCTTCGGTAATAGGAACATAATCCAAGAAAGCTCTTCAGTTCAGAGATATTCCTTGGCCTCGGAAATTTAGAGACGGCTTCAACTTTATCTGGATCTGGATGAATTCCATTGGCATCAACAAGGTGTCCCAAAATCTTTATCCTCCTTGATCCAAAAAGACACTTTTTGTGGTTCAAGCTTAGTCCAGCTTTCTGGATGCAGCTTAATACAAGTTGTAGACGACGTAGATGTTCTTCAAAGGTAGGTGCGTAAACTACGATGTCGTCCAGGTAGCAAAGGCACATGTTCCATTTAAGACTGCCCAGAACACTATCTATCATCCTTTCAAACGTTGCTGGAGCATTGCAAAGACCGAAAGGCATTACTTGGAATTCATACAGCCCATCTGGAGTGATGAAAGCAGTTTTCTCCCTGTCTTTTTCGTCCACTTCAATCTGCCAATACCCGGACCGAAGATCCATCGTGGAGAAGTAACTAGAGCCGGCTAAACTGTCCAAGGCATCGTCAATGCGTGGCAGCGGGTAAACATCTTTTTTTGATATCTTATTTAATCGACGGTAATCTACGCAGAATCTCCAGGTCCCGTCTTTCTTTCGAACTAGAATAACTGGAGATGACCAAGGACTTTCAGAGGGCTTCACGATGTGATTTTCAATCATCTTGTTCACTTCATCTTGAATTAGTCGTCGTTCACTTGGTGCTACTCTATAGGGCCTCTGTTTGATAGGAGAGTGGTCTCCTGTGTTTATCTTGTGCTTCACAGTACTGGTGGGCTTAATAGGAGTACTCCCAAAGTCAAATATGTCGATAAACTCGTCAAGGCATGAAACAAGCTGTAACCTTTGAATTTCAGACAGCCCTGGATCTAGAGTAAGGTTTATCTTCTGTGACCATTCACGTGACTTTAGCTGCGTTTCTTGTAACTTATCGCTGGATTCAATAAGACTGCAGATATTCCCATTATCATAACTTTCCATGGTGCACATATTCATTCCTGATGGAATCAGTTGCGGCCAAGACGCTCCATTCGCCACCCAAATGCTACCTCGGCCGTGTCGAAATGTAACCAATGAGTTTGGTATAAGAACTTCCTTTCTTAATAATAAGTCCTTAGAAGTTGAGACTAAAACATCTCTAACACCGCATACTTCTTCGTTTATCACACTGATCTTCTTTATTGATTTAGGCGGGATGACAAAGTCGTCGGAAGCAAACAATCTCTGGTTTTCCTCCTCTCGAGATTCCAGGACGGAGGTTTCCCCGAGATGGAGTTCATTTCTGCCACAATCAATGACGGCTTCGGTGGCCTTGAAGAAGTCCCATCCGAATATGATGTCATGGCTGCATTCCACCATAACAACGAATTCAAAGGATATCTTCAGACCATTAACTTCTATGTTCAGGACACATTTTCCTAGGGTCTCTATTAAATTTTTATTTGCGGCTTTAAGAATGGGACCTGGTTCTTTGAAGAGAGGTGTCTTTAGTTCGCGTCTAAATTTGTCTGAAATAACAGAAAAGTCGGCTCCTGAATCCACCAATGCTTTAATTTTGCGTCCATTTATTTCGACCATAACAAAATTTTCTTTTAATTTAGCGGCGATATACCCTGGAGGATTTTCCTCAATGGCGACCTCACCCCCGTTAGAAGCCGCTCCACTTAGTTTTTCACATTCTGAGGCATGGGAGAACGGCTGAAACGACGGGCTGGCGACTGGGATTGTCTTCGGGCTGGCGACCTTGCGCGGCTTGGATGTGGGGAAGAGCTCCGGTAGAAGTACGTCGAGGTTTGGGGCGTTACATAGTCGTCGTCGGCGTCATATCTCGGGGGTCGACTCGAAAATCCAACATTTCTTCCTTCTCCGCCATTCCTTGACCTGGCTTCAGCGAAGACCTGCCGTCGTTCCCTACAATAACGGACGACATGTCCGGGTCGTCCGCAGTGGAAGCAGATAGGTTTGTCGTCGTAGGTTCTCCAATGTTCTGTCTTCCTGGGTTGGGTTGGTCGGTCGATATTATAATAGGGCGTTCGTGGTTGTTGTTGTACCACGTTGACTTGTGGTCTGGTAGGTTGTAGAGCACGGCTGACCTCTTCCCTCACAGTCTGTTCCAGGGCGTTCACCTCTCGGAGAGGATTGACCACTTCAGGTGCTGAGAAAACCTTTTGTATCTCTTCTCTAACGATGCGGCGAATTAAGCCGGCCAAGTCGTCTGAGTCGTCAACACACGAAATGGGCATTACGTTTGACAACCTGGCGAATTTCGTACGGCCGATCCTGCGCTGCTTGACGGTTGTCAGATGACGACAAAACTTCAGGATCTCATCTACTGTCTGTATGTCTTTCGCCACCAATACCTGGTATGTGTCTTCCGAAATTCCCTTTATAATGTGAGCAACTATCTCACCTTCTTCCATGCGAGGGTTCACCTGGTGGCAGAGACTAAGAATCTCCTGGATGTATGACTCGCTGGATTCCTCGGCCTTCTGTGCTCTTGACTTCAGAACTTCCTCGGCGCGTCGAGCAGAATCCTCCTGCAGTCCGAACACACCGCGGAATGCGTCTTCAAAGCTTCTCCACGAGTTGAGTGATTCTTCGTTATTATCAAACCACCTTCCAGCAGTTCCGTTCAAGTAAAATACGACGTTGGCAAGCTTCATGGTCTCGTCCCATCTGTTGTACTTCGACACTCTCTCGTACTCTTTCAACCATTGTCCAGGGTTTATATTTCCATCTCCAGAAAAGGTAGAAGGATCTCGTTGGCGCTGACAAGGGAGGTAGGATCCGCTAACAGTAGGTCTGTGGTCGTCTTCCATTTCTATTCGTTGTGGCAAAGGTTGAAGAATTGGTTCACGTCCCTGTAGACGTCGACTTCTTCGAAGTTCCGTCACGCTACCCAGCGTCTCCACCAAAATATGTCGCGGAGATAAATAAAGCAAGGGCAAGTTTGGGGATAATTAATTTAATATAAGGAGTATATGGAGTATAAGGAGTATAGGGAGAGAGAGTTTGTACAACTTACCCCCAGTTAAGGTTAATCCTGAATGACCGGCGTTAGCCACCGTCCCGTTTTCCTTATTTACAGATCAGCATTCCAGAAGCCCCCACACCTGTGGTCCCCCCCGGGGTCCAGGGATGATTGACAGTTGTCCCATCTGGATGGAGCTACTTGACAATATTTACATGTTTTATATATCAATTAGAATTACAAAAAGTATATTCATCAAAGTTTAAAAATTGATTCACCAGAAGTACTTTTAAATAAAGAATACTAATGGCAAATCAATTTTTAAAACATATACATACATGTTTTCTATTGATGAAAAAGTTGAGAATAAAAAAAATGGCTTACCTTCCTTGTCTTGAGGAAATACTCCTTTCAGAGGGGGCGTTCTCTTCACATATCTCATATCTCTAGCCAATGACATGTCTGTCTGTGGATACACAATGGGAATAAGGGTTTGGTTTACAGGTTGATTAATTGGCAGCATAGCAATTTAGTGAGTGGAAAACAACTCATTTGGATTTCTTATTAAGGTACAATACAATACATTTCAGAGGAGTAACTAGAGCAAATTAATATCCTCTGGGTGATTTTCTTGTAATGACTTTATTGCAATCACTTACCTTCATTCAAAAATAAATATCCAGACCACTCACATGAGCATTTTAGATGGCAGAGCTCCATAAAAATGCTCATGTTTATTATATATTGAAAGTATATGCATTTTTATTATTATTATATTCTCAGAATATTATAGAGGTACAAGTCCTTAAAATCTTCGGCTTCTTTTAATCTCTTGGGTGGCGAGGGGATGATCAAGCTTCTCCACCATTTTTTTTTTATTGATAGAATTAAAGTGTCTAAATTTCCGTAAGATATATTTACAATCCATACTTTTAAGCAAGCATGTATCAAATTAAAAACCATGAGAATAAAAAAAATTGAATGATTCTATTTTATTATTAAATTAATTATTCTCTATATATTACAATATATATACAAGTTAAGATCAAAAGTTCCCGAAATTTTTTTAAATTTGATTATTTATTCATAGTATAGTAATTTAAACATCAATTTTTTCAAAATAGGTCCCTTGGTTATCTAAACCTTTTTTCCAGCGTGAAAAAAGCTGTTGAAATACTAGTTCAAAGTCAATTTTTCTAAGCTTTAGCTCCACCGTCGCATTTTCAATTACTTCTGATGACGACGAAAAGCACCTCCTTTTTAACGTCATTTTAGGTTTTAGAAAGAAGAAGAAATCACATGGGGCGATATCAGGAGAGTAAGGAGGATGCGGCAAGACAGATAAAGAGTGTTTGGCTAAATAGTCTTGAACAATAATGGCTCTATGAGGAGGGGGCATTATCATGTAGCAAATTCCATTGTTTTAATATAAAGAGTTGGTTTCTTTTTCTTCTTATTGCATAACGAAGGTGCACAAGTATTTCTTTGAATGCCTGTTTATTAATAGTAACACCCTTTTAAATAAATTCATAATAGACAAGTCCTTGATAATCGAAAAAACTAGAAGCATTACTTTTCATTTGGATTTGACAAGAGGAACTTTGTTCTTCCTAGGAGAACTTGGTGTGTGGCATTCGAGTGATTGTTTTTTGGTTTATGGATCAAAAAGAAAGCACCATGTTTCATCACCAGTTATTATTGTTTTTAAAAAATCTGAATCATTATTTGCAGTTTCAATTAAATCTTTGCAAATTGATAATCTGGTTACTTTTTGTTGATCTGTTAAATTTCGTGAGACAAAATAACCACAAAGTTTTTTTATGTTTAAATGTTCACCAATAATAATTTGGAAAATACCATACGGAATTCCAAGGATTTCTGATATATTATCAATAGTAACATTTCAATCAGCAACAATTAAATCACGTACCTGTCCAATATTGCGATCCGTTGTTGACGTCAATGGCCGACCTGACCTTGAATAATCTGCGATGCTCTTACGGCCATCTTTAAAACATTTACACCAGAAATAAAATTGCGTTTGTGACAATTTTTCGTCTTCATAAGCTTCATTCATTAATGCTAATGTCTCTGTGAAATACTTAATTTTATACAAAATTTAATATTTGCTCTTTTATCAAATGATGATATTGCAGAAACCGACACGAGCTAAATACTTTCAACAAAAATATGCCTAAAATGAAAACTACGTATGCGCATTTACTGGCGTTGCTAAATTAAATAATAGTTTAAGATTTGTTCTATTTTTTTACGGTAAAATTTATTTTACATTTTCAAAAGTTGTTTTATATTTTATTTTTTAAAAGTTCGGGAACTTTTTGATCTTACCGTGTATATACACAGTGAAGATATAATATTCCTTTATACAGTATAACCTCGTTAATTCGACACACGCCAATTGGACACTCGGCGATAATTCGACCATGTTCTGATGTCCCGACCTCCGGCCTATCAAATAACGAACCGTAATTCGGCATATCGATAATACGACACTTCCAATAGTTCGACCAATTTAAAATTCGAATTTCGACAGTTGGATGTTTTTTTACTTACAACTTTACCGCTAAAAAGGTATTACGGCGCCAATCGGCGGACGCCGATAGGATCGCGCCTGCGCACTTTTGGTTCCTGGTTAGTTTAAGTTTCATTTTGCAATGCGGTTGCGCAATGTCCGAGTGTTATTGTTTTTTTTTTTGTTTTTTTTTTACGCGGGAATTTAGGCTTCGTGCGCTAATTAACAATAATATTTTAATGAATTATCTATATTAATAAAATGGAAATTTCATAAGTGGTGTTCGCTAAAAACTTTCGTTACAATGCATCAATTTCGACCAAATTTTCAACATTTATGTAAAACGAGATGGAGCAGGTTTTGCTTAACATCAAAATATTTTTCCTAACTTTAACATGCGTAACTTCGCTGTTATCGATTAAATACAAAAAAAAATCAACAGAGTTAATTTTATTTATATATAAATACAAAATTAAATTTCAACAGAGTTAATTTTTTTACATACTAGCTAATAATATCAATCTAAAAAATATTCATATTGTTTTATCATGTTTCTAATTTCGCCTAACAAATATACAAATTTATAGTGACCAACATATGCAAATTTTATCTTTGTTTTTATTTAACTTGATATCGTAAACATATACATCCATTGTAAGCATTTTTCTGTTCACCTTCCGTGGTTTCTCTTTTCTCTGATAGTTTTTAGGTGTAGTATATTTTCTTATTACTAGACCACAAACATTCCCTCGAGAAAAACCTGGGCGAAGCCGGGTACATCCGCTATATTATATAAATATATGACGTAACGAATATAATTATCATTATTATCATAATATTCTGTGTGTTGCCGAATATTATTATCAATAATATTCGTTAGGCAAACTTTCACTCGGATAAAACCCGGGCGAAGCCGGGTACACATCCGCTAGTATATTATAAAATGTAGCCACAATGATTATGATAACATTTTATTTTAATATTCCATTTCCATGTTATTATAAAAGATTTAAACACAAAATCAATAACACCTGCAGCAGCAGTAGATGCTTTTAATACATTAAAGTATCTTTATTAAAAGACATTTTAGAGGAATTAAGGCATGCATGTTTTTTTCAAAATGATCATCTGGAATACATCCTGAATAGGATTTCAGTGCAAAAATAGACATATATAAAGGATTTTTTTAAAAAGATCTTCACGATTATTTTAAAAAATATTTTAAAATTTTCTTTTTATTTGCCATATTTATTTCCTTTCAACTGCTATATTCTTCATTTCGAATAAAATATCATTTAATATATTATCTATATACCAGGTCTACACTGGTGTCCAAAAAATAAGAAACCTTTGTTTTTAATGATATGTTTTAAAATATACAACGCTAAAAGCTAAAAATTAATTTAATTAGGTATTTTAAGTCGTAGAATTTATTTATCGCAACCATTCGATTCGGCAAAATTGAAAATATTCAAATTTTTGCTTGTCTTTATAAGTGTGCTATTTGGCGTGTCGTTTACCCCATCTAAGAATTGTCCAATTATAATTTTATTTAATCCTTAGTTAATTATGAGTTTACGAAAAATTTAGCAGATGTTTTAAAATGGAGAGCTGTTGGAAGAATGGAGGCAGGGCAATCACAAGTTGAAGTAGCAAAATGGCTAAATTTGAATAAATCTGTGGTCAGCAAAATATGGAAACAGTTCATTGAGACAGGAACCATCAAAAGAAAAGAAGGTTCTGGTAGAAAAAGAAAAACAGCTACCTCTGAAGACCGTTATCTGGTCGTAACTGCCAAGCGCCATAGGGAGATGACAGCTATTCAACTTTCTAATGAACTCTCAAGTGCTACTGGAACGAGAATTTCAAGACAAACTGTTCACCGAAGGCTTCACGAAGCTGCTCTTTATGCAAGACGACCAATGGTCTGTATCCCTTTAACTTCTGCTCACAGGAGAGCTCGCTTGAATTGGTGCTTGGAACATCACGCCTGGACTCATGATCAGTGGGCCAATGTTCTCTTCAGTGACGAGTCAAGATTTAGTTTAAACACAGATTCTCGACGAGTTTTCATCTGGAGGGAGCCTGGAACCCGCTATTATCCCAGTAACATCAGGGAAATAGACAGTTTCAGAGGAGGCAGTCTCTTATTCTAGGCTAGCATCAGTTCTAGCAGACGCACACCCCTCCACATTTTTTTCTGAGCACTTTAACTGCCCAAAAGTACAGGGATGAGATCCTTGAGCCCTATTTAAGACCTTATAGAGATCAAATTGGTCACAATTCAATTTTAATGGACGATAATGCTCGTCCGCATAGGGCTAGGCTAGTCAATGAATATCTCCATAGTGAGAATATTCGAAGGATGGATTGGCCAGCCAGATCTCCGGACCTGAATCCAATAGAGCATGTGTAGGATGCTCTAGGGAGGCGTATTGGAGCTCGTTACCCCTTTCCCAGAACCCTCGTTGAGCAAAGAACTGCTCTATTGGAGGAGTGGGGTTTACTACCCCTGGAGCTCCTCCAAAGCCTGGTAAACAGTATGAGGGCTCGCTGCGAGACCTTAATAGCTGTTAGAGGTGATCATACTCCCTATTGATATCTTATTTCTTTAAGATCTGGAACCTTAGCTTTGGGTATGTTGGTAATAATTTGCATATTTCATAATTTCAAATATTTTTTTAAATTTTCATATAGCTAGCCAAATTCTCCATAGTTTAAACTATTTGTATACTAAATTTTATATTTGTTAATAAATTAGCTTTTGAGAAATTTCAATATTGGTTAAGTTTCTTATTTTTTTGGACACCAGTGTATTAGTATGAAACGCGAAAATTTTCAGTGAATTCAAAAGTTCACCAATTCCATACAACAAAAGATTTTTTATTCAAAGTAATTGCCCTGATTAGCTATACACTCGGACCACCTTTCAGACAATTTTCGAATTCCTTGTCTGAAAGATTCTATTCGTTTTGAGTCGAACCAGTCAACAAGCCATTTTCGGAGTATGTCTGAGTTTGAAAATTCCTGGTTTTTTAGGGCGTGTCCTAAAGATGTGAAAAGGTGGTGGTCCGACGGCGCTAAGTCTGGTGAGTACGGCGGGTGGGGTAAGAGTTCCCAGCCCAAGTCTTTTATGGTGTTTTTGATCACCGTAGCGTTGTGGGCTGGAGCGTTGTCATGCTGCAGTATCAGCTTGTTGTGCTTTTCACGCAATTCCGGTCTTATTTCATTAAATGCATCTTTCAAACTGTGCATTTGTTGTTCGTAGCGACTAGTGTTGACCGTTTCGCCAGGGTTCAGGAGCTTGAAATATACTACGCCGGTCTGGTCCCACCATACGCAAAGCATTGCCTTTTTTCCTAAGCAATTGGGCCTAGGCTTCTGTTTGGAAATTGGCCGAGCAGGCCCCACGACCTTTGGCGCATAGGATTGCTGAAGTGGATCTATTTCTCATCAGAAGTTACGATTCGGGGCAAAAATGACTTCTTTTCATGCCTGGCGGGCAGCCCTTCGCAGGTTACCAGACGCCGTTCTTGCTGCCTTTCGCTCAACTCGTGGGGGACCCATCTGGAAAACTTTTGGGTCATTCTGAGGCTGTTTAAACGTAGGGAAACAGCACCTTGAGACACCTGGAGCTGTTTCGCGAGTTTCTCCTGCGTTTGGGTACTGTCCTCATCCAACAAAGCTTGCTGTTCAGCGTCCTCGAACTTTTGGTGCGGTTTTCCACGTGGTTCATTATCAAGTTCGAAATCGCCACTTTGGAATTTTTCAAACCACCTGTTACACTGCGATTTGCTCAGAGCGTGGTCGCCGTGAACTTCCTCGAGCATTCGGTGGGCTTCAGTGGCACTTTTCTTCCAGTTGAAGACGAACAACAAAACTTCTCGCAAATGGGGACTTTTTGGCTCTGAAATCGCCATTTTCCACGGGCTCCAGAAATTTTCCACGATTTTAATTTTTCGAAAACTCCACGCATGCTGATGCCACGTGAGTCAAAAAACAAAATGCCTTCAACAGCACCACCGTCGGCTCAAATAAAGTTGCACAGCGCCCTCTGACAGCCATTTTCGCGTTTCATACTAATAGACCTGGTATATCTATATATATATATATATTAATTGAATGTCTGTCTGTCTGTACTCTATAGATTCAAAAACAATACATCCAATCGCCGTGATATTTTGGGATATTATTAGGTATATCCCCGGGAAGGATTTTGAAAAATAATTTCTTGAATATCTTGAATATCCTTAGAGTTATTTGCAGATTTGTAGATTTAACTCGCAAGCAGCGCCACCATTGCGACGATGTTAACAATTTTTTTTATCTATAAGTTTTATTATCTTAAAGATTATTTATCAAAAGTAAGATTATCTCAGGATGACACGGCAATTTATTTGAGACAAGAATAATGATACAATTCAAGGCGAATATACTATTCCTTTAACTTCCAATTACCGAGGGAACCAATTAATATTGATTTTATTCAACTTATCGAGTATTTTTCAAGGGACCGGGAAAAAATGTTCACTAGATAAAACGATGATTTTGTAATGTAGAAAATTAGGAAAGACAAAATTCAGGATGACACGGCACACAGGGACCGGGAAAAAATGTTCACTTTATCGAGAGATTCAAATTTACGAGTTTCGAATTATCAAAATATATCTCTTTTTTTAAATAAGTTTATAGAGAATTGTTTTAACAAATGTTCGTTAGATAAACCTTTACTCGGGTAAAACCTCGGGCGAAGCCGGGTACATCCGGTAGTATATATAAAAATGAATGTATGTGTGTGTGTGTCCTTTATGCCTGACCAAACCACTCATTGGAACGCCATGTAACTTTGGGAAGTTATTTAGTATAGTACTGGGAAAGTTTCTGAAAAATAATATCTTGAATATCCTTAGAGTTATTTGCAGATTTGTAGATTTAACTCGGAAGCAGCGCCACCATTGCGACGATTATAACAAGTTTTTTTTTATCTATAAGTTTTATTATCACTAAGTTTATTATCTTAAAGATTATTTATCAAAAGTAAGATTATCTCAGGATGACACAGCAATTTATTTGAGACAAGAATAATGATACAATTCGAAGGCAAAGATACTATTCCTTTAACTTCCAATTACCGAGGGAACCAATTAATATTGATTTTATTCAACTTATCGAGTATTTTTAAAGGGACCGGGAAAAAATATTCACTAGATAAAACAATGATTTTGTAATGTAGAAATTCAGGATGACACGGCACACAGGGACCGGGAAAAAATGTTCACTTTATCGAGAGAATCAAATTTACGAGTTTCAAATTATCAAAATATATCTTTTTTTTTTATAAGTTCATAGAGAATTGTTTTAACAAATGTTCGTTAGACAAACCTTTACTCGGGTAAAACCCGGGCAAAGCCGGGTACATCCGCTAGTTAATTATAAAATTCACTAACGTGACAATATCTTATTTAAATTTTTATGTTTTTCAAAAAATTATTTTTCAAAAATATATTTAAACGCATATAGCAATATTTATATACGTTTATAAATCTATATATAGGTGGATTGGATGTTTTTTTCAGAATCGTTTTAATAAATGTTCGTTAGGCAACTTTTACTCGGGTAAAACCGGGCGAAGCCGGGAACATATATATATTTTAAAAATGCATATATTGGATTTATAATGAATTTATTCTTCCAATATTTCGAGGGGCAACTCGCCTCTCTTTATCGAGGATGTTTGTGTTTTCACTAAAACATGCGCGCACGTGTACACCACTCTCGTTCTACAAGGCCAATGAAAGCATTGTATCTTTGATTTAAACATTACATTCAGTATATATACAGCTAACAATTATATATAATACTAGCGGATGTGTAACCGGCTTCGCCCGGGTTTTATCCGAGTGAAAGTTTGCCTAACGAATATTATTGATAACTAGCGGATGTACCCGGCTTCGCCCAGGGTTTTACCCGAGTAAAGGTTTTTCTAACGAACATTTGTTAAAACAATTCTCTATAAACTTATTAAAAAATAATAGATATATTTTGATAATTTGAAACTCGTAAATTTGAATCTTTCGATAAAGTGAACATTTTTTCCCGGTCCCTGTGTGCCGTGTCATCCTGAATTTTGTCTTTCCTAATTTTCTACATTACAAAATAATCGTTTTATCTAGTGAACATTTTTTCCCGGTCCCTTGAAAAATACTCGATAAGTTGAATAAAATCAATATTAATTGGTTCCCTCGGTAATTGGAAGTTGAAGGAATAGTATATTCGCCTTGGAATTGTATCATTATTCTTGTCTCAAATAAATTGCCTTGTCATCCTGAGATAATCTTACTTTTGATAAATAATCTTTAAGATAATAAACTTAGTGATAATAAAACTTATAGATAAAAAAACTTGTTATCATCGTCGCAATGGTGGCGATGCTTGCGAGTTAAATCTACAAATCTGCGAATAACTCTAAGGATATTCAAGATATTCAAGAAATTATTTTTCAAAAACCTTCCCGGGGATATACCTAATAATATCCCAAAATTTCACGGCGATTGGATGTATGGTTTTGAATCTATAGAGTACACACAGACGGACATTCAATTAAATATATATATAGATGCCCGGCTTCGCCCGGGTTTTTACCCGAGTAAAGGTTTGTCTAACGAACATTTGTTAAAACAATTCTCTATAAACTTATTAAAAAAAGGAGATATATTTTGAAAATTTGAAACTTGTAAATTTGAATCTCTCGATAAAGTGAACATTTTTTCCCGGTCCCTGTGTGCCGTGTCATCCTGAATTTTGTCTTTCCTAATTTTCTACATTACAAAATCATCGTTTTATCTAGTGAACATTTTTTTCCGGTCCCTTGAAAAATACTCGATAAGTTTAATAAAATCAATATTAATTGGTTCCCTCGGTAATTGGAAGTTAAAGGAATAGTATCTTCGCCTTGGAATTGTATCATTATTCTTGTCTCAAATAAATTGCCGTGTCATCCTGAGATAATCTTACTTTTGATAAATAATATTTAAGATTTTATTATATATATTATATTATATATATATTACACGTTATTTGTTTTCTTGGCCGACTGTTTTACATATGGTGTTATCTTAAAATTGCTTGTTTTGAATATTTTTTAGATTGAGATTATTAGCTAGTATGTAAAAAAATTAACTCTGTTGAAATTTAATTTTGTATTTATATATAAATAAAATTAACTCTGTTGATTTTTTTTGTATTTAATCGATAACAGCGAAGTTGCGCATGTTAATGTTAGGGAAAAATATTTTGATGTTAAGCAAAACCTGCTCCATCTCGTTTTACATAAATGTTGAAAATTTGGTTGAAATTGATGCATTGTAACGAAAGTTTTTAGTGATGTCCTCTTATGAAATTTGCATTTTATTAATATAGATAATATTCGGGAACACACAGAATATTATAATAATAATGATAATATAATTCGTTACGTCATATATTTATATAATACTAGCCGAAAGACCCGGGCAACGCCCGGGTTTTACCCGATTAAATGTTTTTATTTAAATACTATTCGTTACAATTATAAATTGGCGGCGTGGATGTCACTCTTGTGAAACGTCCCGCTCCAAACTTTGTGTCTGAGAAGCGATATTTTTATAGAAAGATGATCTGGCTTTTGTTTTCTGCTCGAATGAATGTTTTTCTGTTAGAATTTTGTTCCTGCGTACAAAATAATGAGCTGGTTTCACCCGTGGTCTCTGCTTTTTGGAATTTTTCCCGATATAATTTTGTATCTGATAATCTTACATGATACAGCAATATCGCCATCATCATTTTCTGACTAATAATATATAGTTTTAATAATTGATTTATATATTTTTTAAAATAGCCTATAGTCTTCCCCGTATTTTTTTACCTATGTATGGAAATTTTGGTTTGAATTAGTGAACTACTGCGAATTTGTATACCGGACATACAAACCAACAAACAAACAAACAAACATACAAACATTCATTTATATATATATAGAAGATATAAAATTTATTTTTCGAGCAAACATATCCACTCTCTTCTGAATAGATTTTTAAAAAGATATACATAAATGAAAATATATAGAGATATACTACATGATCTTAGCCAAAAGGCCGAGAAACGATATTTTATATATAGAGATGACCTGGCTTCGTGTGTCTTCTGCTCGAGTGAATGTTTCGCTGGTAGAATTTTGTTCCTGCCTACTATTAATCATTATCTGGCTTCGCCCGTGGTCTGCTTTAGTGAATATTCCCCAAAAGATTTTTTTAATGCAATCAAGCATGATACAGCAATATTGTCATCATCATTTCTGACAAAAAAAATATTGTTGCTCAGTACCTGGTTAATTATAATTTTTCATGGCGTGCATAGCCGACAAACATATACACTGCGTGACATTGAAAATGGAACACCAAGAAATAGTGGCCAGAAAGTGATGAAACTCGGCAGACAGAGAGGGACAGGGACGAACAATAAGTGATATTTATTTCAAAATGATAGTCATAATACAGAGCGAGAACGGCGTCGGCTTAGTAGCAAGTAGGACCACCGCGGACGGCGATGCACGCAGCAACACGTCTAGGTAGAGAGTCAATCAGAGTACGGATGGCGTCCTGAGGGATGGCTCTCCATTCCCTCTCAACCATTTGCCACAGTTAGTCTTCTGAACGCGGCTGTGGCAAGGCATGCAAACGGCGTCCAATGATGTCCCAGACGTGCTCGATTGGTGAGAGATCAGGAGAGTACGGTGGCCTAGGGAAGCATCTGTACATCTTGCAGAGCTTGTTGGCTAATGCGAGCAGTGTGCGGTCGGGCGTTATCCTGCTGATAAAGGGCATTGGGTACCCCCGTGAAGGTAGGGGAGTGTCACCGGTCGCAGCACATCATCAACGTATCGTAGGGCCGTCATAGTGCCCTGAATACGAAGTAAAGGTGACCTGGAATCATACGCGATTGCGCCCCAAACCATGATTCCACGTTGTCGCACGGTGGGGCGTTCCACAATTGCTGCCGGATTGGACCTTTCTCCACGTCGACGCCACACGCGTACACGGCGACTATCACTGGACAAGCAGAAACGCGACTCATCTGAGAACACGACCCTGTGCCATTCCGTCATCCACGTCGATCTAGCCCGGCACCATTCCAAACTTCTATAACCCAAATTTTACCTTATCAAATTCTAAATTATTCAATACAAATTTTTGCTACTAAATGTTTTGCAATGCAATTAATAAGTGATTTTTGGACAAAGAAATATACCCACTTTGACATTTTAAAACATCTTGTTTTGTTTTCTAACTGCTTCTCAAATGATAATTTATTCATGTTGAAATTCAATCCTCTTATTATATAACTAGACGAATGCCGCACCCGGGTTTTATCCGAGTGCGTATATATTTTAAAAACGTTTTAATTCAAATACTATTCGTTACAATTATAATTTGGCGCCGTGGATGACTCTCTTGTGAAACGTCCCGCCCCAAACTATGTGTATCCTACAAATATAAAAATAAAAATGTGAATTTTCATAAAGATTTCATCATGTCGATTTTTTTTTTTTTTTTTTTGCATTTCACCTACTAAATCGATAGAGATAATTACATTTGCAACATGAACTTAGGTATATTGACTAAATAGAAAACTGCATAGTAATAAAGATAATTTTTTAAAGGCACCATATCGTTTTTTTTTCAATAAAATCGAAACAAAAATTAACGATAAATAACGATAATTGCCTTAAAAAGAAATTGCCTTAAAAAAAAAGAAACATTCGAGGTGATTTTGTCTTGCATTCGTTTATACAATTATTATATACGAATGACCCGGGCAACGCCCGGGTTTTACCCGATTAAATGCATTTATTTAAATACTATTCGTTACAATTATAAATTGGCGCCGTGGATGTCATTCTTGTATAATATATAAATGAGTTTAAAAAAAAATGCATCGGCCGGGAATCGAACCCGGGCCGCCCGCGTGGCATGCGAGCATTCTACCACTGAACCACCGATGGTTATGAAAAATCCCATTCGTGAGCTTCAAACAGACAAACAGACAGAATAAGGCAAATATATAAGTAGATTTATTAAATTGTGAGGAATAAAGGTTCATAACTTTTCATTTCTTAATCAACTAGATGATAAGGCACAATTTGGATTATAGATTTTAAACCCATGGTAATAATACCAAATCTAAATAAATAAATAGTGTGTGATGTTTCAGTAACAGCATTGTTACCATCTTCAGACAAAAGTACTGACAAAAGTATCATTCAGTACTTTTGTTTGAAGATGGTAACAACGCTGAAACGTCACACACTATTTATTTATATGGATTTGGTTTTATTACCTTGTGTTTATAATCAACAAGATGTTTTAATGGTAGTCCCACAACATATTGAGTGGGAAGTGATGTCACATTAATATATACTGTTATCAGCGTCATGCACAATTCTGTCACGTTAAGTCACGTGTCAAGTTACGGTAAGTAAAAATTTAAAATTAAAAAAATATGCCGAAACCCGGGATCGAACCAGGGACCTTTAGATATTCAGTCTAACGTTCTCCTAACTGAGCTATTTCGACTTATTTTATTTATTTCTATAGAAGCTTCTATCTTTATAATTATGTATATTTTCAAAAAGTCAATTCACACCTCTTCTCTGGAGACCATGGGAATACTGACTAATTCATTATGCAAACATAATCTAGCCCGGCACCATTCCAAACGTTGGCGCCTATTCGGTGGGGTCAATGGCAGTCTTCTTAGCGGACGGCATGAGTGCAAGCCATTAGCAACCAATCGACGGGAAATGGTTCTGGTCGAGATGGAATGATCTAGGGTGTCTTGCACATGTTGCAGGATGGCGGTACAAGTGGCTTGTGGGGCCGCCACTGCTTGTCGAAGGATACGCCGATGCACACGTGCTGACGTCACTCTGGTTGCACCGACATTCCTATAAATTGCCACATTTCCTTGTTCCAACCATCTTCTCCACAGTCGGTGCACCGTGGACGCACCAAGGTGTGTATCAGCTGCGATTTGACGTATGGACCAACCTGCCCTTTTCAGTCCGATCACCATGCCCCTCGTAAAAGCGTCTGTCTGCTTGAACTGCCTCCGTTTACGATGACCTGGCATTCTCTGTTATTACACGTGTCTTTTGACACAAGAACGAAATTTCTACAATGATATCGCTTGAAGAAATAACGACACGAATACTGTCCTTTCTGCAAGTTCCTTCCCTTATATCTTACTCCATGTGCGCACGAGAGCTGCGCATTTTACATCATTTGCTTAACTCGGTTAGGCGCGTCTACCCTGAAATTTGCATCATTTTCTGGCCACTATTTCTTGGTGTTCCATTTTCAATGTCACGCAGTGTATATATATATATATGTTCCCGGCTTCGCCCGATTTTTGCCCGAGTAAAAGTTTGCTTAACAAACATTTGTTAAAACGATTCTAGCAAACATCCAATCCCTACTGAATCTATACTTGTCTACACTCTCGATAATTTTTTCCCGGTCCCTCGAAAAATATTCGATAAGTTGAAAAAATCAGTATTAATTCGTCCACTCGGTAATTTGAAGTTGAAGAAATAGTATCTTGCCACAAACGAAGGTTTGTAAATAACTGTATTTAGCGAATGTACCCGGCTTCGCACAGTTTTTATCCAAGTAAAAGTTTGCCTAACGAACATTTGTTAAAACGATTCTAGAAAACATCCAAGCCACCTATATATTGATTTATATATAAACGTATATAAATATAAATATTGTTATATGCGTTCAAATATATTTTTGAAACACATAATTTTTTGAAAACATTTATTATATTTTAAATATGATATTGTCACTTTTGTGAATTTGATAATTAATTATTTCTTTTTTCTCAATGAAATATATATATTAATTTAAAATTTATTTTTTTCTTATCATCATCACATACAATGTAATTTTTTTATATAAACAAACGATAATAAACAACAACAATTAGGGGCTCAAAAATCATTTATTATGGTTAGCAGCTCCGTAAATAAAGATATTTTCACAACAACAATTAAAGTTGCATCATCATTTTTATAAAACAACAGCAAATTAAAATAACAATGTAAAAATATATTTCAACATTACATTTTAACATTTAACACAAAATCGTTACAATTTTTTCTTTAAATATATATTAATATTGAAATGCCAACTATTTTTTACGTCATTGGAATATTATATTACTAAATTCTCAAATTAAATTTATTATACTTGGAAAACATTTTAAGCATTGTTACAATTTATAAATATAATATTCCCCAGACGCCGCTAGAGGCGCTGCTTGCGAGTGAAAGTAGAAAATCTGAAAATAAAATTGCAAAGAATATTTATTTCAAATCAAATTCAAACCAGAAATCTACCCAGTAGTATAGTAAATAACTTCCTAAAGTTTCACGGCGATAGGATATTCTTACCTTTTAAAAACATTCATCGTGTGAACAAACTAACATTCATCGTGTAAACAAACCACGTGTTAATTATTAACCAATCAAATTCATTTATCGTCGCGACCAGTGCTGCGCCCAAGCGGTAAAAGGCTAGAACTAACGCTTTTTGGTTTTTTATTTTAAAAAAAAGCACATTAACTTTTTAGTTTTTTGAATAGCCTATATGTTAAACGAAATCTTCAGCTACCTACATGCGAAATTTCATAAAGATTTATTCTGTAGATTTTGCGCAACGCGATAACAAACATCGATTTTGGATTTCATTTTTATAGATATATAATGGAAGAAAGGATTACAGATCAATACCATTATTATTATTTTGTCTACACATTGTGCTTGAAATAGAGATTTATATACAACAGTGTAACCGTGAATAATTGTGTGCATGCATATTAATTCTAAATTAATGGTAAAATTTTGAAGGAAAATAAATGAGTGAATTAAAAGTATACACATAGTTATTTACAAACAATTAGGATATGAATTCTTTATAAATTTTTGGAATAATATGTTTGTCGGCTATGCACGCCCTTTAATATGTAGCTAATCTCGATGAAATTTGAACAGGACAGATAGTTAAATCTGAAAAAGTTTTTTGTCGCACTTTGAGCCAAGAAAAAATATAATTAACCAAGTACTGAGCAACAATATTTTTTGTCAGAAATGATGATGACAATATTGCTGTATCATGCTTAATTGACATAAACAAAATTCTTTAGGGGAATATTCACTAAAGCAGGCCACAGGCGAAGCCAGTTAATAATTTTTAGTAGGCAGGAACAAAATTCTTTCAGCGAAACATTCACTCGAGCAGAAGACACACGAAGCCAGGTCATCTCTATATATAAAATACCGTTTCTCGGCCTTTTGGCTAAGATCATGTAGTATATCTCTAGATATTTTTATTTATATATATCTTTTTTAAAATCTATTCAGTAAAGAGAACGGATATGTTTTCTCGAAAAATATATTTTATATAATATATAATGTAACGAATATTATTATCCTAATATTCTGTGTGTTCCGGAATATTATTATCAATAATATTCGTTAGGCAAACTTTCACTCGGATAAAACCCTGGCGAGGCCGTGTACACATCCGCTAGTATATTATATATATTTTAAATTTTATTTTACATATTTATTTCCTTTCAACTGCTATATTCTTTAATTAAAATAAAATATTATTTATAATTATTTATGTTTCAAAAATATGTATTAATGCCATTTTTTCCCTTATACTAAAAGTTATTTATGAAAATAAATAAATAAATACAAAAAAAAGTACACACAATGGTTTCAATTAATATCATTAATCTATGTTACAAAGCTATTTTAAAAAAATGTTATTTTAGCGAGTTAGATTAGCTAATCATCAACTTTAATTCAACACTTCCTTTAATTCAAACGAAAGCCCTGATTCCTTGGGGTGTTGAATTAAAAAGGTCCGACTGTATTGTCTGTCGCTAGACACTAATTTTTCCCATCTTTCTGGCAATTGACAGATCCCATCGTGGAAAAAGGCCAGCTCTATGGTCGCTATCCATTCATCGATCTATTTTTTGAATTTATGGTAATTGGAGAGGTGCTTGTCCCACACACACACAGCCAGGCCTTGCTGCATTGATCAGAAGAGATAATAATCGGAAGGATCAATGTCTGGGCTATATAGCGGGTAGGGTAGGACTTCTCATTTGAGCATTTCTACGTTTTAATGGGTGCTGCAGCATGTGGCCGAGCATATAAGGTGGCAAAATAACTTTGTTGTGTTCATTGCCGTATTGCAGCCGTTTTTCTCGCAATGCCTGGCTCAAACGCATCAATTGTTCTCGGTAGACCTCCCCTGTAACTCTTTCGTTCGGTTGTAACAGAGCTCATAATATACCACTTCTAGCTGGTCCCACTAAATACACAGCATAATTAATTCGACACAATAATTCGACCATGTTTTGATGTCCCGACCTTCGGACTATCAAATAATAAACTATAATTAGATCATTATAAAATTCAAATTTTGAGTTGTTGTGAAAAATATTGCTCCATTGACCCCTGATTCTTGCAAAAGTCCAACCCCACCAGCGAGTGCAAGAAACCAAACGGGGCTCTGGCACATTTGTAAATGCAAAAGTCAAACTGCTTTTCACATGTGTAGACATGTGGTGCATTTATAGTAAAACCAGTCGCCAACTTCTACCCATTATGATTATCATGGCCTGTACCACGTGTACTAGTGATAATTAAAAGCGTTCTATATCAAGTTAACCTAGGCTAAAAAGTATTTCCAAATTATTTTAAAGCCAGAAATGGTTTGAATAACAGGTTAAAAACAAAATCTAATCTATACTTCAGAAAAATATGTGGAAACTCGTATTGGAAGAAGAAAAAAAATAAAAAAAACAGTGCCCCGTGTCTCATGGGCCACAAGCAAATCGACTTATAAATTCTCAAAAACTACCATTACAGTTCATTTTTAGAACCGAAGCCTTGTTAGGTATATGGCTCATTCAGGGTTCGCAGATATTCCCCATGGCAGGCCTTTTACTACCGATTTTGCGCTTATAAATTGGCGTTTTTTATTCACAATTTTACCGATCACGCTATCGTATCAACATGTTTCGCTTCTGATTTTTCTGAATTGGATACTTTTTATTCATCTTCAATTGATTCAGAATACACAGAGCTTTATTCCTTTGATGGAAATAACGATATTTTAAGACAAGTCAGATTTTCAAATATTACTTTTCACTTGCGAACAACAAGGTATTAGAGGCATTTTTTCAAATAAATTTAGTTTTATATTATTTGAGAAAGAGGTTCTAAATTTCTCTTATACTTTTTAAATATATAATTAATAAAGTTTTGCCTAAGAGATTTGGCTTAATTTTTAAATAATACATAGGTTTATATATAAACATGTATGCTAATGAAAAGAACAACCTATTATCAAATGACTTATTTTATTATTCAGCATTACTGTAAAGAAATAGGTCAATTTTGGGAATTAAAACAAAGTGACCATTATTAAGTGGCTGCCTTTTCCTGTTTGTATGACTGTTTTTTTTTAATTATACGGTCCAAAAATTTAGAAAATTAAAAAAGAAATGGCCAAACCGTGGCTATAGTGAACCAAAAGCTCTGTCCCATTGGGGTTCACTATAGAGGGTTTTAACTGTATATTAATGCAATTTCATCTATCACTAAATATGAGATAATAAGGCCAAATCCAAATAAATAGTTTGAACATTTCAACATCAACATTCTTACTGAAACCAACAATTTGGGTTTAATAACATATTTTCAATTTTTATTTGAATTTTCTATTTAAACCTCGCATTTTAACACAACTTTTATATCCATTTTTTTATATTTACTTTTTTATATTTACAGTAAATGATTACAACTTAATATTGTATCAAAATGTTGAGTTTGAAAATTTTTATTGAAAAAAATAAACATAAAAAACTACAAGATAATAAGACCTAATACAATTGGATTAGGTCTTATTTTGTTGTAGCTATTATCTATAATCCAAATTTTGCTTTATCAAAATAAACATAAGTTATTAAATAAGAAGGTGTTAATAAAAGAAATTAATTGAAATCCAAGATTTTTATACTTTAAAATATTGTTAATATAAATGTCATAAAAGTTTTTTTTTTTTTAAGAATAAAATGTTTTACATTGGTTTTTGAGCATATACAGTCGAAGCTCTTTAATTCAACACCCCAAGGAAACAGAGCTTTCGGTTGAATTAAAGGTAGTGTTGAATTAAAGTTAGATATGATTAGCTAATTTTCTAACTCGCTAAAATAACAATTTGAAAAAATAGCTTTGTAACATAAATTTATGATATTAATTGAAACCATTGTGTGTACTTTTTTGTATTTATTTTTTTTATTTTCATAATTAACTTTTAGTATAAGGGACAAAATGGCATTAATACATATTTTCGAAACAAATAATTACATATAATATTTTATTCTAATTGAAGAATATAGCAGTTGAAAGGAAATGAATATGGAAAATAAAAAGAAAATTTAAAAATATTAATTATAAAAAGAATCATGAAGATCCTTTAAAAAATTCCTTTATAGGTGTGTTTTTGCACTGAAATCCTATTCAGGATGTATTCCAGATGGTTTATTTTTAAACGACATGCATGTCTTTCTTTCTCTGAAATGTCTTTTAAATAATAGAGTTTTTATTGTATTAAAGGTATCCACTGCTGCTGCAAGTGTTATTGATTTTCTGTTTAAATATTTGATAATAACATGGAAATGGAATATTGAAATAAAATGTTATCATAATCATTGTGGCTACATTTTATAAAGATTTATTTATTTAAAATCAAATTATTTGTAAATTTTAAAATAACTAAAATATTTCAATGTTGAAATTATTATAGTACTAGCCGACTAGACCCGGCTTCGCCGGTATTGTTCGAATGGGATTTACTCTTTTTTTTTATTATCCTTAGTACACGTGTTACAGGCCAAGATAATCATGGTGGGCAGTTAGCGACTGCTTTTACTGTAAGCGCACCACATGTCTACACATGTGAAAAGCAGTTCGACTTTGCACTTACAAATGTGCCAGAGCCCCGTTTGGTTACTTGCACTCGCTGGTGGGGTTGGACTTTTGCAAGAATCGGAGCCATTGGAGCATTTTTTTATCAGAAAAAAAAAGTGTCCAATGCGGGAATCGAACCCGGGTCATAGTGGTCGAAAACCAAACGGTTTAACCAGCCTTCCACCGACCCCCCGGGTTTGCTTATGAATGAATAGAGCCCCCAACTGTTTTAAAACTTATAATAATGAATTTTTTATTTCAGCACAATGGAGATAAACTGCAAATATCAAAATTGAAAATGCTGGTGAAAAGACTCTTAAATATGTGATCAATTTCACAAACACATCTAATGAACAGAGTGCTGTTTTGGAGGAGTGGTCTAAACTGTTGATTTTTAAAAAACCACGACCCGGGATCATCGAATCCAGCTTTGGACACTTTGTTCTGAAAAAAAAAATTGCCTCAAAGGCCCCTGATTCTGGAAAAAGTCCAACCCCTCCAGTGAGTGCAAGTAACCAAACTGAGATTTGGTATCTAAAAAATTAAAAAAAAAATCTAATGATTAGTGTGAATTAAGGAAATGGTCCTCGCAACCTGAAAATTTCACTTTCTCCAATTCACTCTCGGCTGTTCAAGAAGAAACAGCCAGATTAAACATTTTTAAGGGCACCTATTCCGGCACTTACATCTCTAAATAGTTAAGCAACTTTCATAAATGTAATATATCTGGAATACTGAAATACCCGGGCTTGGATGAATTTTTTATTAGGTCATTGTTGAAAGTTTCAGAAAGTGTGGGAAATTGGATATTTTTACAAAAGAATGTACTTTTTTAAATGGTATATAAAATAAATAGGAAATCTGCATCATATTCTTATAGTCAAAGATAATTTTAAAAATACCAAAAAAGCAAGACCAAATAAACATAAACGAATTATGTGTGATGTTTCAGTAACAGGATTGTTACCTTATTAAGACAAAATTACTGAATGTATTCAGTACTTTTGTCTGAAGATGGTAACAATGCAGTTACTGAAACCACACATTATTTTATATATATATTTTTGGATTTGGTCTTGCTTCCTTGTATTTCTTTTCTATATTTCAAAATATATCTCAATTTTTTTTTTTTACCTAAAAAGGTATATAAATATTTCCAAGACCTTAAATAAAAGTAAAATGTCAAATGAGTGATTAATCAACCCTAAATAAATCAGTGTTATGGGTCAGTAACATATGAAAATAAGGCCAAAAATTGAAATATCTTTTTAAAAAATTAAATTTTGAACACTAGCTTCACACAGGGCAAAATGTTTGCTACCAGCTACATGCGTTCCTTTTTACTATGGTGTGATTTCCACATGATGGATCTGTAGATACATTATAATCTCTCCAGAGCTTAAGGTAGCAAACAGTACTTTGAAAATTAATAAATATCAACCCCAAAAGCCAGAGTTATGATAGCATGTTGCAGTGTAATGTTGACCTGCAGGATGGGAAAAAATATTATTTCCAAAGACTTTAATTGAAAAGTATTATGAAACGTTAAAAATATAATATTAACTTTTAAAAGCATGAAAAAAAGGCTTTATTGATTTGAATAAATTTAGTCTAAAAACAAACATCATGTAAAAGTATGCACCAATCGAAATCATTTATTAGCTCTAACAGTGCTGCCCCCAGCGGTAAAAGACTGGAGCTAACGCTTTATGGGTTGGTACTTTTTTTTAATAGTACATTAACCTAACAATATTCCATGTCTTGCTAACATAAATTTTTAATATAATATGGCTAAAAATAATGCAATTCTAAAAATCATACATGAAGCGTTTATTAAATTAAATGGGAGAGAAATGGTGTTCCAAATTTTATTATATATATTTTTGTAAAACTTTGACCTTTATTTTTTTAACAAATTCTTAATGTACATAACCCAAACCAGATTTTTTATAAATTCTGCAAATTTATATAATAAAAAAAAGTACGGAATGAAGAATTGTATAGAAACAAATATACACTTGTGTATATATTATGAGTATGCAGAATTAACTTTCTGTTCAATATTGCAGAGTCATAAAAATACTAATGGTGTAAAATTCAAAACAGCAAAGTTATCCTGATAAATACAATGAGCTATCATAAGGTGTGTTGCCGGCTAACAAAAGTTTAAATTGAACCAGAAATATTAACACCATAAAATAACAATTCTCTAGAATAGAGTTATGCAAATGAATTAAATGGGGGAAAAAAGTAACACTCGCGACAATGCGCAACAACGGCATTGCAAAATGAAACTTAAACTAACCAGAAACCAAAAGTGCGCAGGCGCGATCCTATCGGAGACTGCCGTTCATCGCTGCTTGCCGCCGCTGTAATACCTTTTTAGCGGTGAAAGTTGTATGTAAAATAACATTCAACTGTGTGAATTCAAATTTTAAAATGGTCGAACTATCGGAAGTGTCGTATTATCTATAGTGTCGAATTACGGTTTGTTATTTGATAGGCCGGAGGTCGGGACATCGGAACTTTGTCGAATTATCGCCGAGTGTCGAATTGGGGTGTGTCGAATAAACGAGGTTATACTGTATATGATAATTTTATTCTTTGATATGCAGTTGTTAAATATCAAAATATTGTTTTAAAACCTTAAAATATTCACTATTAAACTATAATAATTGATAGGTAAAAATACATTTTTAAGAAAAGCTTTTAATTAAATACACTAAAAAGGAAAAAATAAAATATTTTACCTTCTGTCATTGAGCAATTAGATGTATCTGAGTGAAAATAAAAGCAGCGGGGGACGACCATCATGAATTTCAAACCTAATGCGATTTAATATGTAGCAACTGATTAACGATTTTTATAAGTGTTTGCTATATTTTAACCTCTTCTCTAAATATGATGGTCCCCCGCCGCTATTATTTTCACTCAGATACATCTAATTGCTCAATGACAGAAGATAAAATATTTTATTTTTTTCCTTTTTAGTGCATTTAAATAAAAGCTTTTCTTAAAAGTATATTTTTACCTATTAATTATTTAGTTATCTTTTATTCATGAATTTACAAAACTCAGAATCAAAAGTTCACTTGGAATTAGGCCTTAAGTAGAAGGCAGCCTGCTCGCGGCGGATTGTTCAATTCCTTGTAAGGGGCGCAACATAAGACTTAAAAATAAATATAGAAATTTGTTCATTCCTGGCCACTCCGACCACCCAGAAGGCTGAAAAATTCTACACTTGCATTGTTCATTGGCCTGAGTGAGTGTTAAAAGTTTGATACTTTTATGCGATCTGGAAGTATATTAAAATTGAATTAAAAATTTTGAAAGGCAATTTGGAAATTTGCCAATTTCCGGCCAACCTGACAACCCAGAAGTCTGAAAATATGTAAACTTGCATTGTCTCTCATCAGGTTCTGAAAAGTGTACCAAATTTCAGATACCTACGTGCTCTAGAAGTATATTAAAAATCGATTACAAGATTTGTGGTCAGACAGACAGGGAAGCAAGTTAAATAAAATTTTAAAATATATCATAAAATGCCATTATTAAACCTTTAAATGTGCTTCTTAAGAGTGCAAAGCCTTTAACATGCATATGTAAAATAAAATATGTCCTTATTGATATCAAAAATGTGCTTATTGAAATAAAAAATGTGTTTTTTAAAAATTAAAAAGGACCATTACACAAGAAAATAACAGTACTAAAATAAACCAATTTCATTTGAAATAAATGAGTTTCAATTGAAAATTTGAAAAATAAAACATTTCTGTAAAATTTTCAAATAAAATCGAAAATAACGCTTTAAAATGAAAAAGATGTAAAATGTTATTAAAATGAAAACTATTGTTATAAAGGTGTAAAATGTTGTCATAAAGGTGTAAAATTTTGTAAAGTGTAAAATGTCGAATTAAAAACTTACTTTTTGATTTGTAATATATATATATATTTAATATTCTAACCTTCGCGCGAGGCAAAGATTTATTTTATACTTATTTAACGTAAGTGTTAATTGAATATAACATTTCTCTAAAAATTAAAGCAATTTAAGATTTGTTTACCTCATGTTTAATGATGATTCAAAATACTCTAAATTTATTTATTTATTTTTTTATTATTATTATTATTTTTAAAAATATAAAATGAATAAGATCTTTTTTAAACCGAATACGCGAACCGAATAAAAAAAAAATCGAACTACGCTTGGCGGCATCACGTATTAGGTTTGATGTGAGTTTACTGGTTTAGGATAAAATTTGACTTTCATCTAGGTGTAGTAATTGCGGTTAAACTTTGCTGTAAAATTTATATGTGTGTGCATTGATTGAAGTATGTTTTTTTAATCCTTAACCCGGCAGTAGTCGCGCCCTCTTTTATACCTTGAAAGGTCGCGGTGGGAAAAATTTATCCTCCTTTAAAAGCCTAATTTAATATTTAATTATTATTCTGTGATAGGATATTGTTTTAGTGTTCAAGAGAGATATATTTATAACCCAGGTTCTTGGATTTAGTGTTCAATAAATATGAGTAAAATCTTGAATTTAAAAAATGATGTTTAATCTATTTTATTAAATCTGTTACTAGCCCAGAAGTCCAACCCCCCCCCCCGAAGTACGGTGGGGACTTCCTGAGCCCCGAGCCGCTATGGTGAACGTGAAGACCTACAGGGAACTTTGAAATGTGAATGACTATGACTAAAGGGCAATGGCACTCCCCATGGAGCAACAAAAAGAGAAATTGTGGACAAGACGCTACCACCATTAAATCTGTTGTATGGAAATTTCAATTTTACATTAATGCAGCTTTACACATTTTGAGTAGTTTTCGTTAAAAAAAGGTAAAGTTGAATATGCTCGATAAATAACTGTTTATATTTGAAGTAATTTCATAATTTTACTCATAAATATTTTTAGTTTTCATTGGAAAGGTAAAGTTGTCAATGGTTGTAAACTAGGTTTTTGTGTAACATCGCGATATTAGATATATTCAAATAAATTTGCGTAAATTTTATTGAGAATAGAAGTGTTGACAAAAGGTTTGATAAAATACTAGTGGGTTAAAATTTGAAATTTGATAATTTAATCTATATATGTGCGTCCCTAGTTTCCATTTAAAAGTTAGTAATGGTTGATATGTCAGGTCATGTATAACATTATTGATATTTGATCACACACACAAATGGTTTAGAACTGATGGCATATTGTATGCATTTATGTAAATATTACAACTATTTTCATATTTTTGGTTTTTTGTGTGTCTGACCCCTCAGCGAAGGGGAATCTATTTTTTACTGTTTCTTCTCCTCTTTTCACACACCGTCCCCCCCCCCCCCTGTCGAGAGAATGTAATCGTCCGCCCGCCGGATGGACAGTCCAAGTACCCACCAACCAATCGGATGGGCATTGGGGTCAAAAAGGTCAGGGCGCGGGGCCAGAGTTGGTGTCACAGCTGTGCCGAGTAGACAAGAAAAAAGCCTCGCGGGGGCTTGCCCAAGATGAGCTCCGGGAACTTCGTCCATCTTCCATAAACGACCATATAAGCGGTCTGAGAAGGGACTGGGTGGCTGACATCTCAAAGAAAGGTGAAGCCGAGAGGAATCCTTGAGAGATTCGCATAGTGGTTGGGGTAGTGCTTCATCTGAAGATACCAGGAAGTTCGTCGAGGACGACGAATTGTGCTTCCAAGGCAGGGGGGCTCGGGCAAGCCGACCTAACAACTGAGAGGAACTGTTTTTGGTGAGCACTCTCTCACACGCTTCTATTTCCTAAATTGATATATTTTTTATGTTAATCTAGCATTATTTTTTAGTATTTTTTATTTTTACTAAGTTTTCTATTTCGTCAATATCATCATTTTATATATTTTCTTTTGTTAAAAAACATTTAAGTTGCATGCAAATTTTGGAAAACACAAAAATAATAAATTTTTCATATATTTTTTATCCTTCATTTTATAGCTAACATTAAACAAAACTTCATATGTGTAACCTTTTGTTGTCTTCCTTTTTTCTTGCTTGAACACCCAAGGCAGCCCAAAACAATATCAAACTTTAGGTTAGAGTTTTTATTTTGTTAAAAGGGGGTTTGTGGAGAGTTCCGAATTTTTCTTTTTCCTCTACGAGCATTTTTAATTACCCCTTTCTTAACATTATACAAAGCTTTATTAAGACCACCGTTCTTATACAGATTCAGCACAGGAAGAAAGGAAGCAGAGATGGAGCTCCTGTACTCCAGGCAACGCAGCACCCAACAACAGCCTCCAGACTGGACGCATGTCCAGTGGTCACACGTTCCTTCGTTCATACGTCAAGGTTAGTGTTTCACTGAACAGGCTAGTTTGGAATCAGCCGCGTTCTAGTCTTCGCTTTCCTGTCCAAAAGGACCACGGCATTCGTCGATTCTATTAATCTCCCCCGAACGGTGACTGCGGCCTTGTAGAATTCATATAAACAAAAAAATAAGACCTTGATAAAACGTCATTGCATTCATTCAATTTTATAGTTGTTGACTATCGGATTGAGAGACAAGGATAAATCACCTAAGAGTTCCCCTCTTTGTTTCTCCAAGAAACAGCATCCAAAAATTGTATGCATGATTTCGTCTTGTATTCTGATATTACACAGATCACAATTTAAGCGAAGTCGGTCTTCCAGTGCTTCGATCTATTCCCTGGGAATAACATCCATAAGAGTCTCAGTTGCGCAATAAGTATTTTAATTACCGGAGGAGTATTTGTGAGTAGATATAGTTCTGCTCTTATTAATTTTTTAAAGTATTTACAGAGACTATAATGGGAGGTATTTAAGATTTGCGATTTGTCATTTTGAATGCTTTGGTCAGTTGCTATTCGAAAATTACCGGGTATTTCGGCCTGTATAACAGTGTAGTCGTTGTAATCCTCAAAGAAAGAAAAGCCCTTTGAATCTAAAATAGTTGACAAGTTTACAACAAATTTGCAGTATGATCTTTGGTGGTTGTGCAATGTCCAGAGGTGTGCCAAACAAACGCGAGGCAACCTGCTCCCTTCCATTCTCACGATCCTCACTCAAAATCTGTTTATTAATGACAACTTCCAGTGATACTCGTCCGCACTCCATTCTCAGCAAAAAGTCCGGAGTATATTTTGGTAAATTCAGGTAGCGTCTTATGAAGATGTTCTGAACTTGGTCAATTTTTTTTTATTTTGTCAAGTGCCCAAAAGGGTGCGGCGTATAACATGTGAGGCAAGATTGTCGAATCAAATAATTTCATTGCCGCATTTAAATTGTTCATCTTGGGTATTTTCAAGACCTCTCCCAAACGGCACCAATTGCTGCCAGGGCTTTGCCCTTGTAATATTCAGATACTTTGTTTAGAGAGTTTGCAGTTGTGGGCGGGTATCCTAAGTATTGATATTTCGTAGTAACAGACAGCAGCCGCTAATCCCAAAACCATTTGTCATTTTGTGCTAATCGACCGCCGTTTCTGGAAACCATAATTTTTAAATTTTTATTCGAGGTTAATAATTTTTTTTCAAAATATATTTTTAGCATATTGATTTTTATTTGAAGGCTATTTTTAGAATCACCAATCAGGACAATGTCGTCTGCATATAGCAAAAGATGAACATTTCCATAATCTGAGAGGTATATTCCAGGTAAATCTGAACTATTAAAAAGATCAATTAAGTCATTTATAAAAAGTATAAATAAATAGGGTGACATCGGTTCCCCTTGTAATACTCCTGAGCGCACTTTTATTGGCTCGGTGAATGAGTTGTTCCATCGAACCACCGCCGTCATATTTGCATAATAACTTTTAATTAAGTTAACGAAACGGTGGTTAAGGCCTGCATCCAATAGTTTTCTCTATAGTAATAAGTGGGGCACTGTATCGAAATCCTTTTTCAAATCCACGAAAAAATGGAGCAATTTCTTTTCTTTCAGCTTAGGGACATTTGAATCAAGGATAAAAGAGCGAATATGTGATCTTGGCAAGTGTGCCTCTGAATCCCGCCTGATTCTCAGGAACAATCTCTCTCCTTTCTATTCAGCTGCCTAGACGAGATTTGAGCATTGATGTGAATAGTTTTGCTATATTACTTAAGAGTGAGATGTCTCGATAGTTAGAGGGATCGTCTTGATCACCTTTTTAAAATTTGGTTGGATGACTGATTTCAGCCATGTTGTCGGGAATTCAGATGTTCTCAGGATTCTATTGATATATCCTTCAAAGAAATAAAGTGTGTATTCTTTAGGGAGGGCCTTTATTGCTTTATTCATTATTTCGTCAAAGCCAGTTGCCTTACCACAGCTTATCCGAGAAATTAATCAATTGTGCGAATTTTTGCGTAGTTTATTTATTTATTTATTTATGCTTATGAGGTGATACAGCAGCGTATTTACAATTAGAGAGGAGACAAAATGAATTAAATCTAGAAAAAAGAAGTGAGGACATATCGGTCATTAAAGTCTGAGAGGCAAGTTTTTTATTGTAATTCGTAATGTTTAAAAAAGGTTCCTAAGTATGTTTCTGTGCAACCTTTTTTATTTAACAATTTTCATACCCAGTATAGATTCGTCGAGAAAGGTGATATAATGGTTGTAAAGTAAATCTCTGGTGCAAATTCGGAAATATGAGTTCGATATAAGATTACTCATAATTGCGTAATTTTTATTGCGAAAGTTAAAATTGACGAGTGTTGCTATGTTAGTTATTTTGTAATTTTAGCGACATTTAATAAATGTTTACTGACCATTGAGTAGTATTTTGTCTGCAGAGTGAAGTTGACAAAGGATCTTAAGCAAATTCTGATGTATATTTATCGATATATTATTATTTATGACAACATTTGCATACTTTGCATTGAGAAGAGCTGATTAATTGGTGTTAATTTTGGCGATATTTAACCCATCATTGGAGAGTTTCAATTGAAAATTTAAATTTTATAAAGCTGATGGGCAACTTCTAGTGAAACTTCATAGCTTATTTTTATTCACCAGATTTCACTAAAATAATAATGTTAGCAATGGTTGAAAACAAAGTTTTTGTTAATTTTTCGATATTTAATAAACCCGACAATGTGCCTACATATACCATTGGAATAACTAGGTTAATAATAATTTTTATGTTATGTAATTTCTGGTGTGATAGATAGTTTAACGATTGTACACAACAGTGTGGAGTTTTAATTGAGAAAATTAAAGTTATTTGTAGTCGCCAAGTAACATTTGAGGTAAATTAAGCAACAATAGGTCAATTCATCCAACTTTGAGGATCTTTCTTAGAGAATAATGAAGTTGGTAGTTTTTTGATAATAATAGAAAATTAATTGAAAAAAAAAAAGAATTTATTTATCAATATTCCGGTTGACTGAACGCCATCCTTTGACAAGGCATAAGAACCATTTTATTTTGAATAGATTTTTGTTTTTTCACCAAGTTTTGCGTTCAGACGACTGATATATTGGCAAAAAATCCAATTGTCATATAAATATTGGGTTGGTCAAATATCAGGGAACATGCTAAATCAATGTTTAGTTGATTTCTGTTCCACCAGATGGCGCTCTGCCTACTGTAAAGCACATGTGCTCCTGGTCAGGATATGCCATTTTTATTTTTGATTTCAACACCTGATCGTTTTATCTTTTATTTTTTTCTTTCTTTTTTTTTCTTATATATATATGTGATATGAAGGTGGGGAAATAAACACACCACAATTTGGAAGAGTAACCCAGGCAACCAGAGAGAGAGAGACGGGACCGGCACAGCCGGGCGGCCGTACGTGTCGCACCACAATCCCCAACTGTCATAAAAATCTCCAGGTGTTAACTGACGGACCCCAGTGGTCGCCCCTTGGAATGTCGCTGCTGTGTCAAGTGACCGGACTTTATATCCCGTCTCTCTCTGGGTTGTCTGTAGGCTTGCTTTATAATTCCTTGAAGATTTATGATCTATGACCCCCGTTGAAGAAGGCTGAACATGGTTTGGGTATACTTAAAGCTGGAGAAGCCAGGAATAAAGAAAATAATTTTAGAGTTGAAATTAATTAAGGTTATGGTAACATAGTTTTATGTAAATTAAATATTGTATAGTACACAAGTAAATATTATTTACAAGCATTTTAAAATCTAATAAGAGTGTAAAATTTAATGGATTGTTGAAAATATAAAAGTCATAAAAGGCTATATACAATAACATCTAATGTATTATAAGGGAAATGATATTGAGAGGTATGAACAAGGAGACGGGGAGTCATATACACATGATGAAATTCTGAAGGCCATTAAGACTAGGGAACTCTACACTTTAAGATATTTTTCAGGCAGACATGGCAAGGGGACACTTGGCATGGGCTTTCTATGCTTTAGGTGTAGAGTACGAGAAATGAGGTTGAGGGTAGAAATTGCGTGAGCTCAGAACTGAGGTAAATATAGAACTACATACAATGTTAGAATTTTGGCGAAAAGAGTGAGGGCAAACTTGCTTTGGGCCATTTCTACCTTAATTATTTCGATACTAAGAGACTCTAGTAGTTTTAAATAATTGGAGGAAAGTCTGCGCGCACATTGCCAAACATTGAGAGACGAGGACGCTGTTGTTTTTTACAATTGACAAGCTTCTCGTACACGAGGTATTTGACCCATCGTGGGAGCTTGTGCAAGGAGATTGCGTTGAACGTAAAACCCATGTCTGCGCAAAATGATGACGGACCGGACAAGATCAGCGACGATGTCTAACGTACTTCCGTGGGAAATATCGGGCGTAGGTTATATCGTGCTGGTATGGACAAGGGCAAACATAGATTTGAAGACAGGGCCCGTGTGGCGCGGGAGGAGTGAGCGAAGCTGTGGCGCTCGATGCAGATTGTTCAAGTGCGAACAAAAAGGAGTTTATAAACATCTAGCAGTTAGTCAATCTGCATCCTGTGACGAACACACCAGTGGCTAGATAGTGTGGGTCGGTGGAAATGCTAGAGAGCAACTACAAAATATATTATCATAAATAAAGGGTGAAGATTAGAATTTTAAAAGGGCAATATAGTCATTCGATAATTGATAACTCATTAATTCTCTAGAGGGGCATTCAGGGGGAGATTGATAAGGGTTACTAAGGGTCGGTTGTGAGCAATAGTCGATTAGAGCCAGGTATTACAAGTTGGTTGAGTTCACATACAGAGTAAAAAAAAATGTTCAGGTACTGGAGCACTGTTTTGATGGATCAATTGATTTTGAAATTAAATTGTTATTCTTCAATATCGTAAAGCCTGAATAGGTAAAAATTCCAATTCTATTTTTTAAGGAATGACTTTAAATAGAATTTATTTCATTAACATTTCTATTATTAAATTCGATTAGTAAGTAACAAATTTAATGGGTTACATATATGTAGATATATTGTATGGATAATAAAATCATTGCTGATAGGCGTGGAGAGAATAAATGGAACTAAACTAATTATGGGAATGTTGACATCAGAGTTTACAAGGAATGACTTCTTTGAAGAATGAATGGTAGAGGTAAAATAATTTCACTTACAGGTTATGTTGGTTTAAAGAGAAAGTAGATTCATTGAGTTCATTGAGGGAGGGTTCTGTCTGCTGATACCGTACGTGCCAGTGTTGTACAGCACAGTAGTGGCAGGGGTATGGCGGAGTCTTGTCCATGGTGGTGGAAGATGTCATGCTCTGGTGCGGTGAACGTTCTTGGGCAGATCTAGTGCTGTAAGAGGTGTGCGGTAGGTTCATCTCCGTCGTAGGTGATCACTTCTTCCGGATCACGGTTCAAAAGTTGGCGAGGAAGAGGGTGAGAGCTCGAAGAGAAGTGGCTACAGTTGAGTTGGTTGTAAATTCTTGTGGAACTTGGCTGTGGGTTTGTCTGATCACCATGGTTTTGCTTCTTTTTTATTTATATTCTAGTAGATAAGGAAATTTGTTTCTCGGCTAGGTCTTATCCTGTCGACTTTTATGTGGTATGAGAGGTGGGGAAATAAACACACCACAATTTGGAAGAGTAACCCAGGCAACCAGAGAGAGAGAGACAGGACCGGCACCGCCGGGCGGCCGTTCGTGTCGCACCACAATCCCCAACTGTCTTAAAATTCCCAGGTATTAACTGACGGACCCCAGTGGTCGCCCCTTGGAATGTCGCTGGTGTTTCAAGTGACCGGTCCTTATCCTCCGTCTCTCTCTGAGTTTTCTGTAGGTTGACTTTATTATTCCTGGAAGAGTATATATTATGACATATAAATATATATATGAAAAAAAACAATAGAAAAAAAAAACCCATTTTTTGGATTCTCAAGAAGCCACTGAGACCAAAAATATTTTTGGTCGCAATGGTACAGCCTACTCCACGCTGACGAGCGCCAAAAGCGCAAAACGCGCTTGTGGATGTCTTTTCTTGATTTACAAAGAAATTATTTTGGCCAAATATTAGGGAACAGGCTAAATCAATGAATAGTTGATTTCTGTTCCACCAGATGGCGCTCTGCCTTCTGAAAAGCACATGTGATCCTGGTCAGGATATGCCTTTTTTATTTTTAATATTTATATATCGTAATTTAAACAATGTGATATGTAAGTAATAAAGTATGACGTCTTTTCTAGTCGTCTCAAAGTGACACCAGCTTGCCACGGGACACCCGGGGGATCGAGAGAGGGACAAAGAAGGGGCGTTGGTCCAGATGTTGACAGTTAGTTAGGTTACAGTGGATATTTTCGGACAGCCCCGCTCAGTTCTAGGCCATTATCATCTCACGACGGTCCCCGCGGCTTCAGGGTAGACGCCGAGCTTTCTCTCAGCTGATCCTCAACTTTCCCCTGGTCCTGGTGCCACTTGAGACATCCCGGGAGAGCGTCTTTTGATCCCAAACTTTGTCCTTACTGTCCCGTGCGGACTTCCCACTCTGCACGCCTTGCCAACTCACTTGTTGGCTTACCCGGGTTTACGACATATATATATATATATATATATATATATATATATATATATATATATATGTGGTGAGGGCCTGTCGACTCTTGTAGAATCCTGTCGACTAAAACTGTGATGAGGTATCCAGTCGACTTAAACTATGGTGTGAGTCCCTGTAACTCTCGCTATACTGTGTTGACCGAGAGGAACAGTCAGGATGGGGAGTTTTCCAGTACCTCTCTGCACCTTGGAAGACCTTTAAAAGTTCTCACAAAGTACAGGCAGTCGTGCTCGAGGCAGAGTGGAAAGCTTGGGAATATCCACACAAAAAACGAAGACACAGTTGCACTAAGAAAGTTCCGTGAACAGATAAAAGTTGAGCTAGGAGCAAAAGATGGAGATAGAAGAGTACTTACTGGTCTACATGGTGGATAAGGAGGACCTTGGTGACAACCGACGAGGGCTCACGCAGATGATGAAGTGACTGTCAAGTGACTGTATTTTTGGCTAAGACGGGGGCCTTTTATATCGTTTCCGAGAAAGGAAGTATTGCATTTCAAGAGATGCGAAGAGCGTGGATGGTCTGACGAAATTCTAAACTGGCGCCATCCTGACAGTTTCCAATCTATCTTTAGAATTTGTTGTGGGAATTCTAAACTATCTCGATTTTAGACGTTTTTGACCTTTTGCTTTAGCTCAACTCTTAATCTATTACAGAGTTTTATTTATTTATCCTCATTTTGTACAAAGTACATTACATATGATGATGTAATGACACATGTCAATTATGCGTATAATTATTTACAGATGTGTTTCTATTATACAACATTAAAATCTTGTTATAAGTTATATACAATATGGGGTTGTTGGTTTAAATTACCATAGATGGGCCCCGGGAGTGAAAGGGTTTATCCGGGTTTAAGCGGGTAAAGCCTCTCTAACACAGGTAAGTAATTAAAATTTGTTTTAATTAATTCAAACTGTGAGGGTTAAAAGGGGCTATAACAAGATGATTCGTTTGGATATATCTGAATATAATAAAAATAAACGTGTTCAATTAAAAAGTTATAATATTGGCTATATAAAAAGATAATTTTCAGATAAAACTGTTGTTTAAAATAAATACATAATGATATGATTATGTGAAAGAGAATTGAAAATTGTAAGATATTATTGGCGGGCGTTAGAAAGGGTTAGGGGTTAAAGAATATGTGATTGTTAAGAGTGCACATGTAAACCAAATACTTAGATCCAGGTGCAAAGCGAGGAACTGGACCCACAGGCGGCACAGTTGGAACGCCTCAAGGCAGGATGGTCAGGATGGGGTAGGGCGTGAAGGGCCAGCCGTAGGGCGACATCTGCGTCGTGCCCCGAGTAGCAGTTGAGACGCAGGTCGGCCCAGGGGATGGAGCGGGGCACATCCACGGTAGAGATCCACCGCGCAGCTAGCTCGGCAACAGGATACTCCTGGAGCCGTGCCGAATCAAGTGCCCGGCGCGCCCTCTGGCTGGTGAGGCGGGTAATGGGAGTCGCCGATCCCCGCAGGACGATGGTCTCCGCCTCGTACTCCGCATGATAGCTGGAGCTGGCGTTTTCCCGCAGGAGACGTTGGCAGAAGGCCCCCAGATGCTGCGCGTCCATGAGCGCGGCCCGCGTTGAGCGCGCTAGTGCAGGGGCGCCATCGGAGAAGTCCCCAACAGTCGCTTGTAGCCAGCGCTCGGGAGCCAGCAGGTCTGGCGGCCGCAGAAACCTGTTGTCACCTCGAAGACGCAGGGACCTCAGGCTAGCGGGATAAAGAACCCGGTGGTCAAGCTCGAGGACGCTGAACGCGGCCTCCCACAGGCTCAGCAGTCTCCTCCTCCTAAGCGAGTGAGAGACGTCAGGAGCCGGCGGTGTCAGCCACGCCCGGCTGCGGACCAGCCAAGAGTAGCCGTTGGCGGCGCCACGAAGAGAGGTCTGGACCCCCTTAAAGCAGGCGAGCCGAAGCTGGCCCGCGATGTCAAGCAGGCCGATGCCACCATCGGAGACTGGACGCGCCAGGATGCCCCCGGGGAGCCGAGACTCGGCTCGTACCCCACCGAAGCGCGCCAACCATGGTGGTTTCAGGGGGAAGGTAGCAATGGAGGTGGAGCAGGATGGAACCCAGGACCAGGCTGTTGGCCGCGTGAGCAAGACCCACCAGCGACAGGCCGCGGGTGAAGGGCGACCACCTCGCGATGGCTCGCTCCAGCAGCCCCATAAGGTGTGAGGCCTGGGAGGCGACGGTATTTCTGGTGGTGATGGTGAAGCCCAGGACGGTCAATGACTCGGACGTCCAGGAGATTTCCAGAGGAGAATCCGTCCGGTGCTTCCAGGAACCGCACCAGAGCCCGCAGCTCTTCGTGAAGTTGACAGCCACCCCGGTAGACATGCGGAACTCTTCGAAGATCAGGGGCACGAGCTCAAACTGAGCGTCGTCCCGGATGAAGAGTACGACGTCGTCCGCTTAGGCGACCACGTTGCCGTGGCCCAAGGTCCTCTCTAGGCGGCATAGCAGAGGTCTAACTCCGATACTGAAGAGAGCGGCGCTGAGACGGCAGCCCTGCCTCACCCCGTTGAGAAGCGGGAAGGCCTTGATGTAGACAAATCCGACCCGGATGGAGGCGTCTGCTTCCCCGTAGAGGACAGCAATTCACCCTAGGAAGGTAGATGGTAGGCCCAGCTTCTCCAGCAGGGCGAACAGGTAGTTCCTGCTCAGGGTGTCGAAGGCCAAAGAGATGACAGCCAGCGGCGTGTCATGTCTGGATGCCCCGGCGGTTTCGTCACACACTCGCGCGATGTTTCAGGAGGATCACCGTCCTGGAACGGCGTAGGTTTGACATTGAGGCACCAGCTCTGGAAGATGACGTCGCAGACGGGCCATGAGCACGCCGTTGAGGACCCTGTAGTCGGTCGTTGGCAGGCTAATTGGCCGGAAAGCCTGTAGACCCGGACCACCGTACACCTTCGGCAGCAGGATGACCTTGCTGCGCCTTGAGGATGGAGGTAAGGCCCCGCGGAGTCGAGAGCCTCGAAGACTTGTCAAGAGAGAGAGAGAGAGAGAGAAAAAAACGAATTTACTCTACTTACTCTTTCCTTATATCTATAAAAATGAAATCCAAAATCGATGTTTGTTATCGCGTTGCGCAAAATCTAAAAAATTAATCATTATGAAATTTCGCATGTAGGTAGCTGAAGATTTCGTTTAACATATACTCGTTGGCTATTCAAAAACTAAAACGGTTAATGTACTTTTTTTATGTAAAACCAAAAAGCGTTAGTTCCAACCTTTTACCGCTTGGCGCCGCACTGGTCGCGACGATAAATGAATTTGATTGGTTAATAATTTTACACGTGTTTGTGTGTTTACAGATGAATGTTTTTATAGGTAAGATTATCCAATCGCCTTGAAACTTTAGGAAGTTATTTAATATACTACTGGGAAAGTTTCTGGTTTGAATTTGGTTTGAAATAAGTATTCGTTGCAATTTTATTTGCAAATTTCATACTTTCACTCGCAAGCAGCACCTCTCACGGTTTCTGGTGAAATTACATTTATAAATTGTAAAAATGCTAAAATGAGTTCCAAGTATAATAAATTTAATTTGAAAATTTAGTAATATAATATTCCAATGATGTAAAAAAAAACTTGGCATTTCAATATTAATATATATTTAAAGAAAATATTGTAACGTTTTTGTGTTAAATGTTAAAATGTTGTAAAGTTGAAATATATTTTTACATTGTTAATTTAATTTGTTGTTTTATAATAATGACTAGACGAATGGCCCGGGCAACGCCCGGGTTTTACCCGAGTGTGTATATATTTTAAAAACGTTTTAATTCAAATACTATTCGTTACAATTATAAATTGGCGCCATGGATGTCACTCTTGTGAAACGTCGCGTTCCAAACTGTGTGTTTTTAAAACGTTTTAATTAAAATACTATTCGTTACAATTATAAATTGGCGCCGTGGATGTCTCTCTTGTGAAACGTCCCGCCCCAAACTGTGTGTGTCTTGAAAATATAAAAATAAAAATGTGAATTTTCATAAAGATTATATCATCTCGATTTTTTTTTTTTTTTGCATTTCACCTACTAAATCGATAGAGATAATTACATTTGCAACATGAACTTAGGTATATTGACTAAATAGAAAACTGCATAGTAATAAAGATCATTTTTTAAAGGCACCATATCGTTTTTTTTTTTTCAATAAAATCGAAACAAAAATTAACGATAAATAACGATAATTGCCTTAAAAAGAAATTGCCTTAAAAAAAGAAACATTCGCGGTGATTTTGTCTTGCATTCGTTTATACAATTATTATATACCAATATGTCATTCTTGTATAATATATAAATGAGTTTTAAAAATTGTAAAAAAAAAAATGCATCGGCCGGGAATCGAACCCGGGCCGCCCGCGTGGCAGGCAAGCATTCTACCACTGAACCACCGATGGTTATGAAAAATCCCATCCGTGAGCTTCAGACAAACAAACAGACAAACAGACAGAATAAGGCAAATATATAAGTAGATGCAAATTGCATTGTTGTTGTTGTTTATTATCGTTTGTTATAAAAAAATGCACTGTATGCGATGATGATAACAAAATGAATTTTTAAATTAATATACATAATTCATTGTGAGAAAAAAAGAAATAATCAATTATAAAATTCACTAACGTGAAAATATATTTTTTATATTTTAATGTTTTTTAAAAAAATATGTTTCAAAAATATATTTAAACGCATATCGCAATATTTATATACGTTTATAAATCTATATATAGGTGGATTGGATGTTTTTTAGAATCGTTTTAACAAATGTTCGTTAGGCAACTTTTACTCGGGTAAAACCGGGCGAAGCCGGGAACATATATATATATATATTTATATATATATATGTTTGTCGGCTATGAACGCCCTCAATATATAACTAATCTCGCTGGAATTTGAACAGGACAAAGAGTTAAATCTGGAAGAGTTTTTTCTCGCACTTTAACCAAGAAAAATTATAATTAACCAAGTACTGAGCAACAATATTTCTTGTCAGAAATGTTGATGACAAAATTGCTGTATCATGCTTGATTGACATAAACAAAATTCTTAAGGGGATTATTCACTAAAGCAAACTACGGGCAAAGCCAGATAATAATTTTTAGTAGGCAGGAACAAAATTCTACCAGCGAAACATTCACTTGATCAGAAGACACACAAAGTCAGGTCATCTCTATATATAAAACTAGCCGAATGACCCGGGCAACGCCCGTGTTTTACCCGATTGAATGTTTTTATTCAAATACTATTTGTTACAATTATAAATTGGCGCCTTAAATAAATGCATATATTAGTTAATACCTATAGCCTATGTGCTTTATCTGTCTATGTACTGTTGGCTTCCGTAGGCGTCTCATACTGGGAAAAAGAAAGAGAGGATTCCATTTAGTTATTAACTAATTTATGCATTTATTTAAGGAGCGACCCGCTCCAACACAATAGTTACAAAAACGATAAAGCGAGTGGGGGTGGCATGATGGGGAGGGGGGGGGGGGGGGCAAAGGTGGCGTGATCGTAGCCAACCAATAGGAGGGCGCCATTCCAAAAAAAAAAAAAAGCAAACGGTGACAGAGTTGATTAGGAGATGAGGAATGACGCTCGTAACTGTATATAGAATATTGTTTCTCGGCCTTTTGGCTAAGATCATGTAGTATCTTTGGATATTTTTATTTATATATATCTTTTTAAAAATCTATTCAGTAGAGTGGATATGTTTACTCGAAAAATATACTTTATATATTATATAAATATATAATGAAATTAATAATTTTATAATTCTTATAATAATATTCTGTGTGTTCCGGATAATATTCGTTAGGCAAACTTTCACTCGGATAAAACCCGGGCGAAGCCGGGTACACATCCACTAGTAAAATATATAAAGGTCAAAATAATGAATGTCTGTCTGTCTGTACTCTATAGATTCAAAAACCATACATCCAATCGCCGTGAAATTTTGGGATATTATTAGGTATATCCCCGGGAAGGTTTTTGAAAAGTAATTTCTTGAATATCTTGAATATCCTTAGAGTTATTTGCGGATTTGTAGATTTAACTCGAAAGCAGCGCCCCCATTGCGACGATGATAAAAAGTTTTTTTTTATCTGATATCAGAATATAAAACGTTTATGGAGATAAGTATCTTTATTTTGATCTCTCAAGCTTTCGGGCTTGTCTGCCCTTCTACAGGAGAAACAATATATCAAGAAAATATAACGCCGCCTGATGCTAAAACTATTATGATTCTATGTACATCTATTATATATATATATATATACATTAGGATATTTTTGCATATTATTTTACTTAAGATATGTTTTTTATTTGGTTAAGCTATTTACATATTTTACTCTTGTTTGCTATATTCTATGAATTATCTTATAGGTTGGGAATTCTATTATTTAAGTTAGTTTTATAATGGTTATTGGCTATTACGTATAAGTTACATATATTATTGTTGATATTATTAGCTGGTACTAGGATATATTGTGTTATATGTTTCGGGCAAGTCTATTTTTCTATTGATGCTGTTGTGTTTTCTGGATAATAAAGATTCAATGATAAGCCTTTGATATTTGCTGTTTATGTTATTGTAATGTATTCTAGGTTCTTCTAATGCGAAAGTGTGACCTGTGTCTTTGCAGTGTTGGAAAATTAGGGATCTATTGTCTTGATTTATTATGTTACGTTTATGTTCATATATTCTAGTGCTGACTCTCCTTCCTGTCTCCCCCACGTATTTGGCTTGGCAATTATTGCATTCTAAGAAATATATTGCTTTTTTTGTTAGTGGATTTTATGATATTAGAATTATTCTTAGATAATGGATTTTTAATGATAGAGCCTATGTTAGGGGAATTACTGTAATATGTTTGGATGCCGAAGTTTTTTAAGTAGTTGGCTATTGTTATAGATGTTTGTGAAAATGGAATGTAACATATTGCCCTGTAAATATCTGTGGTTTTGTTTATTGGGTTATTGATTGTTATACTTTTGTGGAAATCTTTTAATATAAAGGTGATTGGGTATCCTGCTTGCTGGAGATTATTTATGATGTTCTGTGTTTCAATCATTTTTGAATTCTGTTGCGAGCAATGGGTGTGTATTCTTTTGGTTAGTGTTTTAATTGTGTTTATCTTATGGCTTAATATATTGTTCTTGATATATTGTTTCTCCTGTAGAAGGGCAGACAAGCCCGAAAGCTTGAGAAGATCAAAATAAAGATACTTATCTCCATAAACGTTTTATATACTGATATCAGATATCCAAAGGAGATTTAAATTGATTCATTTGAAAGTTTTTTATCTATAAGTTTTATTATCACTTAGTTTATTATCTTAAAGATTATTTATCAAAAGTAAGATTTCTACCTATTAATTGCGCACAAGTCAATGTTAGTTTTATCATTTATCTACAACACATATATTGGGAGAATAGATAAAGATGATTTTGTAATGTAGAAAATTAGGAAAAACAAAATTCAGGATGACACGGCAATTTATTTGAGACAAGAATAATGATACAACTCCAAGGCAAGATACTATTCCTTTAACTTCCAATTACCGAGGGAACCAATTAATATTGATTTTATTCAACTTATCGAGCATTTTTCAAGGGACCGGGAAAAAATGTTCACTTTATCGAGAGATTCAAATTCACGAGTTTCAAATTATCAAAATATATCTATTATTTTTTTTTTATAAGTTTATAGAGAATTGTTTTAACAAATGTTCGTTAGACAAACCTTTACTCGGGTAAAACCCGGGCGAAGCCGGGTTCATCTGCTAGTAGGTTAATAAAATAATGAATGATTACCTCTACAAAATATGTATCATCAATTATTGGCTAATCTATATATACTAGACGAATGGCCCGGGCAACGCCCGGGTTTTACCCGAGTGCGCATATATTTTAAAAACGTTTTAATTCAAATACTATTCGTTACAATTATAAATTGGCGCCATGGATGTCACTCTTGTGAAACGTCCCGTTCCAAACTGTGTGTTTTTAAAATGTTTTAATTAAAATACTATTCGTTACAATTATAAATTGGCGCCGTGGATGTCTCTCTTGTGAAACGTCCCGCCCCAAACTGTGTGTGTCTTGAAAATATAAAAATAAAAATGTGAATTTTCATAAAGATTTCATCATGTCGATTTTTTTTTTTTTGCATTTCACCTACTAAATCGATAGAGATAATTACATTTGCAACATGAACTTAGGTATATTGACTAAATAGAAAACTGCATAGTAATAAAGATCATTTTTTAAAGGCACCATATCGTTTTTTTTTTCAATAAAATCGAAACAAAAATTAACGATAAATAACGATAATTGCCTTAAAAAGAAATTGCCTTAAAAAAAGAAACATTCGCGGTGATTTTGTCTTGCATTCGTTTATACAATTATTATATACGAATGACCCGGGCAACGCCCGGGTTTTACCCGATTAAATGCTTTTATTCAAATACTATTCGTTACAATTATAAATTGGCGCCGTGGATGTCATTCTTGTATAATATATAAATGTGTTTTAAAAATTGTAAAAAAAAAAAAATGCATCGGCCGGGAATCGAACCCGGGCCGCCCGCGTGGCAGGCGAGCATTCTACCACTGAACCACCGATGGTTATGAAAATTCCCATCCGTGAGCTTCAGACAAACAAATAGACAGAATAAGGCAAATATATAAGTAGATACGAATGACCCGGGCAACGCCCTGGTTTTACCCGATTAAATGCTTTTATTCAAATACTATTCGTTATAATTATAAATTGGCGCCGTGGATGTCATTCTTGTATAATATATAAATGAGTTTTAAAAATTGTAAAAAAAAATGCATCGGCCGGGAATCGAACCCGGGCCGCCCGCGTGGCAGGCGAGCATTCTACCACTGAACCACCGATGGTTATGAAAAATCCCATCCGTGATCTTCAGACAAACAAACAGACAGAATAAGGCAAATATATAAGTAGATGTATATCTTGATTTTTCTATGTTTATGAGTGAGAAATTTTACAATGGAAGTCTCAAAGTGTGGGGAAGACTGTAAATGTGACAGTTGAGTTAACCTCGAAGTATTTATCTGAAAATTAAATATTTCATTTGTTCATCTTACGAAATTTTGGCCAAAAAGCCAAATTTTACACGTTCACAATATGTCCCAAGAAATACACCTCCTTGACACTAAACATGCACTTATTCTCGTTTAAAGTAACGTTGGCATTTCTTAGCTCTCGTAGCATGGAGCGCAGAATTTCGTAATGCTCCTCTTTGGTCATTGCAAATATCAGAATATCCTCCAAGTAGCAAATTACTCCTTTTTATCCACTGAGGATGATGCCCATGGTTTGTTGAAAATTCCTGGAGCAATTGAGGTTCTAAACGAAACGCGGCGAAAGCTGTAACGTCCGAAGGGAGTGATGAAGGTAATTAACTTCTGACTCTCTTCATCAAGTGGTATCTGGTGAAAACCGCTATTGTCTTCAAGTTTCGAAAAAAATTAGCTTACCCCAGCTGGCACAACATGTGCTCGACTTCTGGCATCGGATGTGTCTCCCTTTCAATGCCCATGTTTAACTTCGATAAGCCTAACACATATTCTTATATATCCGTTGGTATTGCTAGCAATACCATTTGGTGCACACCATTCCATTGCTTCCTGCACTGGCTGAACAATATCCATATTTTGAAGTTCAGTGAGTCCTGTCTTCAACTTTTCAATAAGTGGTAAAGGTACTCTCCGCGGCGTGTGTATGTCGAACGGTTGAGCATCCTTTTTCATCTTAATTTTGTAGGGTTCTTAAACTTTTCCAATCCATACGAAAAGTCTAGGGAATTCCCGTTTAATATCAACTGAAGAAACGGTTGCAGCCTTTGGTGAATTCAATCGCACCAACAACTTCAGCTTGACACATGCATTACAGCTTAGCAATCGCTTACTCATTTGATATGTAACATATATAAGTTCTTCAATTGACATCGTCATATTTCAGTTTTCCTGTGAACATTCCAGCGCACTTCAGACTTTGTCCAGAAGATTCTCGAATAGTGCAGGTTCGCAGGTCGCAATTTTCGATTTTTACATTTCTTTGTGAAATTTGCAGAGGGATAACTGTCACGTCTGCTCCAGTGTCTAGCTTCATACTTACCGCTATGTTATCTAATATCAGTGTCTCAATCCAAGGTTCAGATTCTTTTAACCCTAATAAAGTCAGTAAAAATGCATTTGGAAGTGAGATACTCTCTTTGGAAGTCACCTCTGTCACCATTGTCTGCTTTTTCTTCCATATCTGTCGTCCATAATTTTGGGTTGATGTCGATGGCAGGTTTGCTTTACAACATGACTCCCAGTGACCAAAAACATTACATTTATTGCAAGTCGTTTGCAAAGATGGTAACGTCTTTCCCCGGAAATGAGTTTTTCCGCAATTTCTACCTTTTTCTATCTGTACGCCATTTGTCTTCTGCGCCTAATAATGCCCAAATTTTTGGGAGGTTTACTTCGCCGCCTTTACCTGGTTAACCTTAAAGTTGTGTGGGTTGCTAAGGTCATCTTGTTGCTTCTGGATAGCTTCAAACTGGCTAACTCTTTTTACAGTTTTTTTCTAGCGTTAAGTTTTCATCTAACTGTCATCTCTCAGAAAGATTTTCATTTCGAACACCACTATCATGAATCATTTCGTCAAGTGACAGCCAGGCTGCAATAAACTGGATACAATTTGACTAAATTAATTCATGAAAAAACACACCAAAACTGAAAGTTTTATTTTGTGAAAGAGGAAATACAAATCGTATAATCGTGTAATCATCGTGTAAACAAACCACGTGTTAATTATTAACCAATCAAATTCATTTATCGTCGCGACCAGTGCTGCGCCCAAGCGGTAAAAGGCTGGAACTAACGCTTTTTGTTTTTTTTATTTTTTTAAAAAAGCACATTAACTTTTATAGTTTTTTGAATAGCCTATATGTTAAACGAAATCTTCAGCTACGTACATGCGAAATTCCATAATGATTGAGTCAGTAGATTTTGCGTGAAGCGATAACAAACATCGATTTCGCATTTCATTTTTATAGATATAAGGAGGAAGGAAGGATATATATAAATAAAAAGTCCTTTATAAATATATTGACACTATAAATTAATCACAGGTATTTAAAATATTAATAATTAAATCTTGTTTAAAAAAAAACAATGAATCAATCATAACCTTTGTTTACATCGCGCGTCATCTTGACGTCATATTTCAGATCTGGCCAAATGTCTCGGGGTCACCCGGGTCTCCCATATAAACATTAAATATATTAAAATATTTCCAATATTTTATTTTTAGTTTACCAACCACAATATAGTGTAATGTGTTTAAAAGCCATTCATTATAAGGTTTGGATAGGCTAAACTGGGAATAGTAAACCATTTAGCATGTACCAAAATATCCAAGGGAAAGCACTTTTCATCATTTTATTTTCCCCCAAACTTCAATAACAAACAACTCTCAATCAGCTTTTTTAGTATATTTCTATTAAACTTTCTTATATACTCTCTCTCTCACTACCATAGTTTCGAGCTATGGCCTTCACCAGAACAGGGGCTTTAGAATGAAGGAAGCAGACTGACTATGTTTTTTTTCCAATGTACCTAATGATAAAAGGCTTGTTGACTGATGTCAGAATGATACAGCAGGTTTTCTTAATTCCCCAGGGTTCATTGAAGTAATTTATCATTTAAAAATAAGTATCAAGAGGTCTTTTACTTCTTACCTAACCTCATAATGTCTTGTAAACACTTCGCTAGACTAAGGTTAGTAAATCAGTGAGCTTGTCTCAAGAACTCCCATAGCTTTTTTAGTTGCTGGTTGGCAAAAAATGTTTAGCACTAACCTCTAAGTAATCTATGATATTTCAGCATTGTCACCTTAATCAGAATGGAGTTGACTTTGTTGAAAGATAAGAGCATTGCATATTATGGTGAGCCTCCATAAGCCTTTTGTTCAGGTACTACAATGGTACAGATTTGAGAGGGTTAAATTCTCTTAATTTCTATTTATTGAAACAGACACAGAAAAGGACACTTGTAGCTAGCAAAATTCCAAACTAAAATTACACAATTAAAAAATTTGAGCCATGAATTCTAGTGATGTTTAAGATATTGCTTAAAATGCCAGTGAATCCTATGTCTTGTTCCAGCGATCTCGATGTTTCCCAGAGTTGCGATAAACATATTGCTGGTAATCTAGTTTCCTCCATATTTAGGATTTTAAGCCAGTACTTTAAAGATAATTTTAACACTGTTACACCCAGTGAGACTCTTCCGGTTTCCGCTCTAAGAATGTAGGGTGTATTTTGGCAGATTCAAGTACCGGCATATAAACATGTCTTGAATTTTATCTAGCATTGTAGTCTGATCGTTTGCCCATATCAGCACAGCATAAAGCAAGGTAGATTGTACAATTGTGTCCCAAGAGTTTCATTGATGGGTGAAATGAATTCATCTTAGATTTGCTTAAAATTGACCATACGGAACCAATAGCTGCAAGCGCTTTACCTTTATGGCATGGAGCCACCTGGTTGAACAATCAAACATCTGAAGAGCCCCGCTCTGATATGAAAGTATAATTTTCATTCCTTTCGCTCTTCGTTCTACCATTCATTATATTAGAAGGTTATTTTCTAAAAATATCAACAATTGGTTAGCGTGTGTAGAAATTACTTGATCTCTGGAATTGCATTGGGGATATAAGGAGGCCAGGAATCCCAATGGATTGTGAAAATATCCTTGAGATCCTGTACATGTACAGATCACCTGCTATCATGATTCTATACCCATCTGTTGTTTGGTTCTGAACCAACATTTGTCCAGTTAACTGCAATCCAGTGTGGTTCAATATCAACATTTTCAATTAATCACTGAACATATTCTTAACGCCCACAATAATACCTTCTGAGTATCTGTCTCGATTCACAAGCCTTGAAGCTAGTTATTCATAAATTTGGAAATTATCTAGTATGAGGTTCAGAGATTCCAAGCACCAAGTTTCCATCAAGGCAAAAATGTAAAATTGCTTTACATAATCAAGAAGCGAGAAAAGAGAATTTATCCTGAAATAGCCATTTATATTCCAAAATAATATTTTAGGTAGTTTATTACTGACCAAGGGCATTTTTTTTTTGTTAGAAAACCGAATGTCTATTTTGAAACACGCCTTTGTTTTGATTGGAATTATTTACATATGAAGACAAATTAAGGTCTAGCATAGAATGTTTACTAACTACAGTATAACCTCGTTAATTCGACACACGCCAATTCGACACTCTGCGATAATTCGACCATATTCTGATGTCCTGACCTCTGGCCTATCAAATAACAAACAGTATTTTGAGTTCAAGGCATGCGAGGCACCTCGCATGCCTTGAACTCTTATACTTATATTATTCAGAGGATTTCATCTCTTTTTAAACAGTATTTTGACAATATCGATAATATGAGACTTCCGATAGTTTGACCATTTTAAAATTCGAATTTCGACAGTTGAATGTTTTTATACATACAACTTTACCGCTAAAAAGGTATTACGGCGGCAAAAGCGGCGACGATCGGCGGGCGCAGATAGGATCACGCCTGCGCACCTTTGGTTAGTTTAAGTTTCACTTTGCAGTGCCGTTGCGCAATGAGGCAAGTTTTTTTTTTTTTTTTTAACACGAGAATTTAGTCATCGTGCACTAAAAAAAAATGATATTTTTATTATATTTTTAATTTTCAGCATTGAAATATTTTAGTTATTTTAAAATTTACAAATAATTACTTTTTAAATAAATACAAGGTAAAAAGACCAAATCCAAATAAATAAATAGTGTGTGACGTTTCGGTAACAACGCTGTTACCGAAACGTCACTCACTATTTATTTATTTGGATTTGGTCTTTTTTCCTTGTGTATATAATCTATAATCCAAATTGTGCCTTATCATTTATAAATAAATAAATCTTTATAAAATGTAGCACAATGATTATGATAACATTTTATTTCAATATTCCATTTCCGTGTTATTATAAAAGATTTAAACACAAAATCAATAACACCTGCAGCAGCAGTGGATGGCTTTAATACAATAAAATCTCTTTGTTATTTAAAAGACATTTTAGAGGAAGAAAGACATGCATGTCTTTTAAAAATAGACCATCTGGAATACATCCTGAATAGGATTTCTGTGCAAAAACAGACATCTATAAAGGAATTTTTTTATAGATCTTGATTCTTTTTAAATAATATTTTTAAATTTTCTTTTTATTTTCCATATTTATTTCCTTTCAACTGCTATTCTCTTCAATGTGAATAAAATATTATTTGTAATTATTTATGTTTCAAAAATATGTATTAATGCCATTTTGTCCCTGATACTAAAAGTTAATCATGAAAATAAAAATATGTAACAAAAAAGTACACACACAATGGTTTCAACTAATATCATTAATTTATATTACAAAGCTATTTTTAAAAAATATTATTTTAGCGAGTTAGATGATTAACTAATCATCTCACTTTAATTCAACACTTTTTTTAATTCAACTGAAAGCTCTGATCCCTTGGGGTGTTGAATTAAAAAGGTTCGACTGTATATATTGCTATAAAACATTACCACCCTGGCCCATAACTTGATCATTTGAAACATAGTATCTTGTATCTCCCACTATCAAGCTGTTGTTTCTCTGTTTAGCTCTTATTCCTCTATCCAGGAGTTATTTCCTTTTTCTAATTAGTAGTTTTTTCTGATATCTAATGTTTGGAGGGTAATCTTTATTTAGACAAATTCAGTTATCTCTGAGCTTGAATGAATTTTTCAAAAGTACAATTCTTTCTTTATATTCGGGTACTTCAATGGTGAATTGACCCTTTTGGACAATCTTCTGCATTATTGCATTTCAATTTCCTCTAATATTTGCATCTGATCTGTGATTAGTTTTTGTATCAGCGAGCAAGATTCGCCGGAGATTCTATTCCATAAAAAATCAAGTTTCTTTATCTCTGTTTCATCTCGTAGAGATCCATTCTTTTCTCGATTTCACAGATCTTTCCCAAGTTTGCCAATATAGCCTTCGTTATAGTTTCTAGGGAAGTCTCCAGTTGTAGTAGGCGCTGGTTAATTTTTTCAAAGCC
>CP092869.1:30895594-31133821 GCA_030710605.1 Cordylochernes scorpioides | reverse complement strand
TGTGTCAAACACTGAAAACCTTGAATCCAGCTTTGCTCCCCAATTGTCAATTCTATTTGACATCGCTGTAATTAACTCATGTAAATCTCTCTCTTTGCCTGCATCCAAAGTTGTCTGTCTTGTAGATTTAGGCCCGGGGTTTTGTTCCATTCCGGATATCAGTAAAAGCATTAGCACTATACATCTCAGATTAGCTTTCCTAGTATAGGAGGGTACTTTCATTTCAGGCTTCTTTGATATAGGCTTAGCAAAATACGATGTTATCTTTCTAAGGATTTCTTGTTGTATTTGTACTCACGTATGTTGTAGTTACGAGGACATCCCTTTTTGATAAAACAAATATATATTTATTTAAGGAACGACTTGTTCCATTACATATATTGTTGAAACAAGCTAGCGATAAACATAACAAAGTTTGAAGGTAGAAGTTGGAAGTTAGTGACGTCATAGTAGTGACGTAGCATCGATGATGATTAAAGTCAAAGTTTACGTAACAATTCCCTCCTTACTTTGTCTTTATTCCCACGATGCTGAGGTTCACCAGGTGTTTCTTCATCTGGTCTCGGGATAGGTCCTTTGTGAAGATATCCGCCTCCAGGTCCTGAGATGGCTTATACAGAAGGCAGATGTCTCTGGATTCATAACAGTCTCTCAAGAAGTGGTACTTCCTGTTGATATGTCTACAGAGACTGCTTTGTTTAGGGCTGGAGATCCAGTTGATCAATGACTGACTGTCTGTATAGATCGCAGTTGGTTTTTCCATGAAATTCCATTCTTCCAGCTCTCGTAACAGGTTTATTATCCACTTGATTTGACAGCAGCTTTCACAAGCAGCTATCATTTCCGCTTCCATTGTGGAGAGGGCGACGAGTGGTTGCTTACTACTTTTCCAGTCTATAGTTGCTTCGCCGAGCTTCAATACATATCCGCCGTAGAATTTTCCGTCATGAGTGGTCGACCAGCTGGCATCGGTGTAGGACTTCAGTATTCCAGTGTTCCCTCTTTCAAATTTCTCTCCTAGGTCAATTGTTCCTCGTAGGTATCTCATCATTCATTTGATTGCTGTCCAGTGCATCTGTTTTGGTTGTCTGGAGTACTGTGAAAGTTTGCTAGTGATGTAAGCGATGTCGGGTCTGGTGTTAACAGCTAGAAACATTAGCATTCCAAGGGCTTCTTGGTAAGTGTGCTGATCACAATTGTCATCTTCAATATGATTGTCCAAAATGATTTCTTTGGAACCTGGTGTTGGAACTTCCTTACAATTTTCCATTCCATATTTCTGCAATATTTGTTGTACATAGTGGCTTTGCTGTAGCGAAATTCCCTCCTTGTCTTGTATGATCTTGATTCCCAAAAACATGCCTTTACATGTTACATCCTTTATTTCCAGGTGATGTCTCAATTTATTGATGAATCTGTTTTAGGTATCTTCAGAATCTGAAACAGTGATAAAGTCATCAACATATATCCCTTCATAGAAGTATTTGTCTTCATTCTTCCATTTAAATAGGCAAGGATCAGATTTAAGTTTTTCCAGTCCACAGTCATGAAGTACTTGACTGAATTTCTCATACCACGATCTTCCGGATTGAGGTAGACCGTAAATACTTTTGTTGAGTTTGCAAACTTTGTTTCTGTCTTGAACAAATCCAGCAGGTTGTTCCATGAATATTGTATTTCCAATGTTTCCATTTAGATAGGCTGCTTTCACATCAAATAGTTTAATGACTGAATCTTTTGTTGCTGCCATTGACAAACTAGTCCTGAGGGTGGCATTTTTAATTACAGGGCTGAAACTTTCGTTGTAATCTCTTCCTGGGATTTGGTTGTATCCCATTGCAACAAGTCTAGCTTTGTAAGTTTTGTTTTCTTGGTCTTTAGATATTTTGAACACCCATTAATTTTGACAACTTTAGCGTTTACAGGTCTAGGTACCAGTTCCTATACTTGATGCGAGTATATGTTCTGTATTTCCTCAAGCATTGCGTTCTCCCAATGTTTCTTGTCTTCGCATGCGATGGCTTCATCATAGTCTTTCGGAATGGTTTCATTCGTAGTAGCCAGAACGTAGTCATCGAATCTTTTAGGTATTGTTCGAGTTCTTTGTGGTCTGTCTGATCCACTTGACTCTGTTTGTCTGTTGATCATGGTATCTGGTGCTGGCTCTTCAATATCAACATCTGATAGAACATGATTGTCCAGTTGTTCATCCTCCTGAATGAAGAAATATGTGTCAGTGTCCGTATTATTATTATCACTTTGTTTTTCTTCCGAGATGACATTATTGTTCTCTCTGAAGTGAATGTCTGCGGTTTCGAGAATGACTCTCGCTGTGATATCAAATACTCGATAAGCTCTTCTGCATCTTGAATAGCCTACAAATATTCCTCTCTTAGATTTAGCTTTTAGTTTGTGTATTTGATGATTCTCGAGTTTATAGAAGACTTCACAACCAAATCTCATGATGTGAGAGACGGATGGCTTTTTACCTTTCCATTTTTCCATAGGGGTAGTGTCTGGGTCATTGGTTGTAGGAGTTAGATTGTACAGATATGCAGCTGTATTCACCGCTTCTGCCCAGAAGTGTAGGGGTAATTGGGAGTCTGCCAGAAGTGTTCGGCCTTTGTCTAATAGTGTTCTGTTAGCTCATTCAACTCTCCCATTGCTTCTTGGGGTGTAAGGTGTAGTTAGTTCATGTTTAATTCCTTTGGATTCTATGAAGGTTTCAAGGTTTTTATTGATAAATTCTGTTCCGTTATCTGTTATAAGTCGTTTTAGTTTTGAGTTTAGCTCGTTTTCTCTCTTTACAATAAACCTTTTCAAACTTCTGCTGCTGAGAGTTTATCTTTGAGAAATTCTACAAATATTCTCCTAGAAAATCCATCTACGATGGTCAAGAAATATTTACTTCCGCCCAAGGAGTTTATTCTCATTGGACCACAGAGATCAACATAAATGGCTTCAAAGGGGTAGCTTTCCTGATTGCTATCTGTGTGAACATAGGGTACTTTGGTCATTTTTCCCAATCAGCAAGCATCACATTGATCAAGGGTACCATTTATAGAGTTCAAGCCTTTTAGAAGATTGTTCTTCAAAATCAGGTCTAATTTGTTGTCACTAGGATGTCCTAACCTTCTGTGCCATGCAGTTCTAGAATTGTCCTTTGAAATCAAGCAATGTTCATTTGGAACATGAGTTGCTTCAGGTGAACGTGATAGGTTCAATGTGTACATGTTACCATCAAAGTTGCCTGTTCCTATTAGCTTGTCATCAGAAGAGTATATGTATGCTCCTTCAGAGTTCAAAAGAACAGAGTTCCCTCTTCTTACTACGCTTGGAATGGACATAAGATTTCCTTTCAGGTGTGGTGCATGGAGGACATTATGCAGGGTTACAGCGTTGTTATGTTTGTCCTTACCTTGTACAGCAGCTTGGATTGATTCTGATGAGGCAGATTCGATGTGTCTCCCTTCTTCCGCCACTTGAATGCTTCTCCTCTCCTCCGTCTTGTGCTCGATCCATTCACCATGGGAAGTCATGTGGCTTGTGCACGCAGAATCAATTATCCACACGTCCTGAGTCGTCGGGCGTTCCTCCCTTGTGATTACATGTAGTGCGAATTCTGAAGTGGAGTCTCTTCGTTGGGATGGTTCCTCCGTTCGTTCTTGGATTGCTGATCTGGCCGTGTCTTTGTTTTGTTTTGGTCCTTTATGGTAGTTCCTTGTACGGGCCATGTTATTTTTGTTTGTTGTATTATTTTGATTTCCTTTGTTGTTAGGGTTGAACCAACAGTCTTTCTTGAAATGTCCTTTTCTTTTGCAAATGAAGCATGACTTTTCTTTGAATTGGTTGCCTGATGATCTGAAAGCATTTTCATGATTTTTGTTTCTGTCCTGTCTTTTCTTCTCGAAATCCAGTAGAGTTTGTCTCAAGTCTGGTAAGGAGATTCCCCTGTTTATTGACAGTGCTGCTGTGATCGTGTCAAAGTTAGGTGTGAGTCCTTCAACAATGTATCGTACAAGCTCTCTTTCTGTTACTGTCTTTCCTAGCTGGGTGATCTCTTGTGCCAGTTTCTGTGCTCGTACAATATACATGTTAACATTTTCATTTGGGTTCAATTTTAGTCTGGCTAGATCCAACATTAGGTCTATCCTTTTATTTTCTAGATATCCTTCAAACCTTTTCTTTATGTCGTACCAAATTCTTTTGGCCCTTTTATCGCCTCGAAAGATGATTGTTAAGTCATCCGAAAGTGACAATATTATTAGACTGTATGCCTCCCGATTATTTTTCTTCCAAATATCATATTCTAGTTTATTATTTGTTAAGTCTGGCTCGTCATTTACAAATACGTCCTCGAAGAGATCTTTTGAATCTAGAATTGCTTCCATTTTCATGGACCACGTTGTATAGTTATTTTCTGTTAACTGTTCAATTTTTGCTAAGTTATGGGTATCCATTTTCAATCAATTTTTCTTTCTGAATTGGCGGTTAGTCCAATTATTTAATTTCTTTTTGATTTAAATGGATCAATTGGCGGTTAGTCCAATTCGCACGCCCAAACCACGCTCTGCTACCAAATTGATATAGGCTTAGCGTAATACGATGTTTATCTTTCTAAGGATTTCTTGTTGTATTTGTACTCACGTATGTTGTAGTTACGAGGACATCCCTTTTTGATAAAACAAATATATATTTATTTAAGGAACGACTTGTTCCATAACATATATTGTTAAAACAAGCTAGTGATAAACATAACAAAGTTTGAAGGTAGAAGTTGGAAGTTAGTGACGTCATAGTAGTGACGTAGCATCGATGATGATTAAAGGCCAAGTTTGCGTAACATTCTTTGTATAACATGAAACAATTTCATTGTTAAATTTTCATATGTTGACCTATAGTGGGTTTCTTATATAATTATAATCCAATTAAACAAAAGCAGAATTATTATCAACTTCATTTCGCCTTAATAAAATATAGAATTATAGTTTACTTAGCAAATATTCAAAGTACAATAATGGTAAGAAAACTACATAGGAATAAAAAAATGGTTAAAAGCAATACTTATCAGAGACAAGGCTTACTGCATCCATTCTGGTTAGCGACCTGGCCGAGAATCCACAATTTTTTACATCGCTAAAAACATGAAGCAAAGTTGATCCACTTTGCCGTAGTGGGGGGGCCCGAGTCCGACTTCCAAGTCGTTCCGCCAAGAGATCAACACCATAGAGGTCCGTACGTCTCTTGACCTCACGGACAATACAGCAGCTACATATTTAATTCATTTTGTCTCCTCTCTAATTGTAAATACGTTGCTGTATCACCTCATAAGCATGAATAAATAAAATTCTGAAAAAATATTTTTTTAAAGTCCGCCAATAGAGTATCAATTCACCTTATTATTTCTAATAAATTATAATAGTACTAGACGAATGGCCCGGGCAACGCCCGGGTTTTACCCGAGTGCGTATATATTTTAAAAACGTTTTAATTCAAATACTATGGCGCCGTAGATGTCATTCTTGTATAATATATAAATGAGTTTTAAAAATTGTAAAAAAAAAATGCATCGGCCGGGAATCGAACCCGGGCCGCCAGCGTGGCAGGCGAGCATTCTACCACTGAACCACCGATGGTTATGAAAATTTCCATCCGTGAGCTTCAGACAAACAGACAGAATAAGGCAAATATATAAGTAGATGACCCGGGCAACGCCCGGGTTTTACCCGATTAAATGCTTTTATTCAAATACTATTCGTTACAATTATAAATTGGCGCCGTGGATGTCATTCTTGTATAATATATAAATGAGTTTTAAAAATTGTAAAAAAAAAAAAAAAATGCATCGGCCGGGAATCGAACCTGGGCCGCCCGCGTGGCAGGCGAGCATTCTACCACTGAACCACCGATGGTTATGAAAAATCCCATCCGTGAGCTTCAGACAGACAAACAAACAGACAGAATAAGGCAAATATATAAGTAGATATTTTCTAAATATATTATTTTAATTATATATTTGGTTATCCTAAAAAATGTCCATTAGTAGTGAATTATGTGATGAAAAATTTAATTAACTTTAATTCAATCGAAAGCTCTGATCCCTTGGGGTATTGAATTAAACAGGTAAGACTATATATTTAATTTGAAAATAGATAGCAGCAATCTGGCTTCAGAGATTATATTAGATATTTGTTTAGATTTTTTACATGAAGTTGTGCTCTTTAATGGTTCTACTTCTAGAAATATTTTTTTAAATTTTAGTGGAACCTCTTTACAACTTGATAATAGAATAATATAACCTTTTTAATTCAACACCCCAAGGAACCTGAACTGTGCTGAGAACATGGGATGTTTTCCCACGTGACGCGGCGGAGCGTGACTGGGCCTGCACGGGTAAGTTGTTGTTTTGAACTCTGTATGGATGGACACTAAAACATGGTGGCAGCGATAACTGGATAAAATACGAACCCGTATATTGCAAAATATCGATTTTTGCGTACGTTGGAAGATAATTCAACATGGATCATATTCAACCTCCAGAAACCTTCGACTTCTCAACTCCCAACGAATGGCCCAAATGGAGGAAGAGATTCGAACGATACCTCGTGGTCAGTGGAATGAAGAAGAAAGAGGAGGCGGACAAGATCGATTTGTTCATGTACTTGATGGGTGACCGCGCGGATGATATATTCAGTACCTTCAAGTTCGAAAAGGAGGAAGAGGCAACGAAAATTGATTCCGTCCTCAAGGCGTTCGACAGCCACTTCTGTGTCAGAAAGAATATTATCTACGAACGTGCGAAATTTAATTCAATAATCCAAGAGGATCGGGAGCCAGTGGACGAATTCATCACTTCATTGTACAAATTGGCTGATAGTTGCGAATTTAAGGGTCTTCATGAGCAGTTGATCCGTGACCGAATAGTGGTTGGAGTGAGGGACAAAGCTTTATCTGAAAGAATGCAGTTGGACAGCGAACTGACTTTGGAAAAGGCGATGAAAATGGTTCGACAGCAGGAAGCCATTCGACAGCAGCAAGTCGACCTGCAGCGTCCCTCAACAAGCCAAAAGGTCAATCAGGTGAAGTTCAACTCGAAGACACAATCACCGAAACAACAACCTTCGAGGAAGAAGGAGAAGTCAGCCAAAACAAGATCATGATGTCCAAAATGCAGAGGTTTCCCCCACAGGGAAGGACAGGCTTACCGTGCTGAAGGACAAAGATGTAACCTATGTTCAAAAACTGGCCATTTTGCAAATTGCTGCCCAGATAAGCAGGCGAAGACTGCGGAAGTCCAAGCTGTTTCTGAACTTGATGAAGAAATTGATTTTCTCCTGGAGGTCTCAGCTGTGGAGGATTCATCTAATCTCGATGATGATGAAGGCAAGTGCAGGAGGCGATGGACAGCAGAAATCCAAGTGAACGGGAAACAGGTGAAGTTCAAGCTCGACTCCCAGGCGAATGTTACATGTGTTCCTCTGTGTCTCTTCAAGAAGATAATGGGACAGCAACAACTAGTGGAAAGTGATATCAACATTAGAGCTGCTGAATTCTCCGAACTTCAGACTGTGGGTATGTTTATATCAACGCTGCGATCTGGCAATTATGAAATCAAGGATAAGATTTATGTCATTCGTCGTTTAAGTGAACCTCTTCTGAGTCGCCGGGCATGTGAGCTCTTGAACCTGGCGAGGCGGATTGAAGTGGTGGCGACGAGAATTAACCCGATCAAGGAATTCCCTGAGTGCATATCCCTGGAAAGGAGCTGCTCGATGCTGATGCATTATCCAGACAACCACTTCATACAACCGAGGGAGGTGAAAACGAACGGCCAACCTCAGCGCATATAAATGCAGTTCTCTCGAGTATACCCGACAAAGACGAGATGTTGACGAAGATTTTTGAAGCTCAACAAGAAGATACGACCCTGAAAGCAGTAGTCAACTACCTTGAGCAAGGCTGGCCAGATAAGAAGATGTCACAGGCTCTGCTCTCTTATTGGCATGTCAAGGATGAACTCGGCGTTCAAAATGGACTACTGATGCGTAGCTGTCGTCTTGTTATTCCAGCAAGTATGAAACTGGAGATCCTAGATAAGTTGCACGCTGGGCACTTCGGGATTACAAAAACAAGACTTCGCGCACGTGAGACGGTATGGTGGCCTGGAATTTCGGAGAGATCGCGGAAACGGTCAGAAAGTGCAGTGTCTGTATCTAGGAAGCCGTCTCAAAACATGAACCTTTGATACCAACCAACTTTCCTACACGACCGTGGCAAAAGATTGGAATGGATTTGTTCAAGTTCGAGAATAAGTGGTATCTAGTCGTAATTGACTATTATTCTCGCTTTCCTGAAATGATTCAGCTGGATCGGCTCACAGCCAATGTGGTGGTGCGTAGTTGCAAATCCATATTTGCCCCAATGGAATACCAGAAACTGTTGTAAGCGATAATGGGACGCAATTTGGAGCTGCTCGTGAATTTGGAAATTTCGCAAGGCAGTACGGATTCACACATGTCACTTCAAGTCCTCGATTCCCGCAGAGCAATGGGATGGCAGAAGCAGGTGTGAAAATTGCTAAGTTGATCCTCAAGAAAAATCAAGACCCATCGCTTGGACTCCTGGAGTATCGATCGACCCCTTTGGAGAACGGTTACAGCCTTGCTGAGCTTCTCATAGGACGTAAACTCCGAACGACCTTGCCAATTGCACCAGAGAATCTTAATCCAAAGTTGGTGGACTCTCAGACCCTGAAAAGAAAGGAAGGGAGAAGGAGAAAGGATATGAAATCCAGATATGATCGACGCTGCGGAGCTACGGACATGGAGGAGCTATCCGAAGGTAACACGGTTTGGATTACAGATATGCGAATCTGGGGGTTTGTAAAGCAGAAATCATCGACACAAAGGTCATATATGGTTGATACTCCAGTTGGGACTTTACGTCTAAACAGGTTCCATCTACGAAAAGGCGATACAGTGCAATATCCATCCGACCCATCGACGCCGACCTTTTCGGGGGAGGAACTGGTTGAAAATGAAAAGACCCCAGCTGTGTATTATCCCTCTAACGACTCAGAAGACGGCCAGATAAGAACCTGGAGTGGACGAATTGTTAAACCCGTGGATCGCCTTCATTATTAATTATATTATGCATTTAAAGTTTGTAATGTATATATATTTCAAATCTTAAAAAGGGGGATGTGCTGGGAACATTGGATGTTTTCCCATGTGACGCGGCGGAGCGTGACCGGGCCTGCACGGGTAAGTTGTTGTTTTGAACTCTGTATGGATAGACATTAAAACATGAACTTTAGTTGAATTAAATTAGTCAGATGATTTCATCACATCATTCACTTCTAGTGGATATTTTTTATGCCACAACCAAATATTTCTATTAAGGCAGGATAAATTATCAATTACAGTAAAACATGCCTTAGTGTTACGCAAACTTTGACTTCATCATCATCGGTGCTGACGTCACTACACACTACTACACTTCATGACCTTTCTGTTTTGATTTTTATCGCTCGCTTGTTTACAGCAATTGTATTGGAACAAGTCGTTCCTTAAATAAATATATATTTGTTTTTATCTAAAAAGGGATGTCCTCGTAACTACAAAAATAAGTGAGTACAAAACAACTTGAAATCCATTAAAGAAACATCGTATTTTTGCTAATCCTATCAATTTGGTAGCAGAGCGTGGTTTGGGCGCGCTAATTGGACTAACCGCCAATTGATCCATTCAAATCAAAAATATATTAAATAATTGGACTAACCGCCAATTAAGAAAAAGTTGAATGAAAATGGATACACATAACTTAGCAAAAATCGAACAGTTAACAGAAAACAACTATACAACATATCCATTAAAATGGAAGCAATTCTAGATTCAAAAGATCTCTTCGAGGACGTAATTCTCAATGACGAGCCAGACTTTACAAAAAATAAACTAGAATAGGATATTTGGAAGAAAAATAATCGGGAAGCATACAGCCTAATAATATTGTCACTTTCGGATGACTTAACAATCATCTTTCGAGGCGATAAAAGATGCCAAAAGAGTTTGGTACAACATAAAGAAAAGGTTTGAAGGATCTCTAGAAAATAAAAGAATAGACCTAATGTTGGATCTAGCCAGACTAAAATTGAACCCAAATGAAAATGTTAACATGTATATTGTACGAGCACAGAAACTGGCACAATAGATCACCCAGCTAGGAAAGACTGTAACAGAAAGAGAACTTGTACGATACATTGTTTAAGGACTCACACTTAACTTTGACACAATCACAGTAGCACTGTCAATAAACAGAGAAATCTCCTTACCAGACTTGAGACAAACCTCTACTGGATTTCGAGAAGAAAAGACAGGACGGAAGCAAAAATCATGAAAATGCTTTAGATCATCAGGCAACTAATTTAAAGAAAAGTCATGCTACATTTGCAAAAAAAAAAAGGACATTTCAAGAAAGACTGTTGGTTCAACCCTAGACAACAAAGGAAATCAAAAGAATAAAACAAACAAAAATAACATGTCCAATACAAGGAACTACCATAAAGAACCAAACAAACAAAGACACGGCCAGATCAGCAATCCAAGAACGAACGGAGGAACCATCCCAACGAAGAGACTCCACTTCAGAATACGCAATACATGTAAGCACAAGGGAGGAACGCCCGACGACTCATGACGTGTGGATAATTGATTCTACGTGCACAAGCCACATGACTTCCCATGGTGAATGGATCGAGCACAAGACGGATGAGAAAAGAAGCATACAAGTGGTGGAAGAAGGGAGACACATCGAATCTGCCTCATCAGGATCAATCCAAGCTACTGTACAAGGTAAGGACAAACTTAACAACGCTGTAACCTTACATAATGTCCTCCATGTATCACACCTGAAAGGAAATCTAATGTCCATTCCAAGCGTGGTAAGAAGAGGGAACTCTGTTCTTTTGAATTCTGAAGGAGCATACATATACTCTTCTGATGACAAGCTAATAGGAACAGGCAACTTTGATGGTAACATGTACACATTGAACCTATCACTTTTACCTGAAGCAACTCATGTTCCAAATGAACATTGCTTGATTTCAAAGGACAATTCTAGGACTGCATGGCACAGAAGGTTAGGACATCCTAGTGACAACAAATTAGACCTGATTTTGAAGAACAATCTTCTAAAAGGCTTGGACTCTATAAATGGTACCCTTGATCAATGTGATGCTTGAATATCCTTAGAGTTTAGAAAGAGGGAATCATATATCGCCGCAACTCTTTTTTATTGCATGTGTGTCACTCTTGTGAAACGTCCCGCTCCAAACTTTGTTGTGGTTTTAAAATGAAATAATAAAAATGTAAATTTTCACAACGATATTTAAAAATGCTATTATTTCGATTTTCAAATACTATTCGTTACAATAAAAAAAGGGTTGCGGCGATATATGATTCCCTCTTTCTAAATTATCGAAATCCGCAAAACGTTTACCATGAATCCTTAGTTATTTGCAGATTTGTAGATTTAACTCGCAAGCAGCGCCCCCATTACGACGATGATAACAAGTTTTTTTTTATCTATAAGTTTTATTATCACCAAGTTTATTATCTTAAATATTATTTATCAAAAGTAAGATTTTCTACCTATTAATTGCGCACAAGTCAAAGTTAGTTTTATCATTTATCTACAACATATATATTTAGAGAATAGATCAAATGATGGTTTTGTAATGTAGAAAATTAGGAAAGACAAAATTCAGGATGACACGGCAACTTATTTGAGACAAGAATAATGATACAATTCCAAGACAAGATACTATTCCTTTAACTTCCAATTACCGAGGGAACCAATTAATATTGATTTTATTCAACTTATCGAGTATTTTTCAAGGGACCGGAAAAAAATGTTCACTAGATAAAATGATGATTTTGTAATGTAGAAAATTAGGAAAGACAAAATTCAGGATGACACGGCAATTTATTTGTAACAAGAATAATGATACAATTCCAAGGCAAGGTACTATTCCTTTAACTTCCAATTACCGAGAGAACCAATTAATATTGATTTTATTCAACTTATCGAGTATTTTTCAAGGGACCGGGAACAAATTTTCACTTTATCGAGAGATTCAAATTCACGAGCTTCAAATTATCAAAATATATCTTTTTTTTTATGAGTTTATAGAGAATTGTTTTAACAAATGTTCGTTAGACAAACCTTTACTAGGGTAAAACCCGGGCGAAGCCGGGTACATCCGCTAGTTAAAAAAAAAAAACATATAATAAATAAACTTTATACAAGATAAAGAGAAAAAGTTTATTTATTCTTAAAAATAACTATAACAAAAATTTGATACACACCTAAATAGATCAATACAAGGGACGTTCCCAAAGTAATTCCTGGTTTCCATAACTCGAATAATATTTCACTTATTTTATTTAGATTTTAATATAATTCAAGTAATGTCTAATCTAATAGTTAGCCCTTTTGTTTTCAGAGACTTTAAGTAAAAATTTGGAATCAAGACAGAAACAAAGAACCGTTTTTGAATTTTTGGAAATAGAGGGATGTTCAGCTTCAGATATTCAGCAGAGACTGAAAATGTACACAAAGAATTTTCAATTTTTGAAAGGAATTTGAGAAGATGGATTAAAAAATTTCGAATTGATGATAAATCACGTAGTGGGAGGCCATCAACAGCAACCAACCTTGAAAACAAAGATATGTTTGAAAGCCTTATCCGTCATGATCGAAGAATAACTATCAGAGATTTGTATAATATACTAAATTTGGTTTCTTTAATGCAATAAAAACAATTATTGAACATCAAGGTTATAGAAAAATCTGTTCAAAATGAGTTACAAAGAAAACGAACCCCTGATCAGCGTAATCGAAGAGTTCATCTATGCCAAGAGCTACTGGATATCTATAAAGACCAAAAGGACACATTATTTTCAAATATAGTGACTGGAGATGAACCTGAATATACCATTATGATTCAGGAACTAATGCACATTCATTAGAATGGCATCATTTCAGATCATCTGAGAAACCATATTCGAATTGCAGAGGTCATCCAAAAGATGATGGCAACTGTATTTTGGGACATGCGAGATGTAACACTGATTGATTTTCTAGAAAGTAGAAGTGTGAGCAGTTCTCGCTATGTTCTAACTTTAGGAATGTTCAGGGAATCTATTACAAAAAAAAAACAAAGATTCTTTTAAATCCGTCAAATTATACCATGACAATGCACGGCCGCACACCACATTCCAGACTTCAGAGGCTGTTGGACAGCTCATTGGTTCCGCAATTCTCATAGTCCAGATATGGCACCTTGTGACTTATTATTATTCTACTCAAAGAAAAAGGTCTGAAGGTACAAACATGAATGAATATTACAGGAAGTAAAACAGGCCATAAAGACATGGTTGAGAAAACTACCTCCCTCATATTTCTAAAGCGAATTTACAGCGTGGGTTCAAAGCTGGAGGAAATTTATAGAGTCTCCGCTAGAGAATAATTTGAACAGTACCATATTTTATATACACAAAAATTTATTCATATGTGTAAACAAATATAAGTGAATAAAACATATATTCAGTACTTTTCGAGTCATGGTCAAAGAAGCATTACCTTTGGAACATCATATGTTTAATTGCCGTTTCAATATGATATTTTGGCTATGTCATCGAGACGAGTCCTCTAATTTAGAAAGAAGCTCGGGCGCATTTTTATGCCTATTTTGACAGAAGAGGTGATATTTATTTTTAGATATCAATACATATTTATATATATACGAGGGCCATCCAATAAATAAGTTTCCCTATTTTTTTTTCTGCAAACGAAACGTTGCAAAAATTAGTTAGTAGTGTAAGAAATGGTCACTAGGATGCGTTAGAAGCGCGTGACCTTAAAAATCACGCTACTCGTACGCGCAAGTCCGTAGCGCTTCAGTTTCCATGGAGCTACCACTGGTGAACGTGTCCACTTGCGAACTCCGTTCTGTAATTCGTTTTTTCACGGCGAAAAATGAAACTGCGGTCAATATTCATCGCAATTTAGTGTCAGTGTATGGTTAAGGATGTATGAGCATCCAAATGGTTCGCCGATGGCGTTCATGGTTCTTGGAAGGACGGCAAAACGTGCATGATGATGAGCGAAGCGGCAGACCCGTTACTGCTACGGACAATGAAGCCGTTGCTGCTGTTCGGAATGTGGTGGAAGCTGATCGCCGCGTCACCATTGACGAAATAATGATTCGACTGCGTCCTGGAATCGAAATTGGACGCTCTTCGATTGGAACAATCATGTCAGATGTTTTGAATTTTTGCAAAGTCTACGCAAGATGGGTCCCGCGTTTGCTCTCGGAAATTCACAAGCAACAACGGATGGAGGCAGCCCGAGCTTTCCTGGAAATGCATCGAAAAGATGGAGATCAACTGTTTTCCCGTATTGTCACTAGAGATGAAAGCTGGGTGCATTATTCAACTCCAGAAACAAAACGACAAGGCATGGTGTGGAAGAAGCATGAGGTAAGTGCGCCAAAAAAGCGAAGGTTGCAATCTCTGTAGGCAAAGTTATAGCTATCGTCTTTTGGGACTGTAAGGGTGTTTTATTGGTTGACTACCTGCCCCCAAACACTACGGTTAACGCTGCGAGGTACTGCGAAGTCCTCACTAAACTTAGAGCTGCAATAACACGGAAACGTCCTAGACTTTTGTCTCGGAAAGTGTTACTCATCCATGACAATGCTCGCCCTCACGCAGCTCGAACGACCCAAACGTTCCTGGAAAACTTCAAATGGGAAATTTTCACACTTCCACCTTATTCTCCGGATCTTGCCCCAAGCGACTTCCATCTTTTTCCAGCACTCAAGTTGCACCTTGGAGGCAAGCACTTTGCAAATGATGACGAAGTGCAGGCGGAGGCGAACCACTGGCTACGAAGACAGGACACGGCTTGGTACAACAGTGGTATAAAAAATTGCTACAACGCTACCCAAAATGTTTGGACAGAAATGATGATTATGTAGAGAAGTAGTCTATGAGTTGTATAATGAAAATAAAATAACTGCATAATTGTAAATAATGTTTATTCGTTAAAAAAGGGAAACTTATTTATTGGATGGCCCTCGTATATATGTGTAATATTTGGGGTTGAATCCTGTCGACTCACTGTAATATTTCGATTGATCCTGTCGACTCTCTATAATATTCGAGTTGATGTTGTCGAACTACTGTGGGATCCTGTTGATTCTTGTCGACTCACTGTGAGATTGGTGAATCCTATGTCGGATTATGTTGATTTGGTAATTGATGGCGCAGTCTTGGTCGAATGGTGGGTTTCCACAGGGGAAAAACGAGCACACCTGGATAGGATAGAGAATAGACTTTGCGAAAGGGAGAGAGTGATGAGAATGGAGGAAGGTACTTTGCCTTTCACATGATGGAGCGGACACTACCTTGGTCGGAGCCTAAGTTGAGCATACCTTGCTTCTAGCCTGGCCACCTACCTTCTTCTAACTTCTTGTCCGAGATCATCGTCATTAACTCTCTCGGCTTCTCATTGGTGGTTATCATTCTACGTGCTTGCTTCTGATTCGCTATTAGTTGGTCATGCTTAAAGGTGATTGGTTGTTTATTTGTCATGCTTAACTGTGATTGGCTTAGTACCTCCATTATCGCCATGATTGCAATCTTTCAGGAAGAAGAAGGTCTTTGAACTTTAGTTTTATGGGTCCTGGGCAGTGACCTTTACTTCCTGAATGATGCAATCCTGTTAATTGTTATTCCCTTTTCGCGAAGTCTAACTTTTATTATATCTTTTGACGATACATTGCATCGATTGTGGTGGGTTACATATTGATATATACATTGAGACGTTACAAAAAACAATTTTCAATTGTACATAATTTCCTTTAAAATGTTATTTTAATTTTTCATGTGTTTATTTTCATTTTTATTTTCTCATTCATTAAAAGTCAATGATGTACATACTAAATTAGTAAAAACTCAATAAAAACGATATGTAAAAATACACATAAACAAATGGCTTGCAAAAGAAAGTTTAGGCAAAATGTCTATTTCATTAACAAACATTTCACTTTTAAAATAATAAACTTTAAAAATAAAGTTTTACTAAACTAAAATTAGCGTTTTAAAAATAAAAACGTGGCATTTGGCGCAGTCGAAAAGGATACGGAAGAAAAAAATGGCGGAAAATCCAAACAACCGGTTGCAAAAATTCAACGGCTCGAAGTCGGCAATTAGGCCTGAGACATGGATCAAATTATATGATTTTGAAAATAATTCTTTAAAAGAAGATGAAAAAATCAAAAATCTTATGTACTACTTGACAGATTCAGCACTTGAATGGTATGCAGACGAGATTATTTCAAATCCTGCAATAAAAAGATGGGAAGTTGTAAAGGAAAAGTTGATTCAAAGATTTGGTTCATACAACGCAAATCCAATTGTCTCAGCATCACATCGAAGATTAAAACGAGAAGAATCAATAGAAAATTATTTTCAAGATAAAATTCGCCTGTTAAATCAAACCCATCTAACGAAGGAGGAAAAAATTCATTTATTAACAGACGGACTTCCAAATGATTGGAAAGATTTAATTGTGGCTGCACAGCCAACTGACACCACAAAATGGTTTCATATCGCAGCTTCAATTGAACAAAATAGGGCTTCAATTCAGTTTAAGCCTAAAAGCAAAATACATCTCGCGACAAAAAATAATGATAATAGAAAAAATGTTTGCCCATTCTGGTGTCCAATATGTTCGAAAAAGGGAATAAAAATTAAACATTGGGTCACAGATTGTGAGGATTATGATCCTAATTATAAAAAGGATAGGCCTAATCAAAACACTTCTGTGAAACAAGTATGCGGAGCCCCGGAATTGTTGAATGTAAGTACTTTGACAAATACCCCTACACAAGGAGCTTTCAAGCTTATCAACATAAGTGTTGAAGTAAATGGAATTCCTGCGCAAGCATTTGTGGATACTGGAGCAACAGTATCAATAATCAATTGGCGATTGTTCAAGCGAACCCGTCTTCAACTTCAACCAAATTCAGACATTCACATCAGCCAAGCGGATGGTGTTACCAGGACATGTGGAAGCCTTCAGACCAAGGTAAGAATAGATAAACTAATTAAACCTGTAACTCTCCATGTAATGAAGAACTTTAAATATCCACTCTTGATCGGATTAGATGTTGCATCTCTTTTTAATCTTTTAATAGATGTCAAAGACAAAACAATTTACACCAAATTTGATGGATTACAAAATCCAATTCTTGTAAATCATCTAGAAGAGATAAGAGAACATGAATTAAAAGAATTACTTGAACACAATAGGAATGTATTTTCTCAGCATGCTATTGATTTGGGAAAAGTAGCTATACAACATAAGATAATCACGAAAAGTGAACAACTAATTTCTCTTAGACCCTATCGTCGTCCTCTAAAAGAGTATGAAGAGATAGCTGAACAAGTTAAAGAACTTCTCGAACACAAGTTAATAAGAATTTCAGATTCTCCTTGGGCATTTCCTGTTGTTATGGTTCCCAAGAAGGATGGAAATAAAAGGATGTGCATTGATTACAGATGTCTTAATGAGATCACGCTGGATGACAGGCAACCCCTACCTCACATACAGGACATGTTTGATCGATTGCATGGATCCAGATTCTTCTCTACCCTTGATGTTGCATGGGGTTATTGGCAGATCGAAATGGACCCGCAATCTATTCAAAAAACTGCATTCGTCACAAACGATGGTCATTATGAGTTTTTAGTGATGCCCTTTGGTTTAAAAAATGCTGCTTCAACGTTTCAAAGGATAATCCAACATATTCTAGGTGAATTATTATGGAAAGGAACTTGCTCTTTCCAAGATGACATATTGGTGTACACGAAAACATGGCAAGAGCACATAGAGCTTCTTAGTAAAGTTTTTGACAAATTAAGACAGTACAACATGAAATTAAAATTGTCGAAATGTATTTTTGGAAGAACTGAAGTAAAATACCTCGGACATATCATCAGTCACAATCAGTTAAAACCTGATCCAGGAAAAGTAAAATCTATTCAAGACTTTCCAAGACCTGATACTGTAAAGAAAGTTCGTCAGTTCATGGGATTGGCAAATTATTACAGAAAATTTGTGAAGGACTTTTCTAAAATTTCATTCCCCTTGGTTCGACTCACTCGGAAGAATCAGCCCTTCTTCTGGAATGAGGAAGTAGAGGAGTCATTCGCTAAACTTAAAATGGCACTATCTACAAAACCTGTCCTTGCTATTTACAACCCGGACTACCCCTCTAAAGTTTATACAGATGCCTCCAAATATGGAATTGGAGCAATCCTAACACAAATTGGTCCAGACAATGAGGAACATGTAATTGCTTATTACTCCAAAACACTGCAACCACACCAAGAAAATTATTCTGCTTATGAGATGGAATGCCTAGCCGTAATACAAGCAACTGATCACTTTCATGTATACATAGAAAACCAACCATTTGAAATCATCACTGATCATGCGGCGCTCCAATGGCTTTTCACCATGAAGAAACCGAAACCTAAGTATTTTAGATGGATTCTTAGTTTATCCTCGAAATCATGTAACATCGTTCATCGTTCTGGAAAGCAACAAACTCATGTTGACGCCTTATCAAGACTCCCAGTTGTTAACATTGCAACTCAAGAACTTCAAGAACACCAAAAAAATTCAGATTTGAGTTTCTTGAAAAATTCCCACACTCACGACGGTGTGGTAATGATCAAACAAAAAGGAGTTTTTAAAGCAGTTGTCCCAAACTCGCTTACCAAAAAAATATTGGAAGAATATCACGATTCATTGAGTCACCCATCAATAACCAAAACATGCAAACTTATAACTCAATGTTATTGGTGGAAAGGAATAACAACTGATATCAAGAATTATGTTCGATCTTGTAAATCTTGTCAACTAGTGAAGGTCAGACATGAACCAACTTTAGGAGAAATGATCACTCCAACGTCAAATATCCAACCATTACAAATGATCGGTTGTGACACTATTGTACTGGGAACAGCAGCAGCTAACACAAAGCATAAATTCATTCAAGTTTTTGTTGATCACGCAACTCGTTATCTATGGGCATATCCCACAATAACAAACACTGCTCAAGCTGTCACTCAATGTCTTGATAAGATAATCAAATCTGTTAATTCGATCAATACTATCTTAACAGATAATGGCAAAAATTTTATATCAAAAGAGTTCAACAAATTTCTTTCTTTACAAGGAATTAAACACACATATACTTCGCCTTATCATCCTCAGTGCAATGGCATTTGTGAGAAATTAAATGATACGATAATGACAAAACTGAGAATAGCTGTTCTAGAGAAACCTAGATGTAAATGGAGCACATTGTTACCGCAAGTTGTCAAAAATTATAATTCCACACCACATGACGTGACTGGTTTTTCACCGCTTTTCTTAATGTATGGAATCGGTAATATACCCGAATTTGCCGACCAAACTCCAATTACAATTGAAGAAGCCAGGAAGAAAGCTAGCCTGCGGACAGAACAAAGTAGAAGTAGGTGGAAGATTAAACACGATAGCCATCACCCCAAGTATGTCTTTAAAGAAGGAGACTTAGTCATAAGAAAAATTGCCTTCAACGACCCTCGTCTCATCAAGACATCACCAAAATATGAAGGACCATTTGTCATTCAAAAAAAGATATCTGATGTAACCTACGATATCTCTCTGAAAGACCAAAAGCAAACAAGACGCGTTCACATATCTCAACTTCGACCATTTATTACCCGAGAATAAATGCTTCAAGAAGGGGAATATGAGACGTTACAAAAAACAATTTTCAATTGTACATAATTTCCTTTAAAATGTTATTTTAATTTTTCATGTGTTTATTTTCATTTTTATTTTCTCATTCATTAAAAGTCAATGATGTACATACTAAATTAGTAAAAACTCAATAAAAACGATATGTAAAAATACACATAAACAAATGGCTTGCAAAAGAAAGCAGCAATAAATGAGTTTAGGCAAAATGTCTATTTCATTAACAAACATTTCACTTTTAAAATAATAAACTTTAAAAATAAAGTTTTACTAAACTAAAATTAGCGTTTTAAAAATAAAAACGTGGCAACATATTATCACATATATGTCATAATTTGTATATAATTAAATGCAACCCCGACCCACTATGTATGTACCATGTATGATTTTCAAAGATTTAATAAAAGAATAAGGTAACTGGAGGAAAGAAAGTAACAAAAGACATAGGAAGTAGATCTAGAGGAGAACATATTTATTAATAACGTCGCAGTTAACCAATTCTCGACTTTAACAGACCAGTGTTAAATAGAACCCTGCGAGCTAAGTTTAAACCAACACTTCCTGGCAAAACAGGACGTATCTAGTGACCGCAGAAGTTATATTAGTCAAGAAGCACTCAATACTTCCTGACAAAGCAGGCTGTATCTGGTGACCAGAAGTTATAAATGTTAAAGCTAACACCCAATATTTCCGGCAAAGACAGGACGTATCTAATATCCGTCGAAGTTATAAGCGTCAAGCTACCCAACACTTCCTGACGAAATCGGATATATCAGGCAGGCCATATCTTTCACCAAAGAGAGCCGCGGGCCAATCAGAAGACAGCACCTAAATAGGTCGACCAATAGGAAAAGATCATGTGATCATCTCTCAACCAATCAGAGAGAAACTGAGTCTTGGTGTTAAATCGAAAAGCAAGAATAGCCAGTTGTTCACTGGCTCTCGCCGAGTTCGGACAGTTGTGATTCCGCTTCCAACAAGGTGACATCTACTCGCGAGGCCTCTCTCCCTCTGCTCATCCCACAGCTAAGTACAATCACCGCCATGTGATTAGATAAGGAACAATCAAAACCGCTCCGCTCTTCTCAAGCTTTCTTCCCTCCAACCCAGTTGCCTTTTATTTTCAAACCCCATCACGTGTCCTGATTATTCCTAACTGTATGCTTAAACTTCCACTCAAACGACTGCGTTTCAACCAATCCTCACCATTCAAATCGAACAACAAGAAATTCCGCAACGATATTGTCACAGAACGGTTAAGTCGACAGGATAAAGATGGAAATTAGCCCAGACGCCAGCAAAACAAAAGGCAATAACAAACCGAGAGAGAAGAAACTGGCAACGAGCGGAAAGAGACTGACAACGAACGAAGCGACAAGACACACCCTGGCGACGGTAATTTTAGAACTGACCGCCGCGCTACAAGGGGCAAGATCCACGCAACTGGAAACGGTCTTCCGGAGCGCCACCCCCGGGGCAACCGACGCCCGCACCGCCGGTACGTGTCCGAACAACCTGACGCCCACCGAGGAGTCGCCACCCGCCATGCCGTACCCGTGCACCCGGAAGCAATCCACGCGACACGGGCCCAGTGTACCGACAACGCGGTCCACTCGAATGGAAGCAGTACAAATGGCTAGATTTCCCTTTCAATTGCGCGGACAGTGCAAACGGTCCCGATCCGGCCCAACAGACATTCCAAGCCAGCCATCCCAAGCCGAAGACGCCACAGTGGAGACCTTTCGAGACTAAGGTAGGCAATCCACCCAATGACACCATCAAATTGACTTTGGACTTGTATCTGACCCAGGACCTACCATGTACCTTTCTAATTGAACCAGACGCAGGTTCGAACATATTGCCGTATCATTTATACAATAGATTAAAAGCACAACTTCCCAACTTAAGTATTAAAAAACCTTCCCTTGATCTATCCACCCTAAATAGTTTTACGAAAATAATAGGACATTTAACTCTCCCTCTGACAATAGGCCAAATAACCCGTAGAGAGAACTTCCACGTGGTAAATGCATCCTTGCCATTTGGAGTTCTTACCTTAAAAACCCTTTATCAGTATAAATTAAAACTAAATTATAATCGCGGCACTATTTTCCAACTTGGCGTCCCATTGTCTAATACTATCTACCACTTTAAACATGTGTCAAATGAATGCAAGCACGGGCTAGGCCAAAACCTGTCCCAAAAGACTCGCACAGCACCCAAAGCTTTCACACATGGAAACCCTTGCCTGCATTCATTGCCCAAACCCCAAATATTTACATGCCACCATTCTAATCTCACACCACGCAACTTTTCACTCAATCCAATTGCCAATACTTCATGCCCACCACATATAAAGCCAACACGACTTCAACCTACAATTCCAATAATGCCCAAAAAAGTGTCCGTACACCGACACAGCTCACCCACTTACCACGCAAATGTACCTCACAACATACACGCACCCATACGTCATCACGCGACAAACACGCACAACCCGCACAACACATGCAACACGCGCGCCAAAAGACAACAACAACAAACAAGCGCATGCACAACCGTTAAGAATAACACAATCATCCCGTCTACACAAAACATAGAAAAAATTCACGCCACCAAACAACCACACAATCGAAAAACATTACGATCTTTCCTAAAAGCTGTGAACGCCTATAAAGAGTTCATTCCAGACCACGCCCGCTTGCGGACGCCACTTGTCAACCTTCTAAAAAAGGATGTCATGTGGGTCTGGGATGACGAATGCCAGAAAGCGTTCACTAACCTGAAAGAAAACCTTACCACACACCCCACATTACACCTTTACCAGGAAGGTCTGCCATGCCAGGTGTACTGTAACACCTCAACATTCAGCATTACAGGCGTTCTTAAACAAGTCTACCCTGATGGGAAGACATACACCGTTCAACATTTCAGCCGATCTCTGCGTAGTCACGAGCGAAATTATTCAGACTTGGAACTACAATGCCTAGCCATTGTGGAAAGTGTGGATAATTTCCGCACCTGTCTAATGGCAGAAAGTTTACAATATTTTCTGACCATCCCGCATTGCAGTGGTTGAAAGAGATCAAAGCTCCGTCAGGCAGATTGTTTCGATGGAGGTTAAGATTGTCAAGATACGAATATGAGATCCGTAGCATAAATGGAGTACAACAATATGAAACGGGCGTTGTAACTCGTATCCCATTTTGTGGCTTTCTAGATGCGCCACTCATAAAGAGCCAACAGTCTTCTCCACCGGGAAAATCCCGCGTGACTATGGATCACAATAAACTGCGCACCGTCTCCCGAAAAGGAGTACTTAAAACTATAGTCCCAAATTCACTTACAACCAGACTTCTTAAGTCCGTACACACACAACACCACCACCCAAACATCTCCAAGATGACGAGACTCATCTCTTCACAATATTATTGGCAGAACATGACACAAGACATCGCAAAACAGGTAAAAACCTGCCCCACCTGCCGATTCGCTAGAAGAATCGATGAATACAACCAACCTTCACGTAAAAATACCGACACAGGCACCCAAGCAAAACAAAATTCGTACATAAAGCACAGCGTACACACAACACAAACAATGCCAAAATTACCACATCCACGTCAGAGAAACGATCACACATCTCAACCTAAACCAATTACCGCCGACATATCTCTAATAAAACCATTGACGATCAAACAGGAGAACTGTAAACCTGACAACCAGTCCAATCATATCACACCACTCCCTAAAGATATCAAACAGGAGAATTGCGAACCTACCAATCATTTAAATTCTACAATTAATAAGGTTCAGGCAAATATTTCAGAGTCCCCATTTACAAAAATCTGGAAGAACATGGGGCAATATCCTATATTTCATCTGATTTTTATCCTTTGTTTGTTACTTCTGCCATACAACTGTATCCCAATTTTATTCATTAATTACTTGTTTATCTATACCATGTCCGCTCATAAAATTTTCGAACTACAAGAGGCAGTTTTTAATGTTGGACAAACATTTATAAAACTTCTCGTAATTTTAGGAACCATTTTTGCAGAAAATCTAAATAAACTCCGAAAAGATAGCAGTAACTGAAAGATGACCAACCAATGTCGGAGAAATCATACTCCAAAAACAAGACCCGAGCCACACCCCAAATAAAATAGACGTCAGGAAATGAGAATTTTGAGACACCGCGACAGGAAGTGTAGTCCGCGGCGATAAATTCGGCCTCTGCAAACAAAGCGGAGCGCCTCGTCCGATCTCCAATTTCATTCCCTCTCTTTTGCCCGACACACCCCACTTCCGTATCTCTAGTTACAATGAGAAGGTCCCCTATTGAGGTCAACTGGGAACCTCGCTATGCCACCGATTTTTGATTCCAGTTCGAGTCTACATATCGATTTTTATCATCCAATTCCACATCCACAAGACAACACATAGAACTCGCTCACACATTTCTTACACAACAGACTTCTAACATTTTTTCACAACACACACAAAGATAAAAATTACACATAAAGGTTATATAGATTTCCATGTCCCCTGTACACATAGCATAAACACTTGAGGGGTAGAATCACGTTTTCACCTAAGTGTCGCTACAGATGAGACAAAAAAATTTATAGGGCATAATTGAGCAATTAAAAAATTTATAGGGCATGTAGATACCAAAGGGTTCAAACCAATACACCTTATTTTTCATATTAATCATTTTCATTATTTTCTCTCAATTAAAAATGTAAATATTTAATCAATTTATCAATTTATTCAACTTAACATCACTTTTAATCATTAATTATCATATATTTACCACTTAGTTATGTTATCATAGTTTCCAATAAACAAAAACTCATTGGTTTTCTTTCAAAATTGGATATTATATTTCATTTTGATTTACAAAAACATTCCTTTTTTTCTCTATCTTTTTTTTCACCATGCAACCAAGCATTTACTTTGACTTCTCCCAACTTTTATATTATTTTTTGATTTCCTCCAACTTTTTATTTTTTAATTATTTTTTGATTTCTCAAAAGCCCTAATAAAAATCCCTCGTTTTCCATTCCCAATTTCGAGCGAGAATATGGTTAGGCATTTTTCCTTTTTTTTTTTCCACCATGCATCAAGCATTCACTTTGATTTCTTTCAACTTTTTATTTTACTTTGATTTCTCAAAAGACCTTATGAAATTTCCTCGAATTCTTTTCCAAAATTCGAGCAAAAAAGTAACTAGGCATTTTCCCTTATCACCATGCAACAAAACAATTTTTTTTTTCAACCAAACACATTCAATTTTGATTTCATTCAACTATTTTTATATTATTTTTATTTTGATTTCAAAAGCCTTAATAGAACTCCCTCGATTTCATTTCTTATCTCGAGTAGAATTCGTTTAGGCGCATTTTCCTTTCTTTTTAGCCCACTATGTACCATAGCATTCATTGATTTCTTACAATTAAAAATTTTTGATTTCTATTAATTATACTCAACCTATATCATCAACACCATTCTATTTTACTTTTATATCATCAGCAATGCTTGTATATAGCCCCTCAATACCCACAACTAATTTTCCCACAAAATTATTTTTCACTTTACAGAATTCTCTCAGGCTAACCCCTTCTTGAATTCTTCACATGTAGGGGGCGCATCTGTCATAATTTGTATATATTTAAATGCAACCCCGACCCACTATGTATGTACCATGTATGATTTTCAAAGATTTAATAAAAGAATAAGGTAACTGGAGGAAAGAAAGTAACAAAAGACATAGGAAGTAGATCTAGAGGAGAACATATTTATTAATAACGTCGCAGTTAACCAATTCTCGACTTTAACAGACCAGTGTTAAATAGAACCCTGCGAGCTAAGTTTAAACCAACACTTCCTGGCAAAACAGGACGTATCTAGTGACCGCAGAAGTTATATTAGTCAAGAAGCACTCAATACTTCCTGACAAAGCAGGCTGTATCTGGTGACCAGAAGTTATAAATGTTAAGCTAACACCCAATATTTCCGGCAAAGACAGGACGTATCTAATATCCGTCGAAGTTATAAGCGTCAAGCTACCCAACACTTCCTGACGAAATCGGATATATCAGGCAGGCCATATCTTTCACCAAAGAGAGCCGCGGGCCAATCAGAAGACAGCACCTAAATAGGTCGACCAATAGGAAAAGATCATGTGATCATCTCTCAACCAATCAGAGAGAAACTGAGTCTTGGTGTTAAATCGAAAAGCAAGAATAGCCAGTTGTTCACTGGCTCTCGCCGAGTTCGGACAGTTGTGATTCCGCTTCCAACAAGGTGACATCTACTCGCGAGGCCTCTCTCCCTCTGCTCATCCCACAGCTAAGTACAATCACCGCCATGTGATTAGATAAGGAACAATCAAAACCGCTCCGCTCTTCTCAAGCTTTCTTCCCTCCAACCCAGTTGCCTTTTATTTTCAAACCCCATCACGTGTCCTGATTATTCCTAACTGTATGCTTAAACTTCCACTCAAACGACTGCGTTTCAACCAATCCTCACCATTCAAATCGAACAACAAGAAATTCCGCAACGATATTGTCACATATATACATATATCACATATATATATACAGTCTAGCCATAAATTCTGTTACAAACAATTTTATAAATTAAATGATTAAAAACAAAACCTAATTTAATATAAATACATATTTTATTAGCCAATAGGACATAGATTTTAAATATATACAATCATTCAAAATATTGTCCCTTATTTTTGACACAGGATCTCAAACGTTCGGGCCACTGATCTATGGCGGCACGCACCTTTTTTAAGGGCATTTATTTCATTGCTCACACCTTCTCCTCTGAATATGACCACAAACTGTTATCAAGGGGGTTTAAATCAAAGCTTCCAGAGGGTCATTCATTGGCCTTTATGAACTCCGGAACATTTTTCTCCAACCATTGTTGAGTTGACCTAGCTTTGTGAGCAGGAGCTGATTCTTGTTGAAATATCCAATGTTTTCCATTAAACAATTTTGTATTCAGAGACTTTACTATTTGTTTTAAAATATCTTCTTGATAGTTTTTAGCTGTAGTTTTTACCCCTTTGGCACATGAGGGGAGATCTGTTACACCTTGGTAGCTAACTCCCCACCAAACCATGACATAAGAAGGATGGTAACTTTTTTCAAGTCTTCTGACTTTCAAAGAAGCTTCTAGAGAGCTACGAGCATATATCCTATCATTCTGACGATTAATCTTTTCCTCGACAGTGAAATTTCTCGTCTGTGAAAAGGATTCTCTCATGCCATGACCATCATGCCGCGCCAACAACATTTTTGATCTAACCCTTCTAATATTTCTAAGAACATGGGTTATCAAATGACCTGTGCGTCATTTGAAAGCTCTCAGTCCAAGGTCTTCGTTGATTATCCTGGAAACGGTTCTTGGAGCTGGATTTATCTGATTTGCTAATATCTTTTGTTTGCGGCGTGGATTTCGACGAATTCTTTCGCAAATTGCTTTTATAGCTGCTTGCGTTCTTTGCACGCGCGGTCGACCAGATCTTTCAAGGTCATTAAGGGTGCCAGGGTGACGCGTAATATTCAAATTTTGTAAAAGTTTAAAAATGGATGAAGGACTTTGGCCTACCTTGTGTAAGGCTATTTCAGCTATACGGTTTTCTTTAACACCCCAATTTATTATCAAAAACAAATATATTTCGATTTTTTTAAATCACGTATGCACGATAAATTCAAATAACAACTACTGTATTTTGATTACTTCACGCGGTCAAATTAGAATTTTCATCACTGATTTGGTTTTGTAACAATATTTATGGCTAGACTAAGTATATATATATATATATATATGTGATAACCGAGGGTCAAACCTGTAGTAACCGAGAGGGACAGTCAGGGCGTGGAGAGTTTTCCAGTACCTCTCTGCACCTTGTAGGACCTTTAACAGTTCTCACAGAGTACAGGGAGTCGTGGTCAAGGCAGAGTGGAAAGCTTGGGAATGTCCACACACAAAAAACGAAGAGACACAGTTGTAGTAGGAAAGTACCATGAACAGATAAAAGCCGAGCTAAGAGCAAGATGGAGAAAGGAGGTTTCTTACTGTTTTACATGGTCGATGAGGTGGACCTGGTGCAATCAACAAGGGCTCACGCCGACGGTGAAGTGACTATATAAGTTTGGCTAAAACCGAGGTTTTTATATACCACTAGACGAATGGCCCGGGCAACGCCCGGGTTTTACCCGAGTGCGGATATATTTTAAAAACGTTTTAATTCAATTCAATAGTAGGCTATAGGCTCACCAGTCTATAAAGTGACCGCTATAGACAGGGTGGTCTGTATAGACAGGTGAATGTAACACACTGATGATAACAGGGTTGCCTAAAGTGACCGCTATAGACAGGGTGGTCTGTATAGACAGGTGGATGTATCACACAGCTGATAACAGGGTTGTCTAGAGTGGCCGCTATAGACAGGTGTATGTATCACACAGCTGATAACAGGGTTATCTAGAATGGCCGCTATATACAGGGTGGTCTGTATAGACAGGTGGATGTATCACACAGCTGATAACAGGGTTGCCTAGAGTGGCCGCTATAGACAGGGTGGTCTGTATAGACAGGTGGATGTATCACACAGCTGATAACAGGGTTGCCCCGAGTGGCCGCTATAGACAGGGTGGTCTGTATAGACACTTGGATGTATCACACAGCTGATAACAGGGTTGTCTAGAGTGGCCACTATAGACAGGTGTATGTATCACACAGCTGATAACAGGGTTATCTAGAATGGCCGCTATATACAGGGTGGTCTGAATAGACAGGTGGATGTATCACACAGCTGATAACAGGGTTGCCTAGAGTGGCCGCTATAGACAGGGTGATCTGTATAGACAGGTGGATGTATCACACAGCTGATAACAGGGTTGCCTAGAGAGGCCGCTATAGACAGGGTGGTCTGTATAGACAGGTGGATGTATCACACAGCTGATAACAGGGTTGCCTAGAGTGGCCGCTATAGACAGGGTGGTCTGTATAGACAGGTGGATGTATCACACAGCTGATAACAGGGTTGCCTAGAGTGGCCGCTATAGACAGGGTGGTCTGTATAGACAGGTGGATGTATCACACAGCTGATAACAGGGTGGTCTAGAGTGGCCGCTATAGACAGGGTGATCTGTATAGACAGGTGGATGTATCACACAGCTGATAACAGGGTTGCCTAGAGTGGCCGCTATAGACAGGGTGGTCTGTATAGACAGGTGGATGTATCACACAGCTGATAACAGGGTGGTCTAGAGTGGCCGCTATAGACAGGTGGATGTATTACACAGCTGATAACAGGGTTGCCTAGAGTGGCCGCTATAGACAGGTGTATGTATCACACAGCTGATAACAGGGTTATCTAGAATGGCCGCTATATACAGGGTGGTCTGTATAGACAGGTGGATGTATCACACAGCTGATAACAGGGTTGCCTAGAGTGGCCGCTATAGACAGGGTGGTCTGTATAGACAGGTGGATGTATCACACAGCTGATAACAGGGTTGCCCCGAGTGGCCGCTATAGACAGGGTGGTCTGTATAGACACTTGGATGTATCACACAGCTGATAACAGGGTTGTCTAGAGTGGCCACTATAGACAGGTGTATGTATCACACAGCTGATAACAGGGTTATCTAGAATGGCCGCTATATACAGGGTGGTCTGAATAGACAGGTGGATGTATCACACAGCTGATAACAGGGTTGCCTAGAGTGGCCGCTATAGACAGGGTGATCTGTATAGACAGGTGGATGTATCACACAGCTGATAACAGGGTTGCCTAGAGTGGCCGCTATAGACAGGGTGGTCTGTATAGACAGGTGGATGTATCACACAGCTGATAACAGGGTTGCCTAGAGTGGCTGCTATAGACAGGGTGGTCTGTATAGACAGGTGGATGTATCACACAGCTGATAACAGGGTTGCCTAGAGTGGCCGCTATAGACAGGGTGGTCTGTATAGACAGGTGGATGTATCACACAGCTGATAACAGGGTTGCCCCGAGTGGCCGCTATAGACAGGGTGGTCTGTATAGACACTTGGATGTATCACACAGCTGATAACAGGGTTGTCTAGAGTGGCCACTATAGACAGGTGTATGTATCACACAGCTGATAACAGGGTTATCTAGAATGGCCGCTATATACAGGGTGGTCTGAATAGACAGGTGGATGTATCACACAGCTGATAACAGGGTTGCCTAGAGTGGCCGCTATAGACAGGGTGATCTGTATAGACAGGTGGATGTATCACACAGCTGATAACAGGGTTGCCTAGAGTGGCCGCTATAGACAGGGTGGTCTGTATAGACAGGTGGATGTATCACACAGCTGATAACAGGGTTGCCTAGAGTGGCCGCTATAGACAGGGTGGTCTGTATAGACAGGTGGATGTATCACACAGCTGATAACAGGGTTGCCTAGAGTGGCCGCTATAGACAGGGTGGTCTGTATAGACAGGTGGATGTATCACACAGCTGATAACAGGGTGGTCCTAGAGTGGCCGCTATAGACAGGGTGATCTGTATAGACAGGTGGATGTATCACACAGCTGATAACAGGGTTGCCTAGAGTGGCCGCTATAGACAGGGTGGTCTGTATAGACAGGTGGATGTATCACACAGCTGATAACAGGGTTGCCTAGAGTGGCCGCTATAGACAGGGTGGTCTGTATAGACAGGTGGATGTATCACACAGCTGATAACAGGGTTGCTTAGAGTGGCCGCTATAGACAGGGTGGTCTGTATAGACAGGTGGATGTATCACACAGCTGATAACAGGGTTGCCTAGAGTGGCCGCTATAGACAGGGTGATCTGTATAGACAGGTGGATGTATCACACAGCTGATAACAGGGTTGCCTAGAGTGGCCGCTATAGACAGGGTGGTCTGTATAGACAGGTGGATGTATCACACAGCTGATAACAGGGTGGTCTAGAGTGGCCGCTATAGACAGGTGGATGTATTACACAGCTGATAACAGGGTTGCCTAGAGTGGCCGCTATAGACAGGGTGGTCTGTATAGACAGGTGGATGTATCACACAGCTGATAACAGGGTTGCCTAGAGTGGCCGCTATAGACAGGGTGGTCTGTATAGACAGGTGGATGTATCACACAGCTGATAACTGGGTTGCCTAGAGTGACCGCTATAGACAGGTGGATGTATCACACAGCTGATAACAGGGTTGTCTAGAGTGGTCGCTATAGACAGGGTGGTCTGTATAGACAGGTGTATGTATCACACTGCTGATAACAGGGTTGCCTAAAGTGACCGCTATAGACAGGGTGGTCTGTATAGACAGGTGAATGTAACACACTGATGTTAACAGGGTTGCCGAAAGTGACCGCTATTGACAGGGTGGTCTGTATAGACAGGTGTATGTATCACACAGCTGATAACAGGGTTATCTAGAATGGCCGCTATATACAGGGTGGTCTGTATAGACAGGTGGATGTATCACACAGATGATAACAGGGTTGTCTAGAGTGGTCGCTATAGACAGGGTGGTCTGTATAGACGGGTGTATGTATCACACAGCTGATAACAGGGTTGTCTAGAGTGGCCGCTATAGACAGAGTGGTCTGTATAGACAGGTGGATGTAACACACTGCTGATTACAGGGTTGCCTAAAGTGACCGCTATAGACAGGGTGGTCTGTATAAACAGGTGGATGTAACACACTGCTGATAACAGGGTTGTCTAGAATGGCCGCTATAGACAGGTGTATGTATCACACAGCTGATAACAGGGTTGTCTAGAGGGGGGCAGGGAGATCACGTGTTCGCCGGCAGCCAATGGGCGCGCATTCTATCCGTGAGCTTCAGACAGACAAAATAAGGCAATTATATAAGTAGATTCCCGAGGAGGGGGGGGGGGAGACATGTGAGAATTTGGACTTTGAACGTTTGCGGCAGTCTGCACCCTTTGACCTTGATGGCAACGGGCTTGCCAAATTCCTTTTTAGGGTTGATTTCTATCTCGACCTCTTGCTTAGCTCAGCTCTTAATATATTACATAGTTTTATTTATTCATCCTCAGTTTGTACAAAGTACATTACATATGGTGATGCAATGACACATTTCAATCATGCGTATAATTATTTATAGATGTGTGTCTATATACAACATGACAATATTGTTATAAGTAGTATACAACATAGGGTTGTTGGTTTAAATTACCATATATATATATTGGGACCAAAAATATTTTTTTGGTCGCAGTGGTTACAGCCTTCTCCGCGCTGACGAGCGCCAACAGCGCGAAACGCGTTCGTTGATGGCTTTTCTTGATAAATCTAGAAATTGGGTTGGCCAAATATCACGGAGCAAACTAAATAAACGTTTAGTTTATTTTTGCTCCACTAGATGGCGCTCTGCCATCTAAAAAGCACATGTGCTCGTGGTCAGGAGATGCTTTTTTATTTTTAATATCAACACCTGACCCACTTATCTTTTATTTTTTTCTATTGTTTTTTCATGTGTTAAGCGTCTATACGCAAATTTGGCCTTAAATACCCATTTTCTGATTTCTCAAGAAGCCATTGGGACCAAAAATCTTTTTTTTTTTTGTCGCAGTGGTCACAGCCTTCTCCACGCTGACGAGCGCCAACAGCGCGAAACTCGTTCGTGGATGGCTTTTCTTGATAAATCAAGAAATTGGGTTGGCCAAATATCACAGAGCAAGCTAAATAAACGTTTAGTTTATTTTTGCTCCACTAGATGGCGCTCTGCCATCTAAATAGCACATGTGCTCGTGGTCAGGAGATGCCTTTTTTATTTTTAATATCAACACCTGACCCACTTATCTTTCATTTTTTTCTATTGTTTTTTCATATATATATATATATATATATATGAAAAAACAATATTTAAAAAATGAAAAATGTCAGATGTTGATATTAAAAATAATAAAGGCATATCCTGACCAAAAGCACATGTGCTTTTTAGAAGGCAGAGCGCCATCTAGTAGAACAGAAATCAACTAAACATTGATTTAACTTGTTCCCTGATATTTGGCCAACCCATTTTCTTGATTTATCACAGCCTGCTCCACGCTGACGAGCGCCAACAGCGCGAAACGCGTTCGTGGATGGCTTCTCTTGATAATTGGCCAAATATTAGGGAACAGATTATTTCAATGTTTTGTTGATTTCTGTTCCACTAGATGGCGCTCTGCCATCTAAAAAGCTCATGAGCTTTTGGTCAGGATGTGCCTTATTTTAATATATATGTTGTAATATATTCCAATATATTACAACATTCCTATAGTGTGATACTTAAACGAAGTAATAAAGTTAGATTGAGTGAGAGCCGGCGCCTGGAGAAGAAAAAGGTCCGAAAAATTGCCGGGGTTACTGGATGTGCCCCCTTCTTGCTCAAACATAGGACAGTCCGCTCTGAAACACGATGATTGACAGACCCCCCTGGACAGACCTGCCTTGATCGAGATTGCCTTCACTTGCTCTCTCACCTTTTCTAAGGTAACATCCAACATGCCTTGTCCTTTTGAGTAATTCATTCACGCCTGAAACCACTCTGAACATTGTGGCCACAACGACTATATTTAATTAAAATGCCTCACTACAGCATCTTACAGGATAAACTGAATCACAACATATATATACTAGCCGAGTAACATTTGCAACGCCCCGGACTTACCCGAAGGGCCCGCAGAGACATCAAGAGTATAGATAGTGGCCTAAAATTGCAATGAGGCAGGCAGAATATCAATTCGGTTCCAAAGAAGAAAAAAAGCTCCCTGATAAATTTTAGCCATAGAACGTGTAAGTTAGGCTTTCCAAAAGAAAATACCTTTATTGGTGGAGGAGACGATATTGCCGTTGGATGGCGCTGGAAGCCGAGCTACGATGTCAGATGTTTTGAATTTGAATTGAAAACAGGCGGAGGCGAACCACTGGCTACGAAGACAGGACACGGCTTGGTACAACAGTGGTATCAAAAAATCGCTACAACGGTACCAAAAATGTTTGGACAGAAATGGTGATTATGTAGAGAAGTAGTCTATGAGTTGTATAATGAAAATAAAATAACTGCATAATTTTAAATAAAGTTGTTTATTTGTTACAAAATAGGGAAACTTATTTATTGGATGCCCCTCGTAAATTTCCCTATCATCTTTGCTAAAGACGCTCCGCTGACTTTTAATACCCCGTCAAAAGCCTACCTTGAAGAAGGCTTCTTGGCTAATAGATTCTCCACTTGATATGGTCCACCAAGTTATATGGCTTAAAGGCAGACAAGTACATTATGCTTGGCTATATATTTTTGTCCATAACACCTTCCTACTTCCCCGCGCGCTTTTCAGTAAACTTAGGATCACCGCTGGCTCAGCACCTTCAATCTTCAGATTTTATGGAGAGGACACTGGAACCGCTACTGACACCAGACTAGTGATGAAAAGTACGGAGCAGAAATCTTGACGAGTACCAGTCGCTCACCTTCAAAGAGAAGCGTTACCTTTTCCTCCCACTCTTTGCGCCTTCGCCGAGACGCGTGTTACAAGCCTAACATAACATTTAACTAGAATCCCCTGCCACAAGCGTCACTACGCTGTAACCAGGTCACCCTCAGATACCTGTATTATAATATATTTCCAAATCTGATACATAAGGTACAGTTAACTTTGTATAGCACTATTTTCTTTATAATAGATTGCGGTGCCATTTTGACAATTAGGAATATCAAGGCAAAGCATATTTTTTAAACAATAATTTGATGATTTTAAAACTTGATCCTAATGCATCACTGTGTTTCAGCGTTGTGTATTAATGTGTGTGCATTTCTATAATCTTTCCTATCAGTATTTTCCCATAGATGCTTTACAAGGTTTCAACTCGCCATAAACAATCCAAATAAAATATATTTGAGATGAAAGGTCTTCAATTAATAGTTATAAAAATTAAAGTGCATTCAAATAAAACGAAATGGCGATATAAACCTGATAATCTCAAAATGCTAATTTAGTTAGTTTTTCCGGTAGGGTATTCCATACCAAGGACAAACAGAAGTTATCAAGAATGCCCTTTAGATACACAAGGTCAGTTTAGAGCTATCTGAGAGAACTGTCAACAGACGTCTACAATTTTATCTTCACAGATTGAACTTGTTTATGCTGCACACACAATCTTCCTTACTTTTAACTTTTCCGCAAACATAAAGTTACCTCTCTCTTCTCGATCACTTAACATTCCTTACTATATCTGTAGTCAAAGACATTAGTGAATTTAAATGGCCTAGAGGATTTAGAGTGGTGACTTATGAGATCTATAATGACCTAATGAATTATATTAGAGATAAACACACACACTTCAAATTAATTGCGATTTGAGAGTTATTATTTCAGCATTCAATACGAAAAACAAAACGTTGTGAAATTGTAATTATGTATAGGGATATTTATTAAAATATATATGACAATATACACTATATTTTCATATGTAACAATATTATAAATAGTTGTAACATTCCCAAAATGTAGATACAATTCAACGAGCCAGTTTGGCCATCCTGTAATCTATATATATATAAAAATGAATGTCTGTCTGTCTGTTGGTTTGTCTGTGTGTACTCTATAGATTCAAAAACCGTACATCCAATCGCCGTGAAATTCTGGGATATTATTAGGCATATCCCCGGAAAGGTTTACGAAAAATAATATCTTGAATATCTTTAATATCCTTAGAGTTATTTGCAGATTTGTAGCTTTAACTCGCAAGCAGCGCCACCATTGAAACGGAGATAGGCTTAGGTTTGCTGCTCCTGATGACCTTGGGTCATCGTGTGAGTCACAGCATGATGCTACAAAAACACTCTCTCTGGGGATTTTACAGCGTCGACAACCTGTAAGTTTGCCTCTCGCATATATTATACTTTAAACATCTGCTTAATTAAAGCATTTATTTGTTTGAAAGAGACTGCTCTCTTAACCCCCTTTAGACAACACCACGTTCAACGGCAGTTTTGTTCGTTGACAGGTGGTTTCAAGAAATTTCCTTTGTTTAAAACAACGCTGCAACGAATTCCCACGAAGATATTAATAGACACATTTTGAATTCAGTCTATTATTATAGCTGTTATTTATTATAGATAGTTAATGTAATACATACGTGAATGAATATAAATATTATTGATTTCAAGCTGAAGAAAATAATTGGAAACCGGGAATTCGTCCATCTTCCATAAACAACCATGATTTTATACAACTTATCGAGTATTTTTCAAGGGACCGGGAAAAAATGTTCACTAGATAAAACGATGATTTTGTAATGTAGAAAATTAAGAAAGACAAAATTCAGGATGACACGGCACACAGGGACCGGGAAAAAATGAGCACTTTATCGAGAGATTCAAATTTACGAGTTTCAAAATATCAAAATATATCTTTTTTTTTATAAGTTTATAGAGAATTGTTTTAACAAATGTTCAAGGGACCGGGAAAAAATGTTCACTAGAAAAAACGATGATTTTGTAATGTAGAATATTAGGAAAGACAAAATTCAGGATGACACGGCACACAGGGACCGGGAAAAAATGTTCACTTTATCGAGAGATTCAAATTTACGAGTTTCAAATTATCAATATATATCTTTTTTTTTTAGAGAATTGTTTTAACAAATGTTCGGTAGACAAACCTTTACTCGGGTAAAACCTCGGGCGAAGCCGGGTACATCCGCTAGCAACAAATAAGATAATAAATTATTATTGAGACAATTTGCGTCCAGGGCAGTACTAGGTTCCGAGGAGTCGAATTTCGTCAAAGAGAATTTATTTCTTCCTAGGAACCTTCCAATAAGTTTTACGACCGCCACTGGACACCGGGAAAAAAGGGGGTAGATAACGTCAGTTCATATTTCCCTATCATTTAGATCAGACACCCTCATGGACCTTGTCCGCGTCTTCGGCGCTGGCCTTTCGTCTAGGTGACATCCAACCTGCCATATTCTTTTGTGTTACCTATTGAAGCCTGAACCCACTGTGATCCCAAATCTGCGTAATCAGCCTACCACAATAATGAATAAACAGAAATAACTTACCACATATATATTAGAAGTATACAAAATTTGTGCGGGTTTTTTCCCAAAACTTGGAACTTTATTGTGAAAAATTTCTTATACCTTCAATATTCAAAGTATTTTCTATCGCTAGCACTACTTTTTCACATCTTTCTGGCAATTGAAGTTTTCCATCGCAGAAAAATGCCGAATGTTTAGCCGCTATCCATTCATTGATCTATTTTTGACTTCATCGTAATTGGATAAATGCGGGTTAGCTAGGCCATGTTACCTTGATCCGAAGAGATAATAAACGGAAGAAGCAATGTCTGTGCTATACGGTGGGTGGGGTAAGACTTCCCATTTGAGCGCTTCTTAGTACGTTTTAACGGGTGCTGCAGCATGTGGCCAGCATCATCATGTTGCAAAATAGCTTTGCCGTGTCTATTGGCGTATTGCAGCCGTTTTTCTCTCAATGCTCGGATCAAACGCATCAATTGTCTTCAGTTGACATCCCCTGTGATACTTTTGTTCGATTGTAGCTGCTCATAATATACCACTCCTAGCTGGTCCCATCAAATACACAGCATAATCTTCCCGCCATGAATATTCAGTTTGGCCATCGATGATGAGGCACGGCCATATTATCTATACGTTGCCCTTTTTTTACCATGGAGCAGTTGTTCACACGTGAAAAGACGGCGTTCGACGTCTCTTCCAGGGGGTTTTTGAGGTACGCCCTTCCTTCGCTAGCATACTTTACAGTGAGCAATGTATTGGTAAACTGTCCTATAAAGGCCAGGCCAATAGAATTTCTTTCTAACGCGGTCATAGGTCTTGCAAACCCCAAATGAGCGGCCATTGGAGTATCGTGGACATCTTTAAGAATTTCGTGCCTCGTCTGTTTTAGGATTACTATCAGCCATGGTTTGCCCTCAGGGTCGTAATTATTCTTATAGAGTACGCCTCCAATCATCTGATACCCTTTTAAATTTTCATTGGAAAGTTTTTCACGGATCCTACCAAATGGGGGTCTTTACTTTGTTTTTCTGCAATGTCTTGGATGGAAGTAATGTGCCCTCCTATTTTCTGGTGTCAGCTAAGGGGCTTCTTGACAAACAGTAAGCGTCTTCATGCTTGCGTCCTCTTTTGTATACGATGTTTATGTCGTATTCTTGTAGTTTGAGGGCCCAACGGGCTAAGCGGCCGGATGGATCTTTCAAGACTACCAGCCAACATAGCGAGTTATGGTCGGTAACCACAGTAAAGGGTCTGCCATATAGGTACGGGCGGAATTTTCTAAGGGCCCAAATAACTGCGAGGCATTCCTTTTCTGTAGTGGAATAATTACTTTCTGCTTCGGTTAGTGTTCGAGAGGCATAGGCTTTAGGTCTCTCCGCGTCATTCGGGATTTAAACAAGAAATGTCCCTAAACATCATGCATCTTTCTTTTAAAGGCTATTCAAGGGCAGAGCCTTGTTAGCATAACTTTTAATGAAGCGTCTATAGTACGAACTTAACCCAAGGAAACCTTGGTCTCACTGATATTAAGGGATTTTGAAAGTGGACAATGACTTTCACTTTTTCTGGGTCTGGCTGCGTTCCAAATTCATTAACGACGTGCCCGAGGATAGTTATTTGTCTCGAGGCGAAAATACACTTTTTATAATTCAGGCACAGCCCGGCCTGCTGAATGCATCTCAAAACTTTGTATAGACGTGTTAAATGTTCTTTAAAGGTCGATCCTTAGACCCCATTGTCGTCTAAGTAGCATAAACACATGTCCCATTTTAATCCACGTAGGACGTTGTTGATCAGTCGCTAGAAAGTTACTGGTGCGTTGCATAGGCCAAATGGCATTACATTAAATTCATAAAGCCCATCTGGAGTAATAAATGCCGTTTTTTTCCCAGTCCTTATTGTCTACTTCAATTTGACAGCAACACAATCTCATATCCATGATGGAAAAGTACTTGGATCCAGCGAGGGTATCCAGAACGTCATCGATACGTGGGAGAGGGTGAACATATTTCTTCGTAATTTTGTTTAGATGACGATAGTCGACCCAGAAGCTCAACAAGCAGTCCTTCTTCCTCACAAATATAACGGGGGAGGCCCATGGACTCGATGATGGCCGGATGATTTTAGTCTCCATCATTTTCTCCACTTCACTCTGAATGACCCGTCTTTCGGCGGGCGACAATCTATAAGGCCGCTGTCTGACAGGCGGATAATCACTCGTATTTATTTTATGCTTTATTTCGCCAGAGACAGGGAAGCTCTTTTTCTCAAGTCGAATATATCAGCAAACTCATTTAGGCTCGTGAGTAATCTGTTTTTCTTTGTTTCCTCCTAATTAGTAGAAATCATTGAAATTAAACATTCTCTTCGTCTTTTCCAACTATTTCAGAACGAGCTTCAAAATTAGATATGCTCTCTACTTCTAGATCTTGCATTGTTCCTACTCTCATGTCTGAAGGTATCACTTGAGACTGGTGAATACTATTAGTCACCCACAACACCGCTCTGCCATATAAGAACCTACAAGGAGAAGAGGGAATAAAAAGTACTTTCTCCTACTGCAGGCGTTTGGAACCTGATACGACTACATCTATTTTGCCGAATACATCCTGGTTGGTGACAATCATCTTGGCAAAAGATTTCGGCGGTATGACACAGCCCATAGCAGCACTAAGTGTCAGGCCTTTCCATTCGTAGGATTTTTCAGCTTCGCTTAAATACAATTTGTTTTTCCCACAATCTATATTGTCATCTGTGGGTCTAAAGAAATCCCAGCCCAGTATAACATCGTGGCTACATTCAATGCTACTAAAAAATCAAAAACAATATCGAGTCCTTTGATTTGAACTTGTAAAGAGCACTTACCAAGGGTCACGATAGGCTTTAGGTCCGCGGCTCTTAGAAGTGGTCGATTTTCTTTTAAAACTGGGGCCTTTATAGAATTTGTGAGAGCTTCAGAAATTACTGAGTAATCAGCGCCTTAGTCCACAAGAGCTTTTACATTTCGACCTTGTATGTTGACAGCTATCCAGCTCTTTTACATTTTAGCGACTATATGGCAGGGAGGATTTTCGTCTGGGGTGGCCTCGACTCCAGAGGACGCGCCTTCTAGTTTTCCTCACTGCGGCGACTAGGCGAGCGGCTGGGACGGCGAGCAGGGGACCGCGAGGTTCTTCTGGAGGCTTGGAATCTTCCGCGGTGGGGGTATGGCGACGGGTTTCTAAATCTTCCTTGAGATAGTTCGCTTCCTGATTCGCCTTCCAAATCTGGCATCCGCAAAAGCTTATGTTTGTCTCTGCAATAACATGCAATGTGGCGAGGGCGCCCATAGTGGAAGCAGATCGGTCTGTCATCTTCAGTACGCCACTGAGTTCTCTGGTTATTTGATGATCCTTCGGTTCTTCGTCGGTAACCTTGATCGTTCTGGGGGATGAATTGTCGCCGAGGGCGGAAGTTCTGGGGCTGACGAGGGCAGAGATAGGAGCCAATGTTTGCTGGACTTCACTACGGATGACATCCGGTAGGTCGGGGGTGGAGTGTCAATATCCTGGACGGCAAATGTAGAAGGAGGAGCCATAAAATTCTGAACCTCCTCTCTCACTATTCTTCTGATCAGGGCTTCTAGGTTCTCGGGTTCAGCGGTCGAGATGGTGGTCACATTGGGCAGTCGGTTGAACCTAGGCGGTACAACACGCATCCTCTTGAGTGCCTCGAATCGGCGGCAGAACGCAACAAATTGGTCCACCGTACTGATGTCCTTTCCAATAAATACCTGATATATTTCCTCCGCTACGCCTTTAATCAGGTGGCTCACCTTTTCGCCTTCCGACATTCTGGGGTTGCTCTGTTCACAAAGAAGGAGGACTTCTTGTATATAGCTCTCGGCGTTTTCCCCACTCGTCTGCGCTCTTGTTCGAAGATTGTTAACGGCTTTTATAACCGTGTCTTTTTTTCCAAAATATTTCACAAAACTTTATCTTAAATTCCTGCCAGGAATTCAAGATTTCCTCTAAGTTTTCGAACCAGCACTTCGCTGTGTCAGTGAGCTAGAAGATGAGGTTGGCGAGACAAATGGAGTCATTCCACTTGTTGTATCGCGCCAAACGCTGGAAATCGCGCAGTCAACGCTGCGAATCGTTTCCACGTTCTCCCGAGAAGACAGAAGGATCTCTTCACCGTTTGCAGATTGGTCGATTTTCTTTTCTCTCCATTTTCTTCCGAACAGGAAAAAGCAAGCACTGTAGATAGCTCTGGTTGCAATCCTTTTAGGTAATGACTTCGTCTGGTGACTGTCTCGTTCCCCGGCGTTTCCACCACAATTGTCGCGAAGAAAAATAATCAAATAGACTTTCGAATTACTTTAATATTAATTTAATTAGTTATGTGAAAGATTTTAAATGTAAATTAAAAGTTACTATGTACATGAGCCAAATTGACCCAGCAGTTAAAGCAAGAGGAGAGAACTGAGTTTTTTTCCCTTCCACGTGGCGCCACTTTCCGTGGCGCTGGCACTGGTCCGTCCAGCCCAGATAAGAGGGAATACCAAGAAACTCTGTACTCCTGACAATATTTACAATTATAATAAAGTACTCAATAATTTAGAGCGGCAAAACATAATGTAACGAGACTAAATTGAAATAAATAGTATGTAGCGTTTCGGTAACAGTGAATATTTAATATAATATATATTATTATTATGATATATATGTATATACTAGCGGAAGTGTACCCGGCTTCGCCCGGGTTTTATCCGAGTGAAAGTCTGCCTAACGAATATTATTGATAATAATAGTCCGGAACCTCTACAGAATATTAGGATAACAATGATAATATTATTCGTTACATTATATATTTATCTATATATATAAAATTGAATGTCTGTTTGTTTGTTTGTACTCTATAGATTCAAAAACCATGCATCCAATCGCCGTGAAATTTTGGGATATTATTAGGTATATCCCCGGGAAGGTTTGTGAAAAATAATATCTTGAATATATTTAGAGTTATTTGCAGATTTGTATATTTAACTCGCAAGCAGCGCCCCCATTGTGACGATGTTAACAAGTTTTCTTATCACTAAGTTTGTTATCTTTAATATTATTTATCAAAAGTAAGATTATCTCAGGATGACACGGCAATGTGACACGGGAAAAAAATGTTCACTAGATAAAACTATGATTTTCTATATGATATAAAAAGCCAACAATGAAGAGTGAATGTAATATAAAAAGCCAAAAATGAAGAATGAATGTAAGATAAAAAGCCAACAATGAAGAGTGATTGTAAGATAAAAAGCCAATAATGAAGAATGAATGTAAGATAAAAAGCCAACAATGAAGAGTGAATGTAAGATAAAAAGCCAACAATGAAGAATGAATGTAAGATAAAAAGCCAACAATGAAGAGTAAATATAATATAAAAAGCCAACAATGAAGAATGAATGTAAGATAAAAAGCCAACAATGAAGAGTAAATATAATATAAAAAGCCAACAATGAAGAGTGAATGTAAGATAAAAAGCCAACAATGAAGAGTAAATGTAATATAATATAAAAGCCAACAGAGTGAATGTAAGATAAAAAGCCAACAATGAAGAGTGAATGTAATATAAAAAGCCAACAATGAAGAATGAGTGTAAGATAAAAAGCCAACAATGAAGAGTGAATGTAATATAAAAAGCCAACAATGAAGAATGAATGTAAGATAAAAGCCAACAATCAAGAGTGAATGTAAGATAAAAAGCCAACAATGAAGAGTAAATGTAATATAAAAAGCCAACAATGAAGAATGAATGTAAGATAAAAAGCCAACAAAGAAAAGTAAATATAATATAAAAAGCCAACAATGAAGAGTGAATGTAAGATAAAAAGCCAACAATGAAGAGTAAATGTAATATAAAATGCCAACAGAGTGAATGTAAGATAAAAAGCCAACAATGAAGAGTGAATGTAATATAAAAAGCCAACAATGAAGAATGAATGTAAGATAAAAAGCCAACAATGAAGATTGAATGTAATATAAAAAGCCAACAATGAAGAATGAATGTAAGATGAAAAGCCAACAATGAAGAGTGAATGTAAGATAAAAAGCCAACAATGAAGAGTAAATGTAATATAAAAAGCCAACAATGAAGAATGAATGTAAGATAAAAAGCCAACAATGAAGAGTAAATATAATATAAAAAGCCAACAATGAAGAGTGAATGTAAGATAAAAAAGCCAACAATTGGTACCAAATTTTGCATGTCGCTTTTTATAAACCTGAGGAAAATTTTCGGCTGCATTTTGATTAGTATTTTTGGATATTTCTTTTTTTCATTTGAAGAACTTTTTTTACGCGGACTAATCCGGAATGGAATGAATACCTAAATATGGCCATTTTTTTAAGCATCGGTGGTTCAGTGGTAGAATGCTCGCCTGCCACGCGGGCGGCCCGGGTTCGATTCCCGGCCGATGCATTTTTTTTTTTACAATTTTTAAAACTCATTTATATTATCTTATATATATAAAATTGAATGTCTGTCTGTCTGTCTGTCTGTCTCTACTCTATAGATTCAAAAACCATACATCCAATCGCTGTGAAATTTTGGGATATTATTAGGTATATCACCGGGAAGGTTTTTGAAAAATAATTTCATGAATATCTTGAATATACTTAGAGTTATTTGCAGATTTGTAGATTTAACTCGCAAGCAGCGCCCCCATTGTGACGATGTTAACAAGTTTTCTTATCACTAAGTTTGTTATCTTAAATATTATTTATCAAAAGTAAGATTATCTCAGGATGACACGGCAATTTATTTTCGACAAGAATAATGATACAATTCCAAGGCGAAGATACTATTCCTTTAACTTCCAATTACCGAGGGAACCAATTAATATTGATTTTATTCAACTTATCGAGTATTTCTCAAGGGACCGGGAAAAAATGTTCACTAGATAAAACTATGATTTTCTAATGTAGAAAATTAGAAAAGACAAACTACAGGATGACAAGGCACACAGGGACCGGGAAAAAATGTTCACATTATCGAGAGATTCAAATTTACGAGTTTCAAATTATCAAAATATATCTTTTTTATTTTTTAATAAGTTTTTAGAGAATTGTTTTAACAAATGTGTGCTAGACAAACCTTTACTCGGGTAAAACCCCGGGCGAAGCCGAGTACGTTTTATACGTTTAAAGAGAATTGTTTTAACAAATGTTCGTTAGACAAACATTCACTCGGGTAAAACCCGGGCGAAGCCGGGCACATCCGCTAGTATATTATATAAAAATATATTTTTCGAGAAAACATATCCACTCTCTCTACTAAATAGATTTTTTTTAAAATATATATAAATAAAAATATCTACATGATCTTAGCCAAAGAGCCGAAAAACGATATTTTTATATAGAGATGACCTGGTTTCGTGTGTTTTCTGCTCGAGTGAATGTTTCGCTGGTAGAATTTTGTTCCTGCTTACTAAAATTATTATCTGGCTCCGCCCGTGGACTGCTTTAGTGAATATTCCCCTAAAGAAGTTTGTTTGTGTCAATCAAGCATGATACACAATATTGTCATAATCATTTCTGACTAAAAAATAATTGTTGCTCAGTACTTGGTTAATTATAATTTTTCTTGGTTATAGTGCGAAAAAAAAAAACCTCTTCCAGATTTAACTCTCTGTCCTGTTCAAATTTTGGCAAAATCAGTTACATATTGAGGGCGTGCATAGCCGACAAAGAGGTATATATATGTTCCCGGCTTCGCCCGATTTTTACCCGAGTAAAGGCTTGCCAAACAAACATTTGTTAAAACGATTCTAGCAAACATCTAATTCCTACTGAATCTATACTTGTCTATACTCTCGATAATTTGGAAAATTTCCCGGTCCCTTGAAAAATACTCGATAAGTTGAAAAAAATCAGTATTAATTGGTCAACTCGGTAATTTGACGTTAAAGGAATAGCAACAAACAAAACAAACAAAACAGCTTTATTAGGGCATCTTGCCCTGTACGGATTCTCCGTGGAGTTACAGACAATATTAACCATAAGAGAACAGGTGAAAATAGAGTATTTACAGTTAAGGTATGGCAAACAGGGTGACTTTTTATTGTGCCCCTGTTCTTCTCTCTTCCATGAGTGCAATTTTATTCCCAACCGCTTCTTGAAAGTTGAACAGTTCAATTGCCCAACTTTTCTTATCTGAAACAGTTTTTATTAGCTTTATTGAGTTCAAATGCGGTCTAGGAAGACTTTTCAGAATCTTTTTTCTCTCTCCTTTCAGATCCCCGCATTCAGCAATAAAATGGTATATTTCATCAGTTATCTGACTTCCACATAACCCACAGTACAAATCTTCTTTCTTAATTGCGTAAATATGATTTTCTTTGATCATTGTTGACAATAATCTGATCTGTGCAATAAAACTCACTAAAGCTGAAGACAGATTACATGAAAAGTAATTTTCTGGAATAAATGAATCATAAAGTAACCTATAGTTTGAGTATGTTTTCGTAAGAGATAATTTTGCCAGATCTTGCTGCAATAGCTGTTCAATTTTTAATTTTAGTATATTCGGAAGTTCGATCTGTATGTCATCATAATTTAACCTATAGTTTAGCCATGTTAGTCCACAATGATTGATGATATCCATAATATTCTTACAGAATCCTATAGGTTTTTTTTTGTCATTAAGGAAATTTCCTTCAATCTATTCCAGCATAGCTTAGGTAGTCTATTGTCTTCCATTTTTTGTAATCTAATGAAATATTTCAAAATTAATTTGATCGTTGTAAAAGTCAAAGATATTCTGCCTGTTTCCAGCCTTACAATGTACCCTGGTATATATCTTGGTAGATTCAGAAAATCTTTGATAAACGTATTCTGTAATTGGTCTATAATATCCGTATTGTCCCAAGCCCACACAGGGGCCGCATAGAGCAGTATTGATTTAATAACTGAGTCAAATAGATTCAGAGCAACTTTTAATGAGTTAATTTTTTCTTTTTTTATCAGTCTAATAGTTGCATTTATTGCCGTATTTGCTTTGGCTTTATAAAAGAGGGCTACCTTTTTACTATTAATAGTGGAAGTGAATGGATATCCCAGATATGTAATATTGGACGCAACAGTCAGTGGGGTGTCACCCCAGTACCAGTTTTCGTGTCTTGCCGGTCTTCCTCCATTTCTGAATACTATTATTTTGGACTTATTTTCATTTAAAACTAATTTGTTCTTATCCAGGTAAGAATTTAGTAAATTGATTTTAATTTGAAGATTAATTTTCGATTCTCCAATTATGGCTATGTCATCCGCATACATAAGTAGGTGTAAAACGCCAAAATCAGGGAGATGAAATCCTGTAAGTGCTGAGTTATTATAAAGTTCTATTAGGTAGGCCATATATAGTATAAATAAAAGTGGGGAAAGTGATTCTCCCTGAAACACTCCAGAATTAATTTTCACATTACTTGAATATTGTCCTTTCCATCGGATAGTGATCTTAGCTTCTTGGTAAAAGTTTTTTTTATCAGCATTACAAATTTATTGCTAATGCCCATTTTATGCAATTTTTGCCAAAGTAAATCATGTGGGACTGTGTCGAAAGCTTTAGTCAAATCGACGAAGAAGACATATAGCTTGCCTCGTTTTCTTCTCAGAGATAATTGGATGAGTGAATTCAATAGTATTATGTGGTCAGTGCATGATCGGTTCTTACGGAAACCTGCTTGGTTTTCTAAAATAATCTCTCTTTTTTCTATCCAGTTGTTTAATCTGTTTCTTAGTATTGTAGTAAATAATTTAGATATATTACTGCAGAGGGCAATCCCTCTGTAATTTGTTGGGTTATTCTTGTTGGAATAATCAATTTCAACATTCTACTCTTCTTTTATTTGTTTTTGACCAATTGACCGCTATGTATATAAATTATTTCTACCATTGTCGTGGTGGAGTATGTAAAGCAAGCTGCTTTGTGTTTATGTAAATTTTGAGCATAACTAATAAAACTTTCTATCTTTAAAGACCATTTCCCGGCCTTCTCCTTCCTATTTTTTCAACAGGTTATGGGCCCAGAACTGATTGCCTAAGAAATTAAGAATCAAGCATGTCCAGTCTATATCAAATTGAGAAGTTGAATAAGCAAAACTTTGAGACATGGAGGCTTCAAATGCAAATGATTCTTATTCACTGTGATCTGTGGAATTATGTTAATGAAGCCAATATCAAACCTGAACCCGGTAGCCAAGAGTTTTCTAATTGGCAAAATAAGGATCAGAAGGCTCTAGCTACAATTGTATTGAGCTTGAATCCATCAGAACTAATACATGTTAAGAACTGCAAGACTGCCGAGGAGGCCTGGAAAAAGATAGAAGAAGTTTATCGACCAAAAGGACCTGCGACGAGAGTTTCCCTGACCAAAAGGCTAATACAGATGAAAATGAGGCCTAATGATGATTTGAAAGATTACCTGAGTAAATTTACTTCATTAGTGGACAATCTAGGTGAAATTGGGGCTCAAGTACCCGAAGACCTTTTAGTTATACTCTTGTTGTGTAGTCTTCCAGAATCGTACGAAGGATTCAGAACTGCAATAGAAACCAGAGATGAGCTCCCAAAACTTGAAACTTTAAAGGTGAAGATTATAGAAGAAGATCAAAGACAACGTGAAATGGAGGGAACTTCGTCTGGAGAACAAAATGCCTTTTTTGGAAATCCAGAAAGAAAAATTACCAATTCCACTAAACCACCAAATCGGAAGGAGTTCAAATTTAACTGCCATTACTGTGGCAAGAAAGGCCACAAAGCGGCTGACTGCTGGTTAAAAAGGAACTCTAAAAGAAACAATAAGCGAATGGCTGCTTCTCTAGGAATTAGAGATGAAAATATTCTTGAGGTTGACGAGTGGTGCCTGGATAGCGGTGCAACTGCACACATGTGCTGCTTAAGAACAGGATTTTCAAATTTAAGAGAAACAGAGCCAATAGCCGTTAAATTAGCGAACGACCAAAGCATAGAAGCTTTAGGTACAGGAACGGTAGAATTGGAGGTTTTCGAACATGGTGAACCATTTTTATTAAAATTAGAAAATGTGTTGTTTGTCCCAGAACTGAAGGGAAATTTGATTTCAGTCAGCACCTGCACAGAAAAATCATTCTTTGTAAAATTTATGAGAGGAAAAGCGGAAATTGTGAATCCATTGAGGAAAATTTGCATAGAAGCTTACAAAAGAAACGGACTTTACATATTGCGTCAAACTAAATATGCAAAAACACAATTTACCAGAATGTGTATAGACAGAAATAGCAGTGAAACTTGGCATAATAGATTTGGTCATCTTAATTTTGATGACCTTAAGAAATTGCAGAGAGAGAATTTAGTCAATGGATTACCCACGGGTGAATTTAAAAGTATAACAAGTTGTGAAACTTGTATTAGGGGTAAACAGACTCGATTACCATTCCCAGAAGTCTCTCTAACAAAGTCAACAGAGCCACTGCAACTTATTCATTCTGATATATGTGGACCGATGAGAACAAAGTCATATGGCGGTGCATTGTACTTCGCAACTTTCATTGATGATTTCTCACGAATGATATTCACTTTTGTTATGAAACGAAAAAGTGAAATTTTCAAAGGATTTAAAGTATTTAAAAGATTTGCTGAGAAACAAACTGGCAAGAAAATTAAAGCAATCAGAAGTGACAATGCCGCAGAGTATTTGAGTTCATATTTTAAAGAATATTTATTGGAGGAAGGAATTAGACATCAGCTCTCAGTTGAATACTCTCCGCAACAAAATGGAGTTGCTGAAAGAGCGAACAGAACTCTGGTAGAAATGACTAGATGTTTCATAATTCAAGCGAACCTCCCAGATCCACTTTGGGCTGAACTTGTGCATACATCTACATACATCAGAAACAGATGCCCAAGAACAAATGAAAGTCGAACTCCGTATGAAATATTTACAGGAAGAAAACCAACCGTTTCTCATTTAAGAATGATAGGATGTAAATGTTTCGCTGTTGACAACCGTCCGAGAAGAGGAAAATTCGCTCCTCGTAGTGAAGAATACCGACTGGTTGGCTATTCTCCCGAATCAAAGGCGTACAGATTATGGAAGCCTGGAACAAACATGACGATAAAAAGTCGAGATGTACGTTTCCTCGAATCTGAAAACTCTACCTCTAGGAATGACGTGGTGCAAATTGAAGCTATACCACAGAAAAAGGTAGATATATCATTGGAGGAGGAAAGTCTTCAGGATGAGGAAAACACTTTGCTCGGAACTGATTCGGAGTTTTTAGGCGAACCATCAGAAACAATGGAAGTCATCTCGCAGAGAGGAAGAGGAAGACCAAGGTATATTAGAACGGGAAAACCTGGCCGACCAAGAAAGGAATATCCTACGGCAAATTTATCCACGCAAGAATTTTCAGAAGTGAAGTACTCCTCAGATCCAAAAGACGCAGAGGAAGCGCTGTCTGGAAAAGATTCTTATTTTTGGAGGAAAGCAATGAAGGAGGAGTTTGATTCATTGATTGAAAACAAAACTTGGGAACTGGTTGATCCCCCTAAGGGCCAAAACGTAATTGGAAGCAAATGGCTATTCAGGAGAAAGTACAGTAGTGATGGTTCTCTTGAGCGCCATAAGGCTCGTCTTGTAGCAAAGGGGTTTTCACAGCAGTACGGAATCGACTACGAAGAAACATTTGCTCCAGTAGTGCGCCAAAGTACAATTAGAGTATTTTTCGCTTTGGCTGTAGAATACAACTTGATAGTCCACCAAATGGATGTTCAATCTGCTTACTTGAACGGAGAAATTAAGGAAGAAGTTTATATGGCACAGCCAGAGAACTTTGTATCAAGAAAATATCCAGAGAAGGTATGTCGACTCAAGAAGGCCATTTATGGGTTAAAGCAAGCTGGAATAGTTTGGCATGAAAAGCTTGACACTGAATTAAAATATTTGGGACTGAAGCAAATTCAATCTGACAACTGTGTCTACATCAAACATCATGAAGGCATTCTTCTGGTGGCAATCTATGTTGATGATTTGATAATTGCAGCTGAAAGAAAAGACACGTTGATATCCTTTAAAGAAAGTATGAAGAAGATATTCAAAATAAAAGATCTTGGAAAGATAAATTATTGTTTGGGTATAAGAATACAAACGGAAAAGGATGGCTCAATATCCATAGATCAAGAGAAATATATTGAAGAACTTCTGGCGAAATATAGAATGAAGGAGGCCAAGCCGATTTCTACACCCATGGACTCGAACTCCAAGTTAACAAAGATTTCATCTATAGAGGGTGAGAATGAGCCAGTAAAAAAGGAAGAATACCAATCACTGATTGGATCGTTAATATATCTTTCAGTGTCGACAAGGCCTGATATAGCCTATGCGGTTAGTGTTTTGGGACAGTTCAGCAATGATCCTAGGAGACAGCACTGGAATGCGGCCAAACGTGTCCTCCGCTATCTAAAGGGCACTTTATGTTTGAAAATAACTTACGAGAAAACTAATGAGACCCTTTATGGTTGTGTCGACGCTGATTGGGGTGGAAACCTCGCGGATAGAAAATCTCAAACGGGACTTGTTTTCTTCTTAGCAGGAGGTCCAATAGCTTGGGAATCGAAGAAGCAGCAGACTGTCGCCCTTTCGAGCACGAAATCTGAGTACATAGCACTTTGTGAAGCGGGAAAGGAGGTTCGCTGAATAGTATTACATAGAGCCTTCATAACAAACATATTTAAAATAAACCAATTAAAATATAATAATGCTGTAAAAAAAGACTTTGCTACAATAATATAATAGAAATGAAAATAAAAAAAGACACCCACGCTGAGCCTTGAACCAAGGTTTGTTATAAATATTATTTGAAAATTGTTTATGTTAATTTTTATTTTAAAAAGCCTACATTTTAAATAAAATAATATTTTAAATAATTTGCTACAATAATATAAAAGGAATGAAAAAAAAAAACACCCACGCTGAGCCTCGAACTTAGGTTGTGGGGGTACGAAGCTGTGTACCTAACCTATAGGCTAAGCTTGACGTTACAAATACGCTCATGCGAGGCTATTTCAGGCCATACGCCTGCCGCGAGGGGGCGCTGATTGCGAGTGAATTTACGTTTTATTGTAAATAAAAATGCAACGAAAGGTTATTTCTAAAGAGTAATTAGCCAGAAACCATCCCGGTAGTATACTAAACAACTTCTCAAAGTTTCATCACGATCGGTTGAGCGATGTAGAAGATTATCACTTACGGACGGACCAACAAACATTCATTTTTATATATATAGATACAGAAAATCACACTAAAACAAAGCATAGTACACTTTAATAAAATATTTTCAATTTTAACATTTTACATTTTAATCGATATTTACGATTTTATTATCAATATAATTCAAAAATTCTACTATAGATATTTTTTAACTTTAATATAAATACTTTATTTTAAGTTAGTCTATTTTATACTTTTCTATTCTTTTCAATCTCTCTCTCTCTCACACACACACACACACACACTCGGCCGTGCGGCACGCATTTGTCGAGCTCCGCCTTTTTCCCACCCTGGCGGGTGTATGGCTACCGGCAGTACGCCGAATTTAGCACGGGCTGAAAGCCCATTAAAAGCTGATCAAACGCCTGAAAGGCACAGCAACGTAGCACAGCCCTGTGCAGAGAAATCTGCAATTTTCAATTCGCAGAGAAATATCTCGAATACTAATAAGAGAATTGAAACTTATGCAAATTCTCCCGCCGGCGGAAGAAATGTAAATTCGGCCGCGCCGTTCAACTTGGCGACTCTCCCTTCTTCCAACCGCGGTGCCGATGCCCAAAGAAACTGGGCAGACTATGCCGAGAATGTGAATTCTGAGGAGGATGACAGCTTCACAGTCGTAAAAGGCAGGAAGAGGCGACGCGACTCGCCGGATCTGCCTGTCATGGCCGCGCAGTCTAACAGCGCTGGCACTTCTCGCCGACAGCGACCGTCGACGGGACTGATGCCCCAGTTCCAGGAAATCAGGACCACGAGGGCACACGTCATGGAGGCCAGGGCTCGCCAGGCGTCCTGCACCGAGGAGCAGTGCTGTTTCCTCGAGTTCTGTCCGGAATACCAGACCTACCAGTACATGAAGGCTTTAAAAAAGGTGGTCGGAAGCACAGGAAACATTGTCCAGTTCACTAAGGTGAACGGGCAATACTTGGTCGGACTCGCCAACAGATTTCTGGCGGAGCGCATAGTTCGAGAGGGCCTCGAGATTGAGGGAACCCTTCTCAAGACCTTCCCCTTCAGGAGAACTTCAATCAGAGTTACGATTGGGAACCTCCCCTTCTTTGTGGGAGACGCCGCCGTCATGGATGCTCTCTCCAGATACGGCCGAATAACCTTCATCGCCCCCAAACAGCTTAGGGTTGGAGAGTTTAATTTCACCGACGGCCGCCGGGAGGCCTTTATACTCCTCCATGACGGCATAACCGTCGAAATGCTCCCCTATCGATTCGAACTGAGGATCAAGGGCGAGCCATGGCCAGCTTTCCTGACCCACGGAGTCAAATGCTCGAAATGCCGTGGTCAAGGTCACCAAAGAGCAAACTGCCCCCAACTCCATGGGCGTCCTACTACCGCCAGACGGACCTCACCGCCCCCTTCCACCGGCCTTCCACCATCGACCGCACCTGGGCTGCCTGGACCGTCTCCGGCAGGGCCAACCCCGCCGGCGCCTACCAGCCCAGCTGTCAGGCTTTCCGGCGCTCAACCAGATGCCCGAGTTGCGTCCCCACCATCTACGGCGCCCCGGCCGTCTACACCAGCGCCCCCGGCCTCATCTGTGCCGGTGGCGGCCCCTGTTCCTCCATCAGTGGCCCCTGCACCTGTAGATCCCGCGGGCCCTCGCTCGGCAGAAACTGAGCCGACGCCTCCCGCCCGGCCGGACTTCATTGCCCCGTGTGGCCCTCTGCCTGCACAGGGGACCCTCGGACCTGCGACCCACACACCGGATGTCGACATGACCACCACTGAGGAGCCATCTGCTCCCTCACCAGCCGCAGTTTCAACACCCCCACTGCCTGCGCCTCAGCCTGCTGGGCCGACACCATCTGCTCCCCACAAAGAGGATCCGACACCGGCTATGACACCTCCGTCCCCACCACCTACCCCGATGGAGGAAGACCTGCCGCCGAACCTGGGTGATTGCATCGATAGAGTTTTAGGAGAGATCATCATTTCAATATCGACCCTGGACCCTTGGTCGATGATGAAACCTCCTGGACCGACGCCATTGATGCCATCCTACATCCCCATTCTAGGGCGCCTTTCCTTGCGAGACTCTCGCCAATTTTGAAGAAAAACTACGCTGTCTTTTTCGAGGCGGCCATCGAGCGCGCTCGGGATTCCCATTCCAGGATCCTCAGCGGGTTGTCCGAGCTCAGGAGGGCCTTGGCTCCCAAGACTAGACGTCACCGCGGCAAGCGCTAACCTAATGTATATACCCCTCTCTTCTCTCTTTCTCTTTGAGATGTAACATTGTCTTGAAGACAATAAATAATTTTCAATTGTCACACACACACACACTCGGGCGGGCGGCCACGCTTTTTCGAGCTCCGCCGTTTTCGCCTCTGGAGTGCGTGTGGAAGGCGCTTACCATTGTGAATTTGGTACTGGAGGAAAGCCCTCGATCCGCTGCTACAGTGCCTGAAAGGCCCAGCACAGGATCTCATCCAGGTGCTGAATTAGCGCCAAAAAACGAATTTGAGATGAATTTCTCTAAAGAAAATTCCAATCTTAAATCTCAAAGAGATGCAAATTCGCCGGCAGGCGACATACATGCAAATCCGGCCGCCGCGCGTGATGACGTCACGGCGCCGCTGATTGCTGCTTCTTGCAGCGCTTCAACAGCCAACCCGGCCCCGCTCATTTGGGGAGATAGCGAATTGGCGGAAATGGAGGACAACGACGCTTTCGCCGTCGTGGGAACCAAGAAAAGGCGCCGCGACTTGCCGGTTCTGCCTGCCATGGCCGCGCAGTCCAACAGCGCTGGAGCTTCTCGCCGACAGCGATCGTCGACGGGATGGATACCTCCGGTCCAGGAGATCAGGACCACGACGGCACATGTCATGGAGGCCAGGGCTCGCCAGGCATCCTGCACCGAGGAGCAGTGCCTATTTCTCGAGTACTGCCCGGATTACCAGTCCTACCAATATCTTAGGGCTATCGAGAGAGTGGTCGGAGGACACAAAAACATCTTCCAGTTCTCAAAGATCAACGGCCACTACTTGTTGGGACTCGCCAGCAAATCTCTGGCGGAACACCTAGTCCGGGAAGGCCTGGAGATCGAGGGAACCCTCATCAGGACCTTCCCCTTCAGGAAGAGCTCAACCAGAATAACGGTTGGAAACCTGCCCTTCTTTGTGGCGGACGCCGCCATCATTGACGCCCTCTCCCGCTATGGGCGCATAACCTCCATCGCCCCCAAGCTGTTGAAGGCTGGAGAGTTTACATACACCGACGGCCGACGGGAGGCCTTCATCCTCCTCCACGACGGCATCACCATCGACAAACTGCCCACCCGATTTGAGATCAGGATTAAGGGTGAGGCCTGGCCAGCCTTCTTGTCTCATGGAATAAAATGCTCGAAGTGTCACGGCCAAGGGCACAGAAGAGCTAACTGCCCCCAACTCCATGGGCGCCCTGCCACCGCCAGACGGGCTTCACCGCCCCCTTCCACCGACCTCCCACCATCGACCGCGCCTGGGCTGCCTAGGCAGTCTTCGGCCGCGCCTCCCAGCCCATCTAATAAGGCTTCCCGCGCCCCATCTGATTCCTGCGCTGCATCTCTACCATCTGCGGCGCCATGGCCATCCACACCAGCGCCGCCGGCCTCACCCATGCAGGCGGTGACTCCAGCTCCTCCACCAATGACCCCTTCACCTGAGGATCCCATGGGCCCTCGCTCGGCGGCGTCGCGTCCTGAGTCGACGCCTCCCGCCCGGCCGGACTTCATTGCCCCGTGTGGCCCTCTGCCTGCACAGGGGACCCTCGGACCTGCGACCCACACACCGGATGTCGACATGACCACCACTGAGGAGCCCTCTGCTCCCTCACCAGCCGCAGTTTCAACACCCCTACTGCCTGCGCCTCAGCCTGCTGGGCCGACACCATCTGCTCCCCACAAAAAGGATCCGACACCGGCTATGACACCTCCGTCCCCACCACCTACCCCGATGGAGGAAGACCTGCCGCCGAACCAGGGTGATTGCATCGATTAAATTTTAGGAGAGATCATCATTTCCAATATCGACCCTGGACCCTTTGTCGATGATGAAATCTCCTGGACCGACGCCATTGATGCCATCCTACATCCCCATTCTAGGGCGCCTTTCCTTGCGAGACTCTCGCCAATTTTGAAGAAAAACTACGCTGTCTTTTTCGAGGCGGCCATCGAGCGCGCTCGGGATTCCCATCCCAGGATCCTCAGCGGGTTGTCCGAGCTCAGGAGGGCCTTGGCTCCCAAGACTAGACGTCACCGCGTCAAGCGCTAACCTAATGTATTTACCCCTCTCTTCTCTCTTTCTCTTTGAGATGTATCATTGTCTAGAAGACAATAAATAATTTTCAATTGTCAAAAAAAATTGTCACACACACACTCGGGCGGGCGGCCACGCTTTTTCGAGCTCCGCCGTTTTCGCCTCTGGAGTGCGTGTGGAAGGCGCTTACCATTGTGAATTTGGTACTGGAGGAAAGCCCTCGATCCGCTGCTACAGTGCCTGAAAGGCCCAGCACAGGATCTCATCCAGGTGCTGAATTAGCGCCAAAAAACGAATTTGAGATGAATTTCTCTAAAGAAAATTCCAATCTTAAATCTCAAAGAGATGCAAATTCGCCGGCAGGCGACATACATGCAAATCCGGCCGCCGCGCGTGATGACGTCACGGCGCTGCTGATTGCTGCTTCTTGCAGCGCTTCAACAGCCAACCCGGCCCCGCTCATTTGGGGAGATAGCGAATTGGCGGAAATGGAGAACAACGACGCTTTCACCGTCGTGGGAACCAAGAAAAGGCGCCGCGACTCGCCGGTTCTGCCTGCCATGGCCGCGCAGTCCAACACCGCTGGAGCTTCTCGCCGACAGCGATCGTCGACGGGATGGATACCTCCGGTCCAGGAGATCAGGACCACGACGGCACATGTCATGGAGGCCAGGGCTCGCCAGGCATCCTGCACCGAGGAGCAGTGCCTATTTCTCGAGTACTGCCCGGATTACCAGTCCTACCAATATCTTAGGGCTATCGAGAGAGTGGTCGGTGGACACAAAAACATCTTCCAGTTCTCAAAGATCAACGGCCACTACTTGTTGGGGCTCGCCAGCAAATCTCTGGCGGAACACCTAGTCCGGGAAGGCCTCGAGATCGAGGGAACCCTCATCAGGACCTTCCCCTTCAGGAAGAGCTCAACCAGAATAACGGTTGGAAACCTGCCCTTCTTTGTGGCGGACGCCGCCATCATTGACGCCCTCTCCCGCTATGGGCGCATAACCTCCATCGCCCCCAAGCTGTTGAAGGCTGGAGAGTTTACATACACCGACGGCCGACGGGAGGCCTTCATCCTCCTCCACGACGGCATCTCCATCGACAAACTGCCCACCCGATTTGAGATCAGGATCAAGGGTGAGGCCTGGCCAGCCTTCTTGTCTAATGGAATAAAATGCTCGAAGTGTCACGGCCAAGGGCACAGAAGAGCTAACTGCCCCCAACTCCATGGGCGCTCTGCCACCGCCAGACGGGCTTCACCGCCCCCTTCCACCGACCTCCCACCATCGACCGCGCCTGGGCTGCCTAGGCAGTCTTCGGCCGCGCCTCCCAGCCCATCTAATAAGGCTTCCCGCGCCCCATCTGATTCCTGCGCTGCATCTCTACCATCTGCGGCGCCATGGCCATCCACACCAGCGCCGCCGGCCTCACCCATGCAGGCGGTGACTCCAACTCCTCCTCAATGACCCCTTCACCTGAAGATCCCATGGGCCCTCGCTCGGCGGCGTCGCGTCCTGAGTCGACGCCTCCCGCCCGGCCGGACTTCATTGCCCCGTGTGGCCCCCTGCCTGCACAGGGGACCCTCGGACCTGCGACCCACACACCGGATGTCGACATGACCACCACTGAGGAGCCCTCTGCTCCCTCACCAGCCGCAGCTTCAACACCCCCACTGCCTGCGCCTCAGCCTGCTGGGCCGACACCATCTGCTCCCCACAAAGAGGATCCGACACCGGCTATGACACCTCCGTCCCCACCACCTACCCCGATGGAGGAAGACCTGCCGCCGGACCTGGGTGATTGCATCGATAGAATTTTAGGAAAGATCATCATTTCCAATATCGACCCTGGACCCTTGGTCGATGATGAAATCTCCTGGACCGACGCCATTGATGCCATCCTACATCCCCATTCTAGGGCGCCTTTCCTTGCGAGACTCTCGCCTATTTTGAAGAAAAACTACGCTGTCTTTTTCGAGGCGGCCATCGAGCGCGCTCGGGATTCCCATCCCAGGATCCTCAGCGGGTTGTCCGAGCTCAGGAGGGCCTTGGCTCCCAAGACTAGACGTCACCGCGGCAAGCGCTAACCTAATGTATATACCCCTCTCTTCTCTCTTTCTCTTTGAGATGAAACATTGTCTAGAAGACAATAAATAATTTTCAATTGTCAATTGTCACACACACACTCGGCCGTGCGGCACGCATTTGTCGAGCTCCGCCTTTTTCCCACCCTGGCGGGTGTATGGCTACCGGCAGTACGCCGAATTTAGCACGGGCTGAAAGCCCATTAAAAGCTGATCAAACGCCTGAAAGGCACAGAAACGTAGCACAGCCCTGTGCAGAGAAATCTGCAATTTTCAATTCGCAGAGAAATATCTCGAATACTAATGAGAGAATTGAAACTTATGCAAATTCTCCCGCCGGCGGAAGAAATTTAAATTCGGCCGCGTCGTTCAACTTGGCGGCTCTCCCTTCTTCCAACCGCGGTGCCGATGCCAAAAGAAACTGGGCAGACTATGCCGAGAATGTGAATTCTGAGGAGGATGACAGCTTCACAGTCGTAAAAAGCAGGAAGAGGCTCCGCGACTCGCTGGATCTGCCTGCCATGGCCGCGCAGTCTAACAGCGCTGGCACTTCTCGCCGACAGCGACCGTCGACGGGACTGATGCCCCAGGTCCAGGAAATAAGGACCACGAGGGCACACGTCATGGAGGCCAGGGCTCGCCAGGCGTCCTGCACCGAGGAGCAGTGCTGTTTCCTCGAGTTCTGTCCGGAATACCAGACCTACCAGTACATGAAGGCTTTGGAAAAGGTGGTCGGAAGCACAGGAAACATTGTCCAGTTCACTAAGGTGAACGGGCAATACTTGGTCGGACTCGCCAACAGATCCCTGGCGGAGCGCCTAGTTCGAGAGGGCCTCGAGATCGAGGGAACCCTTCTCAAGACCTTCCCTCTTGGAGAACTTCAATCAGAGTTACGATTGGGAACCTCCCCTTCTTTGTGGGAGACGCCGCCGTCATGGATGCTCTCTCCAGATACAGCCGAATAACCTCCATCGCCCCCAAACAGCTTAGGGTTGGAGAGTTTAATTTCACTGACGGCCGCCGGGAGGCCTTTATACTCCTCCATGACGGCATAACCGTCGAAATGCTCCCCTCTCGATTCGAACTGAGGATCAAGGGCGAGCCATGGCCAGCTTTCCTGACCCACGGAGTCAATTGCTCGAAATGCCGTGGTCAAGGTCACCGAAGAGCAAACTGCCCCCAACTCCATGGGCGTCCTACTACCGCCAGACGGGCCTCACCGCCCCCTTCCACCGGCCTTCCACCATCGACCGCACCTGGGCTGCCTGGACCGTCTCCGGCCGCGCCAACCCCGCCGGCGCCTACCAGCCCAGCTGTCAGGCTTTCCGGCGCTCAACCAGATGCCCGAGTTGCGTCCCCACCATCTACGGCGCCCCGGCCGTCTACACCAGCGCCTCCGGCCTCATTTGTGCCGGTGGCGGCCCCTGTTCCTCCATCAGTGGCCCCTGCACCTGTAGATCCCGCGGGCCCTCGCTCGGCAGCAACTGAGCCGACGCCTCCCGCCCGGCCGGACTTCATTGCCCCGTGTGGCCCTCTGCCTGCACAGGGGACCCTCGGACCTGCGACCCACACACCGGATGTCGACATGACCACCACTGAGGAGCCCTCTGCTCCCTCACCAGCCGCAGTTTCAACACCCCCACTGCCTGCGCCTCAGCCTGCTGGGCCGACACCATCTGCTCCCCACAAAGAGGATCCGACACCGGCTATGACACCTCCGTCCCCACCACCTACCCCGATGGAGGAAGACCTGCCGCCGAACCTGGGTGATTGCATCGATAGAATTTTAGGAGAGATCATCTTTTCCAAAATCGACCCTGGACCCTTGGTCGATGATGAAACCTCCTGGACCGACGCCATTAATGCCATCCTACATCCCCACTCTAGGGCGCCTTTCCTTGCGAGACTCTCGCCTATTTTGAAGAAAAACTACGCTGTCTTTTTCGAGGCGGCCATCGAGCGCGCTCGGGATTCCCATCCCAGGATCCTCAGCGGGTTGTCCGAGCTCAGGAGGGCCTTGGCTCCCAAGACTAGACGTCACCGCGGCAAGCGCTAACCTAATGTATTTACCCCTCTCTTCTCTCTTTCTCTTTGAGATGTGACATTATCTAGAAGACAATAAATAATTTTCAATTGTCAATTGTCACACACACACACACACACACAAACGAAAAAATTAAATAATAAATTTGAAATATTTTGACCATATAAAGTTAATTGCTCTTTAATTATATTTTATTAACTTTCGAATATATTCTCACTACAACATTATCAACAACATAACCTATAGAATTTTTCCTACCTGTGTTATTGAATAGATATATTAGGTTCAACGCCCATTCTATAGAGAAATTTCTGAACAAAATGTTTACGTTTTTGATATTTAAAAAATTCTATTTGAACTATAGAAGAAGGAACAAAGGTCGGGGAGATGTGCTTCTTTATATAGAATAACGATCGTACATTATTTCGGGAAAGTCGCCCTTCTACGATAAAGAATGACACGAGTGACAATTGTTTATATGTAAATATATACTTTCATAACAGATACAGACATTTTCTCCTAAACGCGCTATATTGATAAACCTATTATACAAAGTGTGAAAAGATTGACAAAAATATGTAGCATAAGTAGTATGTAAAGGAATGGCGTTGCCTGTTTATATTCTTTTTCAATGATGAAAGATGAGTTAGAATGATAACTTTTAAAGCTGGTTAGTATTTTATCCTCTCATGGCCTTTCTACATATGCAAAGGACATCGTCAATATAACGATGCCATATATTTATATCTGTTAAGTGGTCTTAGTCAATACAGGTAGCAAGGTGAGAAATTAAAATTTTATAAACTACTGTTGAAAATGGGCTACCCATTGGGTAACCTCGGTATGCTTAAATTGTTGTGTGCTGAAGGAAATTTAATTAATTTTCAAACAGATTTCTGTAAGTGTGGCATTCCTTTAAATAGTATCCAGGGTTATATTAAGGAGGAGGTTAAAAAGCATTTATCCTATCTTTTATTAGAGAACGGAGTAAACTAATATATAAAAATGTAATATCATATAAACATATGGTGAAGCCTTGTTTTATTTGAAGTTCAGGGATTTCCGTATAAAATCAGGGTATTGGAGATAGTGAAGTTATTACTGTGTTCTCTTAATAACGGAGAATAAAACTTAGCCAGGAATCTAGCTAAAGGATCTGCGGGTCAAAGGTTGTACACTATGATTGGATGTAAAGGGATAGAGGGTTTGTGTACCTTCTGTGATCCATATATATAAGCATTACCTGCCATATACTTGAAATGGAAACTTGATGAGTATCCAGGTTTATATGGTCCGACCTCTTTAGTCTATTGAGATATGTTTTGAAATAATTAATTATTAGGGAACCAACATGCTCAGCTATGGAAATGAAGGTTGATTTATATTGATAATTTCAAGAATTTTAGACAGATAGGCAGATCATGATAACGGCTTTTGTTGCTTCATCGAAGTTGCAAATGGCTATTAACTTTTTTTCACTTTTTTTTTCTGTGATGTCCGAACGGATGCTTTATGGCGGATTGATAGTTTTCCTTAATATGGGGGTGCTACTGTACCTGCTATATATATATATATAAATCAAAAATATATACTTCAATTGTTAGATTTTTATAAATTGAAAAATACTGATAATTTTCGGGGAGAATATCTAAAAACTTTACAATTAAAAATTCACATTTTCTATCTTGTAGTGAAATGTTGATGTGTTGGCTTGGTTGTGTTGGGTATTCAGTGGAATCCACTATATTTGACTGATTTGGATGAAATTTTTGTCAAGCTAATGAGTTCGGTTTGAATGAATTTGCATCATAATATCGACGCCATAAGTTAAAAGAATACAAATAATGTACAAAATTCCATATCTTTCAAATTAAAGATAATGAAGCAATTTAATTTTTTTTCACTTTTTTGTTGAGAAATTATATCTTCATTCTTTATTTAGACTTAGAGCGCTATGTCCCCCTAAGGACACTTGAACTTTAAATAAAAACTGAAATTATATCTTCATGGATTTAACAGTTATGATACTCTGAGCATACAGATTTAGGATGCTGTTTCAACACCCTGATGCTCCATTTTAGATAACTGAAGACATTTATCGATAATATATAGTGTTTACTGTTTTTGCTTCAAAACCAAGGCTGACGGACTAACAGCGACATCTTACCTTTAGATGGAGTTCTAGCAAGATGGAAACTTTTTATCTTTTATTTCATGAAAATAATCATATGACACTTGAAATTCTTGTAGTATGACAAACCTTGCTAGGCTGCACGCCTTTCTGTAAGCAATATATATATACATATATATATGGAAGTAAGAATTATGAGCAACTTATAATAGGATTAACCACTGTTCTTTTCAGTCCACTGCGAGCTACAGGTGATATATCCTTTATGATATATCATATAATATTTAAATATCCTTAATGATATATCATATAATATTTAAATATGCTATGTTTTGACCCCCCAAAAAAATTAAGAAACCTCATATTGATTTGAAGAAATATATTTCATACATAAAGAGAATATATTTCGAATAAGATACATTACATTTAATATAGAAAGTAAAATACAACAACAACAACAAAAAGCTTTTTAAAGAAAATTTAGTCTTACACGGATTATCCAAGCACAGAAATGTAGGGTACATACAAGAATAACAGTAGTAACAACAACAAAAGTCCCTGTTATGGCCTTTTGGTCTTATACAACTTCTCCACGTAGAAGAGGGTATATACAGGAATAACAGCAATAGTTACAATAATTAGCAATGCTATTTACAATGTGTCAAGGGGGATAGTAGCAGGAAAGGGACCGCTGGGAAACTAGAGTATTAACATGGGTAGATGTTATTATATCTCTTGAGGAAAGATTACGCGACAATAAAGTTGGGATATCCAGCAGGTTAAGAAAGTCTCCAATGTGGTTGGTGCGAATGTTTAGTTCACCATATAAAATTATCTCCAGTCCATTGTGTATCTTGATCGTAGTATTTATATTCTCTAGTTGGAGTTCGTTAGGAGGTAGATACGTAAAAGTTATACAAGTCAGCAATGAATCTAAGTTTGGTTATTTTTGTTATAAATTCCTACAATGATGCCTTCAGAGCTTCTTTCCTGACCCAAGGTTTTTCTAGCAAGTGATTGGTAAACCTGAAAATCCTCAATCTCGAGTTTTAGAACAAATTGGCACTAAGTTTCCGTCATAGCAAATATTTCAAACTGATTAAAATAATCAATAAAAGGGGAAACGGAATTTATTCTGATGAAACCTTTGATATACCAATAGATAATCTGTACATAATTGTGACCAAGGTTTAATAGTTGTTCGATCAAGTAGTTTAGTTTTCCATTCCTATTAGCTATATGTGGTTGTGATGATATTTTCTTGCCTGTAAAAAGAGATATCATGTGATCCTTCCAGTTCATTTCTGTGTGTTTGCTATATCTCAGTTCCTTCTGAACTCGTGATCTTATCATTTATTACTCGGTAAACAATACTTCCAATAATCAACTTGCTATCTCGAAGTTTAGATGAGATTCCTTTAGCCAAGAGTTATTTTCTCTTATTAATCAACAATCGACGCTGTTGTCTAACTTTTAAGGTGTAATCCTTATTTATGTAAATCCTTAATTCCTTAAGCTTGAATGCATTCCTGAATAATTTTATTCTGTCTTCATATTTGGGTATTTCCACCAGTAGAGGTGCACTCGGCCTTTTAGACAATCGATGACATTTGAGGATGTTAATATTCTCGGAGATTTGCAAATTATCCGTAATTATCGTTTTATTTTTGCGAGAGAATCATCCCTTGTTTCATTTTCTTTCTTTTCGACTCCGTAAAAAATTAAATTACTTTCGCTCATTTTCATCTCCGTAAATTCTATTCTTTTCTCAATTTCTTGGATCCTTTCAGAATTCTTCGAGACAGATTTTACCGTGTTTTCCATAGTTTTCTCCAGTTGTTGTATGCGTCGATTTAATTTCTCAACTCTTTGCTCTATAGAAAGTAACCTTGTCTCTAATTTCTCCCCCAGTCATTCATTTTATTCGAAAGTGCACCAATCAATTGTCGAATGTCACCTTCCATACATGACTCGAGCGTAGTTTGCCTAGTGGGCCTAGGTCCCGGATTTTGCTCTATGCCAGATATCAGTAATAAAATCAAAATTATACATCTAAGATTTGGCCTTCTGTGATGAATCTGAATCTTGAATTTCAGATTCTTAGCATAACCCAGATCCATTACCAAACTATAATTTGCACAATTTTCACAAGAATCAAAATTTGCATAGCTAAAAGTTGAATGAAGCTTATTTCGCTGTAAATTTAAATAAATTGTGATAAAAATGAAAATTCGCCTCATATTATGAGGATATAAATTTACCAATATCACTTCAATCAAAACAAAAATAACTCTATTTTATAAAGTACGGCGATAAAGCATAAAAAATAAATTACCTAGCAGGAGCTGTCGTTTCACGCAACCTTTCCGTTTGGCCACCTGGCGGAGAATAGAAAGTAAAATAATTTTCATTTAGAATTTTAAAAATTAAGACAATAAATTTTGTATTTTCTCAAATAATTAAAATAATGAACAACAAAATTAAGAAAGGGCAGAGAAAAAGAATCCGAGAAAATCTTCTTGGCATAATAATAGACTTCTTCCTCTCCATTCTGGAAGACTTCAAAGGAAAATAAAGTCTTTTTCTGTAATTGAGAATGGCATCGCGCGCCCCTTCCCATGCTCCAGGTCCACTGAGCCGGTATTGGTAGGGCAGGCAGGGCCCGAAGAAGCAGTAGAAAAAGAGTTTAGGATCAGTGAAAAACATTTTGAACATATTTGGTTTGCATCCAATCAAAGAAGCAATTTCATCAAGGTAATTAATGAAATAATGATTGATCGAGTTGCAAATACTCTTCCCGAAATATTCCCGGGTTATTCTCATTCGCTCATCAGTTTCTTCTCTCATTTCTCTGCATGAAGGCAAAGTTGATTTTCCACTTAGAACTCTAGTAGCCCATCGTACTTGCATTTCTCCACAAGGAACACCTGGGCCAATAGTTTGAATTAAACCTATAAACGCCAGAGTAGGATGTGGATCATCAGGTGAAAATACCATCTTATACAAATCAATTTTGTCTTCAAATTTGAAGTCTAAGAATGGGAAATGAATTCTATACCCTGTTCCTAAGATCACATCATCTACAGGGATCTCGGTATCTTCATTCTCGAAGATAATACCCCTTTCTGTGAATTTCTTGATATTTCCTTTAATATGTATGGTTCCTTTACTGATACATTCAGGTAGGATTCCACTAACCACAGGATTTGATGCTAATAATCTCCTTTTAGGTTTGATTCCAAATGTCTCGTGATCAAACCAGAAATTAAGGAAATATTCCATTATGAAATTCGTGATACTGAAAGGCAATATGTTAAAAAAGACGTTCATAGCTCTAGTTAAAACAATCAGATCGTAGGGTTGACCAAATATGGAGAGGCGGGGATTGAGCCAGAAGCCAGAACGGGTGCTCAGGATCACCTGCAACATGATCACATATAATATCTTACAAAATTTACTTTTAAAAAAATAATATTTTAAAATTATATATATTTTTTAAACAATAAATATACAGGGACTATCAGGTAATTTAGAAAAAAAAAATTCGAAATATATATTTTTTCATCACTACTCTTTATTCACATGTACTGATGCTTTTTACATTAATATGGCAACGGAATTAAAAATAAGGAAATTTTATATATAAATTAGTAATTGTATTATATGGACTCTTAACTGAAGTATTATAAACACTAAAATGAAGCAACATTTATTGACCGTCTTAGTAAGCTAGCGAATTTGGGTCGGTGACAAAGCAACAATATCAGCTTTTGCAAGCTCAGAAGCCGAGCTAGAGACTATGATTTAAGAGTAATGGCCTTCGTCAGTTCAGAGTTGGCTTTAATTTCATTGTATCCTACAGAAATATATTACAACGTTAATCTCTCTATTCGCTATAGAAGAAGGAAAACAGGTCGGGAAGAAAAGTCGTATATGGTCATAGTAATTATTCGATTTGCATATATATATACATAGGTGGAAATTTTGCCGGAAGGATTTTGATTTAAAGAGACAATGGCGTCTAGTTTTGACGTCAATTTTGACGGGAGGGGCGACCTTTGTCTCTTTATATATATACATATGAAAAAACAATAGAAAAAAAAAGATGAGTGGGTCAGGTGTTGATATTAAAAATAAAGAAGGCATCTCCTGACCACGAGTACATGTGCTTTTTAGATGGCAGAGCGCCATCTAGTGGAGCAAAAATAAACTAAACGTTTATTTAGCTTGCTCCGTTATTTTTAATATCGACACCTGACCCACTTTTCTTTTTTTTTTCTATTGTATTTTCATTTGTTAAGCGTCTTTACGCAAAATTGGCCTTGAATACCCATTTCTTGATTTCTCAAGAAACCTCTGGGACCAAAAATATTTTTGGTGGCAGTGGTTACAGCCTACTCCACGCTGACGAGCGCCAAAAGCGCGAAGCGCGTTCGTGGATGGCTTTTCTTGATTTATAAATAAATTGGGAGCAAATATCACGGAGCAAGCTAAATAAACGTTTAGTTTTTTTTTCTCCTCTAGATGGCGCTCTGCCATCTAAAAAGCACATGCGCTCGTGGTCAGGAGATGCCTTCTTTATTTTTAATATATGCATGTATGCAATTTTTTCCACGCTTTGTAAAATAGTTTAGTAATGTAGGATAGGAAAATTTTAGAATTTTCTAAAAAATATTGTCATGAAAAATTCGATATATATACACCATTGCCACTCGCGTTATTCTGTACCCGTAGAAGGACGTCTTGACCAAAAACTTGTACGATCATTTTCTTATATAAAGTATCGCTTCTCCCCGACCTGTGTTTCTTCTTGTATAGAAACTTATGGAATATTCTGGATCCGCCAAAAAGACCTTTATGTGGCTTAAAGGTGATATCATGTTTTTGAAATAAAATATAAAGCAGTTTGTGAGAATAGGTTTGGGTCTAATTCAACAGTTAAGCTCATTTTCAAAGAGCTTTTATTTCAATAGTATCCATATCTGTCTGTTCGTCTCTTTGTCTGATCACATATCTTGTTAATAAATTTTGGCATACAAACCTAGCACCTAAAAGAAAAAATATTGTATATTTACAAGCACTACTAAGATAAAGTTCTCCATTATAATCATCAAATATCATTCATTTAATGATGAAATTTAATAATAACAAAATTATTGTTTAATTTAAATTCTTTTGCAATATTGTTTAATATTACAATTAAAGAAGCATGTTTATTCTACCATCAACTATGTATATCAATGATTTGCACATATGTTATATTCAAATGGCATATATGTAAGGATAATTTTATTGTTAATTTTCATTTCGTTGTATTGTATACATTTAATCATTAATACATTATGTTTGAGGTATCAAAACTGTCTTTTTGTTCAAACAAGGAACCTGTGAGCGGGTACAGCTAGGTGGAGCAGTGTATCAAACATAAAGTTATCTTGAGACGTATAGATTCAATAGGGATTGGATGTTTGCTAGAATCGTTTTAACAAATGTTCGTTAGAAAAACTTTTACTCGGGTAAAAATCGGGCGAAGTCGGGTACATTCGCTAGTTATATATAAATGTTCGCAAATAAAACTAGAGAGAGCATATGGAAATTGAAGACATTTTTGCAAATAAAAATGTCTGAACTATTCTATGATAGCTATATAAACTGAGGTATGGAAAGAAAGTCATGTTGGAAGTAGTCCTGCTATCAGCAGATCTGGAGGCGGTGGCAAGTGAAGGACGAGATAAGTCTGAATGAGAGAGAAATCATAAACCTATTATCGCGGACCATTATATTAGCCGACTACACAAGTTTTTTTTTTATTATCTCAAGATTGAATTCTTTAGTACCTTTACCTCCTACCTTTTGGTTTATTACTGATCGAACAGTTTCTAGGCATAAGACCAACTATTTAAAGAATATGATTGAGCAGCCAAACTGATTTTTGACTTGTGTTTTTAAACTTCAGTTTATGCTAGACGCTCCATTTTTATCTATTTATATATTATATTTATATCATATTTATAATAGGTTCTAGAAACTTTCAGCAGTAAAAGCTTGAAAATGTTTACATGTATGGATATATATATATATGTGGTATTAAGGTATATCTTTGAATAATTATAAATTTAAAACTCTAAATTTGTATATAAGAAATAATAGACGCGACAAAAAGAAAGGCAGCCATTTTCTCCTTGTTTATTATCCAACCTCCCTCTTACCCCCTCGGGTCGTTGGTCAAAAAATTATATACAAGCATTGGCTATTTACTCTTTGATTATAGATATTAAAATATATGGATATTAAAATAAAAAATGTGTTGACTATTTACAAGTAGTGTGGGAATTATATTGCAGTGAACCTGTGGGGGTGTGCGCAAGATGAAATTCGTAGCTGCACAGTCTAGATAAAATTTTTAATTTTCTCTGAATTGAAAATATCCTAACGAGGTTATGATATACTATTGATATTTTAAACAGAGAGAGACGGGAGGGTGTCACGTTAGACAGCAGGACATTCCAAAGGGGGCTCCTGGGGGCCGTCACTTGGCACCTCGGGACTTTGGACAGTGGGTGATTGTGTTCGACGCGAGCGGACGCCCGGCGACAGCCGGGTCCGCCATCTTGATCTCTCTCCGGCTGCCTGGGTCCCTTCTCTCCCAATCTGTGGTGTGACCATTTCTCTCCCCACATTATTATTATATTGCCAGATAAAAAGTCGACAGGATTCGAACAGTGCGGGGTTAAAAAGCTAAGACTACGGATGGTAGATCTCTCGGCCACGACTGCTCACTTTGAATATGTTCATATCTTTCTTCATCCTACGATCCCTATTCTTCCTATCGTTGGCCATCAGTTTGCTAGACCTATGTTCCAACCTGGAAGTCGGGATAACGTTGTCTGTGTACTTTTTCCTATGATATACTCGCACATTGCGTTTACGACTCACTCAATAGAAGTACATAGGTCAAAGCACTACAACCAAAATTTACTTCTTTGTTAAAAAGGATGATCTCTAATTCGAACTAACATTTGAAGTGCTCATCTTAGGATAGGTTTTACCGAACATCGATTTTCGAAACTAACCGATGGGGTTATACCATATCTTAGAGGATGATGTGTTTAAAAAACCCAAAATTTTCTTTTTTCTTTTAACCCTCGATAGTTTATCTTATAAAAACGCTTATACTAATCCTATAGTTGTTCTATCGTATTGCTATACGTAAATTAACTTATTACTATTGTTCTAAATATATCTGTAGGCCTTTACATCTTGTCTGTCCTACACCAGACAAAACGAACGGAGGTACGCGGGGTTGTTATACCCGACTAACGATAAGCGCTAGCCTCTGCATATTGTAAGGTGGCTAAAGATATTTATAGCTTCTTCTTCTAAATTTAGAATAATTAAATTTTTTCTGTCTCGTTCATCGTTCGTTGCATCCTCAATGTTACGAAAGAAAATATTTATATCTTGATTGAGGCCAGAGAATTTACTTATATGATTTTTATTTGAGATCGTCTGTTGTTGTATAATTTATGTTAGTAAATTAATTTGTTCTTTCATTAATTTAAATTCAATATTATCGTTTCTGTCAGAAAAATGAGTGTCGGTATCTGACTTCCTTTTTTGGCATTTTTGTGGCGAATGGTTGTAGGCTAAAGGTTAAATCCAATAAAGTTTTTAAAAAAGAAAAAACGTACCGGTTATTATATCCTGTCGGCTAAATACTGTCGTATTAAGGTATATCTTTGAATAATTATAAATTTAAAACTCTAAATTTGTATATAAGAAATAATAGACGCGACAAAAAGAAAGGCAGCCATTTTCTCCTTGTTTATTATCCAACCTCCCTCTTACCCCCTCGGGTCGTTGGTCAAAAAATTATATACAAGCATTGGCTATTTACTCTTTGATTATAGATATTAAAATATATGGATATTAAAATATATGGATGTGACAATATCGTTGCGAAATTTCTTGTTGTTCGATTTGAATGGTGAGGATTGGTTGAAACGCAGTCGTTTGAGTGGAAGTTGAAGCATACAGTTAGGAATAATCAGGACACGTGATGGGGTTTGAAAATAAAAGGCAACTGGGTTGGAGGAAAGAAAGCTTGAGAAGAGCGGAGCGATTACGATTGTTAATTATCTGATCACATGGCGGTGATTGTACTTAGCTATGGGATGAGCAGAGGGAGAGAGGTCCAGAGCAGATGTCACCTCCTTGGGAGCCAAAGCACTACTGACAATTCTTGCTTTTCGATTTAACACCACGAGTTGTCTTCCTTCCCATTGGTCGAAGGATGGGACGTGCCCGTTTTTCTATTGGTTGACCTATTTAGTTATTCCTTCCTAATTGGACCGGCGGCTTTCTTTGGTGAAAGATATGCCCGGCCTGATAGGAAGTATCGGGTGTTAGTTCGACTCTATTTACTTCCGCGGCTATCAAATACGTCCGGTCCTGTCCGGAAATATTGGGTGTCTCTCTACTAATATAACTTCTGCGGATACCAGATACGACCGGGTTTGCCAGGAAGTATTGACTGTACAAGTTATTTATACTGGTGCCCGCTTTTAGCCTGCTTCCTATGTCTTGTTGCCACTTTCTTTCCTCCAGTTACCTTATTCTTTATTAAATCTTTGAAAATCATACATTGTACATGCATAGTGGGTCGGGGGTGCATACAATTATATACAAATTATGACAGATGCGCCCCCTACATGTGAAGAATTCAAGAAGGGGTTAGCCTGAGAGAATTCTGTAAAGTGAAAAATAATTTTGTGGGAAAATTAGTTGTGGGTATTGAGAGTCTATATACAAGCATTGGTGGCGATATAAGAAGTAAAATAGAATGGTGTTGATGATATAGGTTGAGTATAATTAATAGAAATCAAAAAAAAATTTTAATTTGAAGAAATCAAAATGAATGCTATGGTACATAATGGATTAAAAAAAAAGAAAATGCGCCTAACTAATTTCTACTCGAAATTGGAAAAAAATCGAGGGAGTTCTATTAGGGCTTTTGAGAAATCAAAAATAATATAAAAATAAAAAGTTGGACGAAATCAAAGTAAATGCTTGGTTGCATGGTGAGGGAAAAAAAATGCTTTGTTGCATGGTGAAAAAAGAAAAGTGCTTGTTGCATGGTAAAAAAGAAATGCCTAATTATATTTTTGCTCGAAATTGGGAATGGAAATCGAGGGATTTTTATTAGGTCTTTTGAGAAATCAAAAAATAAAAATAAAAATAAAAGTTGGAAGAAATCAAAGTGAATGCTTGGTTGCATGGTGGGAAAAAAAATGTTTTGTTGCATGGTGGAAAAAAAAATAAATGTTTTGTTGCATGGTGGAAAAAAAGAAATAGGAAAAAAAAAAGAATGTTTTTGTAAATCAAAATAAAATATAATATCCAATTTTAAAAGAAAACCAATGAGTTCTCGTTGATTTGAAATTATGATAATATAAACTAATTGGTAAAAAAATGATAATTAATGATTAAAAGTGAAAATAAGTTGAATAAATTGATAAATTGATTATATATTTAAATTTTAATTGAGAGAAAATGATGAAAATGATTAATATGAACAATAAGGTGTATTGTTTTGAACCCTTTTGTATCTACATGCCCTGATCTAAATGTTTTAATTGCTCAATTATGCCCTATAAATTTTTTAATTGCTCAATTATGCCCTATAAATTTTTTGTCTTTGTGTGTGTTGTGAAAAATGTTAGAAGTCTGTAAAGTAATTGATTTGTTATAATAGGGATGGGAACTTATTTAGATGTGTGTCGTCGATATGTAGTTCGAATTGGGATCCAAGACTGGCGGTAGGGAAGAGTCTGTGGAGGGAAAAAGCGGCGACCTAATTTTACGTGTTGGCCAGAAGAGGGGTCCGAAGTAATTGGATCCGGAAATGAGGCGTGCGGGGGAGCGGGGTCTCAAAATTCTCACTTCCTTCCGCTTATTTGTTTTTTGGGTGCGACTCGGATCTTGTTACTGGAGTGTGATTTCTCCGACATTGGTTGGTCATCTTTCAGTTACTTCTATCTCTTCGGAGTTTATTTAGATTTTCTGCAAAAATGTTTCCTAAAATTATGAGAAGTTTTATAAATGCTTGTCCAAAATTAAAAACTGCCTCTTGTAGTTCGAAAGTTTTATGAGCGGGCATGGTATAGATAAACAAATAATTAATGAATAAAATTGGGATATATTTGTATGGTAGAACTAACAAACAAAGGATAAAAATCAGGTGAAAGATAGGGTATTGCCCCATGTTCTTCCATATTTTTGTAAATGGGGACTCTGAAATATTTGTTCGAATCTTATATATTGTTGGTCGTTCAATTTCGCACTGTTTGATATCTTTAGGGAGTGGTGTGATATGATTGAACTGGTTGTCAGGTTTGCAGTTTTTAACATCGGGGAAGAGTGATGCAAATCGCCTTGTTGCAAAAATGGCAGGGTCTAAATGCCTGAAAGGTTCGCTGCTGGTGGGTTTGAACCTTAATGACTCTGTTGGGAATAATTCGGGTGTTAAATGTTTGAAAGGGAACGTGTAATTGGGGTTGTGCTTTATGTGATATGTGCTAACGGCGGGTGGTGATATATAACGGATTTTTTCTGTATACAGCTTAAGTTTGTTGACGTGGATTGTGTCAGTGTCTCTTTGAAGTGGTTGATTTGGTCGATCTATGCGGACCACATTTGGTGAAATAATTTCTAATATTGTGTGAGGTCCTGTGAAATATGGCGCAAGTTTCCCTGTATTTGGGTGGTGATATAATTTTACTAACACTAGATCACCTACTTCAAAATGTGGTTGTTTGTGTCGTTGATCATAAATGTTTTTGTCTTGTAAATGCTTGTTTTGTGTGCGTGTGTGTGCAATTTTTCTAGCTTTGTCGATATCTGGGTAAGGTGTGCTATGGTCAGAGAGTTCGGGGGGTAGGATACCAAACATTAAGTAGATGGGTGGAAAACCTGTGGTAGAGTGTGGGGTTTTGTTATATATAATTGTAACTCTTTTGACCAACTTGGTCCATGCGATCTTAGGATTTTCTAGATGCAATAGCCTAAGTTTTCCCGTGAGGGTGGCGTTCAGGCGTTCACATAGACCGTTGGCCTGTGGATTGTTGCTGGTTGTGAGTAATGGGTGAATATTTCTATTAAGGAGGAAACTACGAAATTTTGGCGAAGTGAAAGCAGGGGCTCTATCCGTAAGAAGGCGTTTTGGAGAGCCATCCTGTAATACTCGCTTAAGTACCTGTTGGTAGGTGATGGTGCTGGTGGATTTAGATGGAAAAGTCCACGCGTAGCGCGAAAAATGATCGACTACCACATGGAGGTATATTTTGGTGTTGCCATATTTGGCAAATCCTGCTATGGTGTCAAGGGATAATAGGTCAAAGGGTTCTTTGGCTTCCGGAGGTTGACTTAATTCCCCGTAAGTGGGTCCCAATGGCCGTTTTGTTAACTGGCAGGTGGGGCAGGTCTTAACCTTTTGTTTAATATCTTTTGACATACCTTGCCAGTAATATTGTGTGGAGATGATTCGTGACATTTGTGAAATACCGGGGTGATTGTATTGTGTGTGTACTGTTTGTAAGAGTTGTTGTATGAGTGGTTTTGGAATTATAATCTTGGTTACACCTTTTCGGGAAACTGTATGTAATCCATTACGATCAATGGTTAAACTAGACTCTTTCGATGGAGGAGGTTGGTGTGTCTTGATAAGGGTGGTGTCCAAGAATCCACAAAACGGGTTACGGGATAAGAGATCTGCTTCATATTGTAGTTTTCCCTTTATGTAGCGGACCTCATATTCGTAACTCGATAGTCGTAAACTCCATCGAAACAGTCTGCCGGACGGGTTTTTGATGGTTTTCAACCACTGTAATGCGTGATGGTCAGAAAATATAGTGAATTTTCTGCCCATAAGATAGATGCGAAACTTCTCCACACTCTCAACGATTGCTAAGCACTCAAGTTCAGAGATGGAGTAGTTTTTCTCGTGTGGGCGCAATGTTCGGATGAAATATTGAACTGGATATACGTTCCCGTCAGGGTGAACTTGTTTGAGAATGCCTGCTATACCGAGGGTGGATGCATCGCAATACACTTGGCATGGCAGACCTTCTTTGTAAAGGTGTAAGATGGGGTGTTGTGTGAGGTTTCCTTTCAGGTCAATGAACGCCTTTTGACAAACTTCATTCCAGTTCCACACGACATCCTTTTTGAGGAGGTTATTGAGTGGTGTTCGCAAGCGAGCGTATTCCGGAATGAATTTGTTATAGACGTTCACAGCGCCTAAAAAGGATTGTAGTGTTTTTCGGTTGTGTGGCTGTTTGATGGCGTGGATAATGTCGGTGTTGCGTGTGAGTGGTGTAATTGTACCAGCTGTAATGGTGTAACCTAGAAAATCTATGGACTGCTTAAAAAATTCGCATTTCACGAAGTTAAGTTGTAGCTTCTCCGCTTCGCAAAAGGCGAAAAATTGTCGCAGGTGGTTTTGATGCTCCTCCAATGTGTTGGAGTAGATGATGAAATCATCAAAGTAATGTGCCACACAGTCAAGTCCGTGTCTCTGTAGGACCTGACTTATGGCTCGTTCGTAAATCTGAGGGCTGGTTTTTAATCCGAAAGGTAGTCGAGTGGGTTGGTATAACCCTTCGAGGGTGGCAAATGCTAACAGTGGTCGAGAATCGGGGTGTATCGGGACTTGCCAATACGCGGAGGATATGTCTGCCGTGGAGAAATATTTGGCCTGCGCGAGGCGGTCTAGGATATCCTCGATTCTCGGGAGGGGATGGACATCAGAGCTGATTAGCTCGTTCACCTTTCTGTAATCGATACAAAACCGTTTGGTCTTGTCGCGCTTAGTGACGAGGGTGACAGGGCTCGAGAAAGGTGAAAAAGATTGCTCTATGATGCCGTTCTCCAGCATTTGTTGGATTTGATGACGGATTTCTTGTTGGTCACATATCGGAACACGATATGGACGTATGGTAATTATTTTCTCGGAATTCGTGGGTATTTTTACTGGTGGAATCCGTAAGCATGGTACATTGAATTTGTTCTGTGTGAAAATGTGAGTGTATCTTTGTAGAAGTGTTGTGAACTGCGGTGTATAGTGAGTGTTAGATGTTGTGTTGTAGCATGCATGTGGCAGAGGATTTTGTTGTGTATCAATGGGAGTGTCGAGTTCGTTGTGTGGTTTTGTCATGTGGTAGTTGTGTGACGGTGTGTGATCACCTATGTGCTTGGTGTGCGAGTTGTCCCGTTGTGTGGGTGCGTTTTGGGCATGTTTGTCGTTGTGACTTGGTTATTTGAGGGCATGTAAAAAGGGCAATTGGCCTTAGTGAAAAAAGGGCATGTAGGTAAGGGGGTGTTTTTCAATGAATGCACGCAATGGTTGTCATAGGCGGAAGATTTGGTTGTATGGTGAGGTCTTTGTGACATCGCCTGACACTGCCAGTACGTGCATACATTTGGTACCTTGTTAAAATGGTAGGATGGGGTAGACAATGGGGCGCCCAGCTGGAATATAGTGCATTTATTAAAATCTATGGTTAATCTGAATTTATGGAGGCTATTGATACTAAGAATTCCAAATGGTAACGGTGCATTCACTACATGGAAGTTCTCTCTTCGGGATATTTGTCCTATTGTCAGTGGGATAGACAGTTTACCCATGGTTTTTGCAAAACCGTTTAGGGTTTGGAGGTTCAGTGAATGTCCCTCAAGGGTTAAATTAGGCAGATGGGTTTTTAACATATGATAAAGATTATATGGCACTATATTCAGGCTGGCGCCTGTATCAATTAAAAAGGGGCATGGTATATTAGGGGCTAGAAAAAGTTTGATAGTCAGTTGGTTTAGGGATCCTACCTCAGTCTCGAAAGGGCTGCTCGGTTGGGGTGTCTCTGGCTTGACTTGGTTGTTGTGGAATCGGGACTGGTGACTTTGGGACCGTTTGCACTGTCCGAACCTTTTCGTGGGTCGCCGGGACTGGTCGATGTCGGCATTCGCTGTGCCAGTGCCTCGCGCCGCAGAACTTGCAGTTGGACGGCGGAAGAGGTGCATTCCATGCACCTGGGCGTCGGGGTGTGTTGTGATACGGACCCGACATTGTGGGTGGTTGATCTTCTCTGGGTCGCGTTGTCGGTACACTGGGTCCGTGGATCCGCTGTACCAGTCGGAACCACTCTCCTAGGTTCTCGGGAGGCACTACGCGGACTAGGCGCTGGTCGTTGAATGGCAGTCCTTCTGTCAGCGTCTCGAGAATCACCTCCTGTGGAAGTCCTAGTTGCAATCCCATGGCGGTTTTCTCCCGGTAGTAGGTCTCTAGGTTGGCTTGCCCAGTAAGCTTCATGGCGAAATATTTCGCAAAGGATGCTTCGCTTGACTCAGGATAGAGATCTAGGAGGATTTGCCTCACCTGGAAATAGCTCCGGTCGGCCAGCCGTAGTTTCCTGAAGAGCTCCAGGGGTTGTCGCACCAGGTAGTTTGGTAGGCGGAGTAATTTTTCTTGTTCTCCCATGGATGCGTCTTCCATTTTTCGGTCGAACGCTTGGAAAAACTGTGTCGCGCTATATGTTCCATCGAAAAGCGCGATTGTCGCCTCAGCTCCATCAGAAATCTTTACTCGGGTCAGGAGCGCCGATAGCAGGGTGACGGCGTCCGCTAGGGGCGCAGTTGTCTCGCCCGTCTTTCTTACTTCTTGCCTTCTTTCCGTTGTTTCCGTCGGGCCGTCCGACTTTACGCCTATGGGATCCTGATTAAGCTCCATAATATCTTTATCCTGTCGACTTAACCGTTCTGTGACAATATCGTTGCGAAATTTCTTGTTGTTCGATTTGAATGGTGAGGATTGGTTGAAACGCAGTCGTTTGAGTGGAAGTTGAAGCATACAGTTAGGAATAATCAGGACACGTGATGGGGTTTGAAAATAAAAGGCAACTGGGTTGGAGGAAAGAAAGCTTGAGAAGAGCGGAGCGATTTTGATTGTTAATTATCTGATCACATGGCGGTGATTGTACTTAGCTATGGGATGAGCAGAGGGAGAGAGGTCCAGAGCAGATGTCACCTCCTTGGGAGCCAAAGCACTACTGACAATTCTTGCTTTTCGATTTAACACCACGAGTTGTCTTCCTTCCCATTGGTCGAAGGATGGGACGTGCCCGTTTTTCTATTGGTTGACCTATTTAGTTATTCCTTCCTAATTGGACCGGCGGCTTTCTTTGGTGAAAGATATGCCCGGCCTGATAGGAAGTATCGGGTGTTAGTTCGACTCTATTTACTTCCGCGGCTATCAAATACGTCCGGTCCTGTCCGGAAATATTGGGTGTCTCTCTACTAATATAACTTCTGCGGATACCAGATACGTCCGGGTTTGCCAGTCCGGCGCCATCTATCGGAATAAATATCAACTATTCTCTTTGATTTTTAATTATTCCAGAATTGGCCAAATAAATATATAAATGTGTAATATATAAAATCTTAAATTACATAAAAACGCCTATTTATAATATTTTGGAATAGCGGACTATTTTACAACTAGAAGTAAAATAGACATATTTTGGAAAAAATGGACTATTGAATATCAAAATATTTTTATGGGTGAATTCTTCCTATCATTGAATTTACAAAATATATATGGAATTTTCATTGATTATAGAAGTATTTTTAAGAGTAATGAAATTAACATTGAATGCACATAATATAATTAAAATAAAAAAGGCATATCCTGACCAGGAGCACATGTGCTTTTCAGAAGGCATAGCGCCATCTGGTGGAACAGAAATCAACTAAACATGGATTCAGTCTGTTCCCTGATATTTGGCCCCAACCCAATTTCTTGACAAATGAATAAAAGCCATCCACAAATGGCGCTCTTCCTTCTGAAAAGCACATGTGTTCCTGGTCAGGATATGCCTTTTTTATTTTTAATATAAACACCTGACCTTTTTATTTTTTATTTATTTCTATTGTTTTTCACATAATACAACGTGTGATCAGTAATTTCCAGGAAAGAGACTGGATCACGTGAAATATTCAAAATAATGAGATAATTTTATAAGGACCTTATTGATAAAACATTTATCAAGACCTAGAAAAAATCGATCATACATTCGAATTTATAAACTCGAGTATATCAGAACAATTTTTAACTTCAGTATGGACTGTATTGAAAAACAGCGAGTCTGCGTAGAGTTTTGCTCTAAAATAGGGAAACACAGCTTACGAATCATTTCAAATGTTGAAGCAGGCTTTTTAAGAAGATGCCCTATCACAATCGAAGACATTTGAATGGTTTGCACGATTTAAAGCTGGTCGAACAATCGTCAAGGATCATCTGGCAAACCTTTATTGATAAGAAACCCCGAAAATGCACTCGATATCAAGTCATCGATCAAAGAATACGCTAGAATAACTATCAGAGACCTATCAGAAGACTTGGAAATATCTTTTGGAACATGCCAAACCATCATAAAGAATGATTTGCATCTTAAACGATCCCCGGCTAAATTTGTCCTACATATCATAACGAATGAACAGAAAGAGAATCGCAAAGAAACTTGCAAAACATGGTCGAAATGTTTAATCCAGATCCCCATTGGCTCAAAAATGTTATCACGAGAGATGAAACATGGGTGTACGGATATGATCCCCGAGACTAAGAGGCAATCAACCCAGTGACTAGAGCCTGGAGAACCAAGATTCAAAAAAGCAAGGATGATCAAATCGAAGCTTAAGTGTCTTCTTATCACTTTCTTTGATGTAAAAGGATTGGTACACTATGAATTCGTGCCCGAGGGTCAGACCATTAATCAACATTACTATATTGAGGTATTGCGACGTTTAAGGGAGGCTGTGCGTCAGGAACGACCCGAAAAATGGCACCAGAAAAATTGGCTCTTGCATCATGACAACGCACGGCCACATACGGCCGTCACTGTACAACTCAATTTGGCTAAACACGGAATTGCTTTACTACCCCAGCCACCCTATTCTTCTGACCTTACTCCCAACGACCTTTCCTTTACCTTAAAATTAAAAAGTCTTAAAAGGACGTCGATTTGATTCAATATCTAAAATAAAGTAAAATACGAAAAATATTTTGAAAAGCCTGAAAGATGAGGATTTTCAGAGGTGTTTTGATATCTGGAAAAAAAATATGGAACAAGTGTATAGATAGTGACGGTGATCAATTTGAGAAATTTTGTAAAAAAACTTTAATATACTTTTGTATTTCTTTAAATATTTAGTATTCCCCTGGAAATTATTGATCACTATAGTGTGAAGGACAATCTGGGGAAGATGTAGGAGGATCCGGTGAAAATGAAGGGCTGGGTTTCCTGAATGATTGGTACTGATATGGTAGTTCTATATGTCTGTTGATACTGTTTAAATCATGAGAGGCGAAATATTCTAATAATAGCCTTTGTTAATTTGATTTAATGTTATGATAATGATAGATACAGTCGGAAAGGTTAAAAGGGTGGCCGGTTTAAGAGTTGTGCTGAAATATCACACAATTGGGATCCCTGTTTTTCCAATCTCTGTTATGTTCAGAGATTCTATTGTGAATAAAGCGGCCAGTCCCATCTACATATATAGCGTTACAGTCATGGCAGCTAAGGAAGTAAATGACATGTGGTTGCTGGTCGGGACGTTTTTCAATATTAGATCTGGTGATGGGGTTCAGGAGTATTTGGCCTATTTAAATGTGGTTAGTAAAAAAGGTTATTTTTAAAAACATTTCATAAAATATTTATGTAAATTTAAATGTGTTGTGTCTTTAAATATATGTAAATAATATTGTATATTTGTACACTTTCATCCTCTCAACTTATAGCTATTTCTGTGAGAGTATTAAAAAGATCTGAAAGCTTGCACTTTGCACGAATAAAGAAACGCATAGCTACAGTCTATATTCTTATTTTATATATATATATATATATTATAGCAATTTTCTCTTCTAATAAATTCATCTTAAAGATTTACTGGCGGAAGTATCTTCAATTTTAAGAACTATGAATCCCGGCCAGGCAGTCTCTATCTTTACGAATTTCATCTTTGTTTTTATTTTAAGAATTGTTCTTAGAGAGGGAATTCTCAAAACAGATCTAAAGATCTCTTAAAAATCAATTCATCGAGTTTGATTATAGCAAGTTGCGACTATATTTGTTTTGTATAGATTGGTTCAGGGTTTATCTCTTGATGCTTGATTGTAAATATTTATGTGACTTTATATATTTCTTATCTGTATGCCTATCAACAATTTTCAATACTTATTTTGCTCATGGAATTTATTTCTTTAATCATGGCTAGGCGCCATATGTTTTTGTCTTTGGAATTAATCGCTCCTTTATAGGTTTTAGGAGTTTCTTGAGTATTTATAAAATAAAATTATTATACCTTTTTGGCATTTTCAATCCATATCTGGATAAATGTCTTCATAGTTTTTTTATTCATCTGGATTTAAAACTAAATATTGGATATTTCCATATTCTGAGGTATTTGGTTTTGATTTAGCAATTTATCATTTGGGGGGGGGGGGGGGGGGTTCATTACATTTTACATCACTATTTTCTTAAATGATATATTCTACATAACCATAGTCTCTCATTTGGGAATATCCAATCCTACAAATATAGTTTCTTGGCTTGGGGTTAATGATTAAATTAATGATGAATATATATTTTTCTTTCTCCCTGTGTAACTTTTCTAGAGAAAGGTTAGTGATGGTGGAAAAGTGGCATAATTCCTACCAATCTTTGCAATTTACCTAGTGTAAAACTTTGGTAGAAAATAAACTTCACATGTGAATATTGTAAACCAAATACTATTCATTTTTATAAAGTATTTTCAAGGAGTTTTAGTTATCTGTGTGTGTATTGAGAAAATTATCAATTTGATATGGTAAACAAGTCATAGTTGAATTACTAAAACAAATTGCTTAGCTTCTTCAAAGTATATTAATGCCTCATTTTTAATGAAAGTAATTTCATTGCCATTTTGGTCAATTTTGAAACTGAACTCGGGTTTTAACCGACAAAAAAAATCTGAAAATAACATAAATTGAAATATTTTATCGATAGTGAACTTATAAACCATGTATAATCAAATAAATTTAGTAAACCTTTATATGTTGCCTCAAAATATAAAAATACTAGACGAATGACCCGGCTTCACCCGAGAATTCCGCCGAGTGCAATTTCCTTCATACTGAAAGTACATCAATAAATATTAGAAGTGCCATAGAATAGCAATACAGAAGTAACACATAATCCACAGGCAAAAAGTGTGTGTGATGGCAAAAATTGTATTATATTAGTGTTTAGGTATTTGATTTGATTTTTTTCAATCCATTTAGTTGTTTCAAAATCAGTAAATTTTAAATAGATAGCAGCTTTTCCACCCAACCCCCGAGGTACCCGCCCCAGCGCATTAACCATTAAAATTCCCCGAGTTGAGTGAGTGATTGCGATGGATCTTGACTGCGATGCCTATATTCTCAGTAAGAATAAGAAAAAATAGATTTATAGAAAAAAATATTCCTAAATACTGGCATGTAAATATTTTTCTGTAAAAATAAAGGAGCCTATGGAAATAGGCAAACATGTGTTGCAAATGACTGCGACTTCATTTTAAATCATTTTTTTAAGAGATAAAAACAAAGGCCAGAACAAAAATTAATAAAAAATACGAAAGACATTATTTACATACATTAACACTAATTTTGTAAAATATTTTTTGAATTGCATTGTGTGCACTTACCGTAACTTATTAATATATATTTCTCTCTCAATACTTTTGTGAAAAAAAGTAACACTCGTATAAAAAAATATTTCAAAAAAGTACGCAAGTAACTTGAAAAAATATGCAGAACGCTCATTTTGGTCGCTTAAATGGCCTGGTATTGTTACTTCACCTCGTATTTACTCCGCGTAAAAAAAGTTCTTCAAAGAAAAAATAAATAGCCAAAAATACTAATCATAATTTAGCCGAAAAATGTCCTCAGGTTTATAAAAAGCGACGTGCAAAATTTGGGACCAATTGGTTTATTAAGGTTTGAGTTTATCGTGAAACAGACAACAGACATTGACTTTTATATATAAGAAGATGGTAAATTTTGCAACGATATTTGAAAATTGCATTACTAAATTATCTTGTCTTGATGGTGCGGCAGTCTTCCTGCTAAAACCAAAACCTATCTCAGTTACCATAGTGGGTTATTGTTTGCGAGTGAAATTGAAATATTTGTAAATAACTCCAATTATATTTAAGATAGAAACCTCCAAATTACATAATATGCATTTCTGGAATAACCTCAATATAGTGTTAAATGTACCCCGATTAGTTACGTAATGAGGACTTTTATAACCGAAAAAAAAAGTATATATATATTAATTAAAGGGCATAATTTGGATCTAATATAAAACAAACATTTTATTTAATATAAATATATATATTTAAAAATGCCTATTTTGGATCATAAAGTTTTTATTTCCGATATTTCGTGTGGCAACCCGCCAAACTTCTTCGGGGAACAAGATTGTTTTGATAAGCTCGCGTATCAATTCACGAGTATGTACAACTGCTATAAAATTTTAAAATATCTAAAATCTACAATATGCATGTTTATAAATAAAATTAATATTAATAAAATGATATATAAAATATTAATATATAGAGAATAAATAAATATATACATTTAAAATAAAAGAATTGAAAATCAGTAATTTGTTATATATATATGATATATTTTGTATATAGTAAACCATGATTCAATTCCATATTGAACACACAATTGTTTTTAATGTACTAGTTTTTGTTTAATCTTTATTTTTTGTCTGAATTGTTTCACAAATTGCCAAATACATTTTTTAAGCATGTAAATTCCATGTTAAAAAAAAAGGAAAAGCTGAATGATATGTAAATTTACTAAAGTTTTTTTTTTTTTTTTTTAATAATATAAATTGGACGGCCAGTGGTTGTCCAGTGTGTGTGGCCTCGCGCTGATTGCATATAATAAAGAAGAAGGAAAAAGGCCTAACGACTGCTTAATTGTCATTTCCAGATATTGAAACTTTGGAAAAATTTACAATACGACATATATATATATGTATAGTAGTGGGCTATATGGTTTTAAATTGTAAGTATAGTTGAGGAATGTCTATTTTTCGGTTGATACTGTTTTTTATCTTCTATTGAGGTCCAGCTTTCTAGAAAAAGTCTTGAATGTTTATCCTTGATATTTTGATATACTATTTCTGTTGAGTCGAAATTTGGTATGTGGTCCTGTTTCAGTGCGTGGTCTACTAAAAGGGAAAGAGGGCTATAGTTTTTAAGGGCTGTCCGGTGTTGATTGGTTCTTTCTTCCAGAGTTTTTCCTGTCTCTCCTATGTATGTAGCTGGGCAAGATCGGCACGGGATTCTGTGGATAAGGTTGGATTTTTGACTGTTGTTTGTGTTATGTTTGGTATCGGGATGGCGGAGTAGTGTTTTCAAGTTGGATGGTGTCTGGTATATGGTCTTGATGTTATATTTCTTGAGGGTTCTGCTGATTCTTTCAATGCCGTAGTTGTACGGAAGTGTGCAGTATAATTTCTGAGATTGGCTATTGGAAGGAGGGATGAATGTTGATCTGTGGAATTGTCTTTTGATAAATTCTGTGGGATAACTATTGCTTTGTAATTCATTCAGTAGTATTGTTCTTTCTTGTTGTGCCTTTTCTAGATTATTGGAGCAATGAGTAGATATTCTTTTTGAGAGGGTTTTTATAACAGATATTTTATGGTTAATATATATACGCGGAAAAAAAGAAGCAGAGGCAGAACTAGATGTTTGCCGCGAGCGGGTCGGAGATAGCCCACGAGACATAGGAGGAGGCCATGACACAAACCTAGATGCCTAACACCGAGACATGGAGAGAGAGCCAGAATTGGCCTGCGTAGATGAACACAGTGTATCACCAACTGAGCTAAAACTATTTCGTTTTCCCCGGGGCGTGGTCGCCTATAAAAAGCTCTGGAAGGTGGCCCCATCTGGGCGTCCGCTATGTTCTTCTACTCTGCCTCGCAGCTGTTTCCCATTTCCATTGTTTAGCTGTTTTATTTTGACGTCATCATTTTGAGTTTAATATAAATAAGGATGATACAGGTTATATTAATAAATATATAGTATATCATACAATATATGAGAGATGGTAGCAAATAGGACAAATGCACATTTTAATAGAAGGGTATGATCTTATAAAGTATTGACTCTAACTTAACTTATTATAAGAAATGTGAAATATTCTAACAGTTCTATTATATCACTAATTAAAATATACTACATTAAATACATATGATGACTTGTATATAGAGCGAGATACAACATTATAAAATGAGAAATAATCAAAAGCAAAGGTTTATATAAGGTAAATGCAAATGTGTATCCTAAATTTAAAGACCATATTATTTTAAACCTGAACATTCTTTATGGTTCTTAATGGGATTTTTATATTCTTTTTTCAGCAAACATTATATCTCCATCTACTACTTTTTTACTATGAAATCTATTCTTACCTCTTGCTCACTTCTTAACTAATAAATGTACAATTCTTGATTAATTATGAGCTTATCATAAATGTTAATAAAGTACATTTTAGAATCAGAATTTATTGTCAAATTTCATTAACATTTCCGTGCCAAACGTTTTACCGATTGATCGCAGTAAGAACATGTACTATGATAAGACGAGTAAAAACGACCATTGAAATGTTTGTTTGCTATTTATTCAACTCGAGAAATACTCAAATGCACTAAATATAGAAAATATATTTTTGTAAATATCTATTTTATGAATTTATGTCAAAGGCTTTTTTTCGGCTCAAACGGTCGAATTATGCTCTTGTGAAGTTTTGCAAGAACATATATATATATATACATGGATTACAATAATAACCCACATGGGATAAAGGATTATTCTAATTTTTATATGCATTTAAAAATAAATAAAAATATTGTGTGTTTTTAGAAACATATTTTAAAAATATTTTTGCTGATTTTAAAAATTTTGAACTTGATCAATTCTGAAAAAAAAATTATGAATATTTACGAACATCAGAAATCCATATAAACGACAAATTATATGCCTTTAAATTGATGTTTGACATCAAGAGTATGTTTGAACTGGATCATAAACCATTCAAAAAAATCTATTAAAAATATTCTTTGAGCCTGTGGTCGAGTAAAATGCATAAACATTGCCAATAAAAATGTATTGCAGAAACTGCCTTGATATTTTTTGCATGTTTAGATAGGGCTCGAAAATATTTAGATAATTACTCAATAAAAGGTCAGTTTTTTATATATTTTGTGAAAATGTTAATACTTACCGTCTTGGCGACGTGGGAGACATCCACTGCACTGTCCACCGCGGAGTTGCCTCCTCCCACCACAACCACCCGCTTTCCCTCATACCCGGCGTTGGTCTTGTAGCCGAGACTGTGGATCACTCTACCTTGGAACTTCTCCTGCTCTGGGAACTTTGGTTCGTTCGGATAGGCATGGTGACCCGTGCAGATCATGACAGCATCGAAGATGTCCTCTGTCAATTTGTCGCTCTGTAGATCTTTGACAGTCACCTTCCATCGACCTGTTTCCTGGTAGTCGTCAGCCTTTCTCACAGATTCCACTCGGTGCTGGAACTTGACATATTTGGTCAAGCCCATCTTCTCGACATGTTGAACCGCTTCCTTATACACTTGTAAATGATGCAAGTAGATTGGTGAACAATCCGAAATCAATACATCGCTGCACGATGAAAGCTCCTTACTTACCAGAGCTCTTGTACAGTTCATAACTGAGCCACAGCCTTCGATATTCTCTTCCTTGTATCGCCAGAGTCCACACATTCCATCTTGAATTTCGAAGCAACAAGGTTCAAGTCCTTCTTTCAAACATTCTCTGACGCATCCAATTCCACTAAACCCGAACCCGACTACGCAAACATGTCTATTGGGACCCATTGCTGCCAGTCTGACAAAAGTAACTTACTGACATTTATATCTGAAAGTTATCTAAATGAGATATACACTATCTCAACAATTCTATTGGCCACGGGTGACTCAATTTTACCCCACAGTTTTTATTTTTATTATCTATTTTATAGAAATTTAGAAATTTATAATAATGCAAACTTAGACAGACAAACAAAATGTTAAATCCGAACCGCGCTGAAAAAATTATTTTAAATTTATTATTTTATGAAAACTGATAAAGTTTGTGTTTAAATATATGTGTAGATGGGGAAACTGACTTCCTCTTTTTAAATATAAATAAAAATAAAATTGATAATATTATCTCTCTAAGTGTGAATAAAATTATTCATCATATGAGAATCTATATTTGTAAAAAAATATTTTTCGCTCGTTATTAAAGCACAAAATATTTTATATTTTTATCTATGAATAAGGGGGGGGGGGGAATAAACGAATCTAATATATACACACATTATCAAACAAGTATTGAATGGTGTGCGTGATTCTTAACCATATCAATCTACTACAGATTTATATTGGCATATATTCCTTCAAAACATCAGCTCTTTTTCAATATAAAAATATTGTAATATTGGGGTTGAATCTTTCTATTTTAAAAGTAAATTATAAGCAAACCAAAATTGAACATAATATAGAATATACAAACTTTATATATAAACACAGTTTAAGGGTGGAATTTTCAGATTAATCGAAATAATTTATAAAGGAAGCCTAGAAGAAGAACATTTACCATAGTAAAATTGAATTTGACGAAACAGCAGGAAGCGGCTATTGTAACACGCCTGCGTAGCGACGACCTTCAAACAGATTTGTAATTCCGCCATTTGATGAAGCATAGTTATTTATACGGTAGTGAAGAAACAGAAAACGAAATCCCTGACAAACCTCCCGCTTTGATTCCAAATCTGATTTCAAACACGAAGCAAATTTTCAAGCACATAAGATAGAACAGAGCCGAAGATTGATGCACCATTGAGGCTAATGCACCCCTGCTTATTTAAGTACCTGTTTTTAAGCAAAATATTCTGCTTTTTAAGAATGCTTTTAGACTCAGGAACAAAAATATTTATAAATTAAGATTACCTTCGATATATTATAGACCAAAGGAGATTGCTAATTAGCAAGCAAAAAGAACTCATGACTAAGGGAACTGTTTCCAACTAAGGAATAATAGGTTAATTGTACCTGGTATTAATTACTCTGGTTTAAATTGCCGTGTTTTCAGCCCTAGCGGGCATTCATTATAGCAATATACGGATATAGCATTCAAATTGTTACACAGAGAATCTCTCCAATCTATTTTTACAATTATAAAACCCTTCTCAGGATGAACCTTTGCGACAACTTAAATAAGAACCATTACTGAATTTCGGATTTCTACAAACGTCAAAAGGCCGTCTATATGTACTTGTAGCTAAGTATAAATACTCAAATTTCCTAGTTGTATTTATTATTTAATTTGTATTTTATTTTACAAAGGTATTTTCATTTTTTGATATTGATAATTGTCTTATGTTTATCTCTTGTTTCAACATACTCTTGCTTTATGGTCTTTTTGCTATGTAGCAATCATGATAAAACCAGGACTTCGATTTTGGGTTATCCGCTTTTGTCTCAATTTGCAAACCTGTTTTTAAAATTACATTTTTATTCTTATTATGACTATGTTATTCATTATAGTCTAAATCGAATTATTCTAAGATCCTCATAAATTCTCCTTAAATTCTCTTCAAATAGCGTTGCTTTTTGGGGACTTTATAAGTACTTGTACTTTTCTTCGATCTTGAAAAATGGTTCATCACTTGCTTCCGTCTCCGACATTTATATGATTGAAGGTTAGTGATCTGAGTATATTAGTTCCTCTCTTCTCTCAACATATAGGCCATGTACGTATCCTAATAGCCCACAGGAGACAATACAGTAGTCCACCGCAGAGTATCTCCGTGCTGATATATATGTGTAGCTGCCGCTTCTATCACCCCCTGTGCTGCCGTTTAAAATTGTTTATAAGGGTATTGTTAGGTTTTTTTTGTTATTATTATTGTATTTTATTAATTAATTATAATTCATATTAATAGAATTTTATTGTTACTTATCATCATTCTTTTTGTTGTTTTTTTTTATTCTGTTTTTATTTTGTGTTATAAATACAACTAAATCGCATTAAATCGTAGTGTAATTCTCTTTTGTTGTTTGAAATAAATCAATTGAATCGAATTGAGTCAGCTCGTTCTTTCTAGAAGAAACTTCGAAGAAAACGTTATAACATTTTTTAGTGCCGAAACCCGGGAATGAAGTAGAAGAAATAGAAAGTTCTTAGAAGCCATAGAAATAAAGAAAGGTAAGGTTTTGAATACTAATCTTTAAAATATGGAAACAGAAATCTTAATTTTTGAATCTCTGATTAAAAGTTTAGAATTGATTAAAGCAGATGTAGAATATAATTTAGAAGGCAATGATAAATACGCATTTATGCAAAATAAAGAAGACTTGTTAAATTTAAAAGCTAGCTTTGATAATCAATATGTGAAATTAGTAAAATATAAAGGCATTAATGCTGAAGAAAATTTAAGGTATCCTTTGAGGCAAAGTCTAAAATCAACTTTTTTGATAAAAATAAATAGATCTCTGGGAAATTTAAATAAAAATACATTTTCTGGTGAAACGCATTTAGAACTTCCCAAATTTCAATTGCCCACCTTTAGTGGTGATATTTCATATTGGCTGAGTTTTAAGGATATTTTTATTAGATCTATTGATCAAAATCCAACACTGGGAAATTATCAAAAACTTCAATATTTAAATTCTGCACTAAAAGGAAATGTCGCTAGACTTATTAGGGCGTTCAATATTTCTGATGAAAATTTTCCTATTGCCTGGCAAACCTTGGTCAATAGATTCGACAAAAAAAGTGAATTGGCTTTTAAACAAATTCAAAATTTGTATGATATAAAAATGTAAAACAAGAATCGACTAAAGTTTTACTTGATCTCCTGGACACTTGTAACGAAAGCATTCAGAATCTCTCTATCCTCGGATTGGAACGTAATAATTTATCGGATATGATTTTAATTCATATATTTCAATCAAAACTTGATCGTTCAATAAGAAAGGAATGGGAGATGAGTTTTCTTGAGGAGGAATATCCATCGTATGAAAAGATGATTTCTTTCCTGGAAAGATTTGCTGGAAGTCTCGGAAGTTTTCAGAATAAAGAAAATTCAAAACAATTCTACAAAATGAATAAATCCACTCATTGTCATTCAGCAACATTTGCCTCTGACTCTAGTATAGATAGCAGAATCAAGTCATGCGTCTTATGTAAAGGTGAACATTTTTTGTTAAAATGTCCTAAGTTTAATGGTATGATGTTACCTGAAAGATGGACATTTGTAAAAAATAATCGTCTATGTTACAACTGTCTAAGATCTAACCATAGAGTATCGTCATGCGTCTTCACGCAAAATTGCAAATCATGCAATAAGAGACATCATACTCTTTTGCATCAGTTCAAACCGGAAATGTTAAGTCCTGTTGCGGACATATCTGCATTTACCCATGCCAGTGTCTCATATTTTGCAGACAACAAAAGTCATGATGGGATATTACTCTCTACGGCTTTAATAAAGGTCAAATCGGAAAACGGGGTTCTTCAAACATGTAGAGCCCTCATAGATACAGGCTCTCAAAGGTGTCTTATAACAAATAGTTGTCGAAAGAAATTAAATCTTCCCTTTGCTGAATGTAAAACTACAGTTTTTGGTTTGAGAAACAAACTTGTAAAACCATCAATGGGTGAGGTCTGTCTCCAATTTAGCCAACATTTTTCAAACCTAATATTCAACGCCAATCCTATAGTCATTGATAATATCACATCAGAATTGCCCAATTTCTTTATAGAAAAGGATAATTGGCCTTATTTGAAAAATCTTCTGCTGGCTGACCCCAATTTTGACAAATCTAGCCAGATTGATTTAGTGATAGGAGCAGAGCTTGCTCCATGCTTATTTAACGGGAAGGTTAGATTCCAAAATTTATCTGGACCCACTGCTTTCGGATCCAAATTGGGATGGTTAATTACAGGTAAAATATTACTGTCAGGTGAAAATTCCAATCAAGATATAACTATGTTCGCGTCGGAGGAACAAGATGATTTTCTCAAAATATTCTGGGAGCTGGAGTCAATACCCTCTGCCAAATCTTTAACCAGAGAAGAAATTTCGTGTGAAGAAATATATAATAATAACCTCAAAATTCTGGAAGATGGAATGTACTCTGTTGGTCTGCCATTTAGAACATTGCCAACTCTTGGCGAATCTAGGATCAATGCTCTGAAACGATTTCTATCACACTTGGAATAAAATTACAAAAATCTCCAAGTATCCTAAAACAATATTGTGATTTCATGGACGAATATCTTTTTATCAATCATATGGAGCTTATTCCCAGTGATGAGCTGGATACACCTTCAGGACAATGTTATTATATACCTCATCATTGTGTTTTAAGGAGCAAAGCACTACCACTAAATTGTGAGTTGTTTTCGATGCATCTTGCAAAACTAGCAATGGCAAATCTCTAAATGACTTTCTTCATGTAGGACCAAAACTACAACAGGATATCTTCAACATTCTGATAAGATTTCGAACACGCCCAATAGCTTTTTCGGGAGATATAGAGAAAATGTATCGCCAAGTAAGAATCGATTCTAGGGATTGTGATTTCCAGAGAATTTTATGGAGAAAAAAGCCATCAGAACCTTTATTGGATTATAGACTGCTGACTGTGACATATGGATTGTCTTGTGCGCCATATCTCGCCAAGCGTACCCTACATCAACTTGCAAGGGACAAGGTGTCAACTTTCCCAGTGGCCTCAAAAATAGTACAAACCGATTTTTATGTTGATGACTTGCTTTCTGGTGCAGACACAATTGTAGAAGCTACATGTCATATTCGTGAAGTCAATAATCTTCTTTCTTCAGCGGAATTTTCTCTTAGGAAATGGAGATCAAACGTCCCGGAGGTCCTTTCTGGATTTTCAGAACAGGTCGAAGATAGGCATAATCTTCGGGATTTTGAGAGTGATTCATGTGCCAAAATACTTGGTATTTGTTGGAATCCTTCCTTGGACATTTTTGAGATTCTTGTTAATGACATTCCAGAACAAACGAATTCTAAAAGATATTTGTTGACCCACATCTCCAGAATCTTTGATCCTATAGGCTGGCTGTCCCCGGTTATTATTCCTCTTAAAATTTTGCTTCAATCACTTTGGAAACAGAAGTTAAATTGGGATGATCCCTTGCCCGATACTTTGTGCTCTCAATGGAAGAAAATCGAAAAGGAATTATCCGTATTAAATAAAATTCAAATTCCTAGATACTTCTCGTGCAGGGGAGCTTTACTTTCTGTTGAACTTCATGGTTTTTGTGACTCTTCAGAAGTTGCATATGCGGCAGTATTTTATATAAGATCACATTTCAAATCGGACCAAGTGAAAGTTTCTCTGATTGCTTCCAAGACGAGGGTAGCTCCTCTGAAAATGATTTCCATACCACGACTGGAGTTGTGCGCTGCTCTTCTTCTCGCAACTTTATATGATACTATCCGCAATTCTTTATGCTTACAAATTGATAGAGTATTTTTATGGACTGATTCCAAAATTGTTCTCAGCTGGATTAAATCTGAATCTAGACATTGGAAACCATTTGTCGGAAATAGGATTGCTGAAGTTCAAAGATTGACTTTACATTCTTCCTGGCATTATGTCATTTCGAAATGTAATCCAGCAGACTGCGCTTCCAGAGGTATAACTCCTTCAGAGCTGGTGGATCACTCTCTTTGGTGGCGAGGACCAACTTGGCTCTCGGATGTGAACTTTGAAGATCCAATTCAAACTCAATATGATTTTCCGAAAGAAATTTCAGGTGAAAGACGAAAAACTTTCTCAGTTTTTCATTCCACTAATCTTCTTTTCCCAGACTTCATTTTCAAATACTTAAATATCAACGAACTTGTTAGAATTACAGCATGGATTTATATATTTTTATTCAATGTCCAATGTTCTTTTAATGAAAGAAAGAAAGGACATCTATCTTCAAGCGAATTAACAAGTTCAATTCACCATATCAGTCGTTTCATTCAAAGTTCTGAATTTCAACCAGGAATTACCTGTTGCAAACAAAAGAAATCTTTACCAACTAAATCAAGGCTTTTATCTTTGACTCCTTTCATTGATGAATCTGGACTATTACGGGTTGGAGGAAGATTACGTCATTCAAATCTGCAATTTGTAAAAAGCATCCAATAATATTGCCAAGAGATCATTTTATCACGGAATTAATAGTGCGACAGTGTCATCTGGTTTATTTACATTCTGGTCTTCAACTGACCATGTCAGCACTACAATTACGATATTGGATTCCTGCAGGCAGAAGTTTGGTCAAGAAAACAATCCACCAATGCATGGTGTGTTTCAGGGCTAAACGCCAAGTTACCCAGCAAATCATGGGGGATCTGCCTATGCACCGAATTGTGAAATCAAATCCGTTCACTAAAATTGGAATCGACTTTGCACGACCGTTTTTGATAAAACCAAACAACAAAAGATCCAAAGTAAAATTAAAATCATATTTTGCTTTTTTTGTATGTTTCTGCACAAAAGCAATTCATATAGAAATTGTAACAGACCTATCTTCAGCGGCTTTCCTCGCAGCTCTCAAGCGGTTTATTTCTCGTCGAGGAAAACCTTCTGATATATTTAGTGATAGCGGGACCAACTTTAGGGGAGCTAGCAACATTCTCCGAGAGCAGTTTGGTATACTGAAAGCTTCAACAATTCAAAAATTCATATCTAATGAACGAATCAACTGGCATTTTATACCTCCTTCCGCCCCAAATTTCGGAGGTATCTGGGAGGCTGGAATAAAATCCTTCAAATTTCATCTTCTCAGATGCTTAAAGTCTCAGATACTCACATTTGAAGAGTTGAGTACTCTGACAACTCAAATAGAAGCTTGTTTAAATTTGCGACCTATTTGTCCTCTAAGTTCTGATTCAAACGATTTTAATCCTCTTACACCAGGACACTTTTTAATCTGGAGACCCTTAACTGCCCCTCCAAAATCTAATGATGATGATGATGTTCCGATAAACTACCTCGATCGCTGGAGCCTAAATAAAAAAAAATAAAAATGTATTTTGGAAACGTTGGAATCGAGAATACCTCAACAATTTGCAACAACGCCTAAAATGGCAATTTTCCTCACCCAACATTAAGGAAGGTGACCTCATCTTGCTCAAGGATACCATATTACCACCAGCAATGTATTGGAGCCTTGGTCGCATCACCAAAGTCTTTCCGGGAGCGGACGGAAAAGTTCGAGTCGTCGAGCTGAAGACCAAGCACCACGAACGCCTCACTAGAACTGTCTCTAAAATAGTAACATTACCTTTTGCTGAAGACTAAGTTAGTCCACCGGGGTGGAGTATGTTAGGTTTTTTTTGTTATTATTATTGTATTTTATTAATTAACTAGCGGACGTACCCGGCTTCGCCCGAGGTTTTACCCGAGTAAAGGTTTTTCTAGCGAACATTTGTTAAAACATGCCGTGTCATCCTGAATTTTGTCTTTCCTAATTTTCTACATTAGAAAATCATAGTTTTATCTAGTGAACATTTTTTCCCGTGTCACATTGCCGTGTCATCCTGAGATAATCTTACTTTTGATAAATAATATTTAAGATAACAAACTTAGTGATAAGAAAACTTGTTATCATCGTCACAATGGGGGCGCTGCTTGCGAGTTAAATCTACAAATCTGCAAATAACTCTAAGGATATTCAAGATATTCATTAAATTATTTTTCAAAAACCTTCCCGGTGATATACCTAATAATATCCCAAAATTTCACGGCGATTGGATGTATGGTTTTTGAATCTATAGAGTACAGACAAACAGACAGACAGACATTCAATTTTATATATATAGATTATTATAATTCATATTTATAGAATTTTATTGTTACTTATCATCATTCTTTTTGTTGTTTTTTTTCTTCTGTTTTTCTTTTGTCTTATAAATACAACTAAATCGCATTAAATCGTAAGGTAATTCTCTTTTGTTGTTTGAAATAAATCAATTGAATCGAATTGAGTCAGCTCGTTCTTTCTAGAAGAAACTTCAAAGAAAACGTGCTAACAGGTATTATTATCAAATTTATCCATATTTTTTCTGAATACAAAGAATATTACAGAGTCTTTTGAAGTACGTCTAACAGTCAAATAGCAAGGAAGTTATAATATATTATGGAGAGTTCCCATTTCATCAGTTCGTGTTTTCACGTCACTAGCAGAAGAACTTCATATATTTCAGTAATTTTCTCGAAACCTGCAACTCTATTATCACTTTCCACCTCTTTCATAAGGACATTCCTACATGTCAATCACATACGATAACTTCTACATCGATATCAATCTTAAAATTCAAAGGCTGTCTGGCTTGAGCATCAATTATTCTATTTTTAATTATGAGGAAGGGTCGATAAGTTCTAAGAAAAAGCTTATGAGCTATTTTTGTAAAGAAAAACTTAATATCCTCGCAGTTTTTTTTTTTTTTTGGAATAAACTTCTGGTACCCCTGTTGCAGATTGGCGCCTTTGTAGTACTTACCGCGCATGCGCAATATTTAAAACAAATGGCGTCGAATATTAGAGGGCTGTCAAGCATTGAGCAACGATCTATTGTGAATTTTTCAACCAAAGAAGGTGTAAAACCTAACGAAACTTTAACAAGATTACAAGTTCATTATGGTGATGAAAGCTTGAGTAAGTAACACTTTATTTATGGCATGCAAACTTTAAATCGGAACATGTAAGGGTTAGCGACACCGAGCGCTACGAACGACCTTCAACTTCTACTGATGAGCAATATTGCAGTTTGATAAATGAAGAAATACAGATAGATAGATATAGATTTATAAGCGTATATATAAATATTTTTATATACCTTTAAATATATTTTTGAAACAGGTTTAATTTTTTAAAACATTTTTCAAATTTTTAAGCGAATGTACCCGGTTTCGCCCGGTTCTTACCTGAGTAAAAGTTTGCCTAACGAACATTTGTTAAAACTATTCTAGAAAACATCCAATCCCTACTGAATTTATACTTGTCAAGATAACTTTATAAAATTCGAAACTATTATAGACGCGTATGATTTAAAATTTAACAATTTAAATTTTGAATTTAACTATTTAAAAATTAAACAATTTCGACTATCCTTACTGCATTAGGAAAAATTAATGGGAGGGCCTGGCCCATCAGTGGTGAACCCTCTCAGCGGTTTCGCCAGTTTAATCTACAATACTGCTGTTATATTGCATTTTTCGATCTTTCTTTCATAGTAATACTGATGCTAGACTCTTGGAATATGTAATTTAGATGGAATATGGACATAGACTTTGAGGAAAGCAGAATCTATATATATATAAAAATGAATGTATGTGTGTGTGTGTGTCCTTTATGCCTGATCAAACCACTCATTGGAAAGCCATGAAACTTTGGGAAGTTATTTAGTATAGTACTGGGAAGGTTTCTAGCGAATAAAATTTTTGAAATAACTTTTCGACTAAAAATAATCAAGATAAATATTTTAATTTATCTGTTATAATTCAACAATCTGCTCTAAATATTATCATGATGATACGATGATTTTGTAATGTAGAAAATTAGGAAAGACAAAATTCAGGATGCCACGGCAATTTATTTAAGACAAGAATAATGATACAATTCCAAAGCAAGATACTATTCCTTTAACTTCCAATTACCGAGGGAACCAATTAATATTGATTTTATTCAACTTATCGAGAATTTTTCAAGGGACCGGCAAAAAAATGTTCACTTTATCGAGAGATTCGTTAGACAAACCTTTACTCGGGTAAAACCCGGGTGTTTAACTTAGTTAGAATATTTATGTTTATATAAAGGTTTAATATAATTTTTCTATGATTGTGTAAATATTCATTGAATTTATCATCATCACCTTTGTTGTTTACAAAAATGTTATATGAAAAATAAAGTAAGAAATTAAAGGAAGTGACAATTGACAATTAAATAATTTTATTGACTTTTAGTCAATGATTACACCCAAAGTCAATGGGAGAAACTACAAAAATTTACAATAAACTTGATTCTGTTAGGAGCGCAGAGCCAGCCTAAGCTCGTATATTCCCCTTTGAATTAAGGGGTGGTCATCGTGAGCATGTTCGGCGACAGTGCCGAGAAACTCGGCGAGAGTGGCTTTGTGTCTGGGTCTAGATCTGAGAGACTTGAGGAGGTACTCCCTACTCTTGAGCCACACGATCGAATGTGAGAGGTTGTCAATATCTAGCCCCTTCTTGAGTAGAGGCCCCAAGGCCTGTTGATAGTTCTGCTCTTTGAACAGGTCAAATATCCGGTCTACGCACTTAGTCTCCAGCTCCACCTGGATCAGGAATGGCAGTGGAGGCGGAGGTGTCGCCATGGCCGGTGTTAGCTCTTCCCCATGGGGAGTGGGGGGTGTCGGCTCAGCGAACCGAGGCGCAGGCGGTGGGGGTGCACAACGCTCTTTTTCCGTCATCGGATTGTCCTCCTCCATCTCCGTCGGGGCGGGCGGCGGAGGTGTCATCACAGCAGGCATCAGTTCTTCGCTGTGGGAAGTAGGCGGCGTAGGCCCAGAAGGCCGAGGCGCAGGCAGTGGTGGTGTTGAAGGCACTGCGGTAGGGGCGGTCCTCAGCTCTGACAAGACCTGTCGTAGGACTTTATAGATGTTACTATCCCCTCCGGGCCTCTGGCCCAAGAGTTGATGGATTAGGCCGGCGAGAGCGCCGCCCTGCGAGGGTGACAGGAGGGGTCCCCGCTTCCGAGCCTTGGTCATCGAGGAGAGGATGTCCAAGACCTCCTCCCGCCCGAGGCCAAGGGCGTTCGTCTGGGCAAAGGAGATGCCCGGGTTCCTCTCGATGAAAGTCACGAGGCCTTCTCTCGTTGATGTTTTTGTCGAAGACGTGGAGGATGTAGAAATCTCCTCGATGATGGACAACTCAACGTCCGGTGTTGGGGCTGCAAGCACGTGACTCACAGGTGCCCGCAGGGACGGAGCAGGGGTCACAGGTGGAGGGGCAGGAGACGCCTCCTCCATAGGTAAGGTCGGGGCCGCTGGTGGAGATGGCCGAGGTGCTGTAGATGGAGTCACAACTCGGGCCGCAGGAGAAGCGCCAGAATCCTCGACAGCTGAACTGGGAGGTGCTGGCGCAGGCGCGGCCGAGAACCGTTTAGGCAGTCCAGGCGCGGTCAGTGGTTGGAGTTTGGTGGGAGAGAGCGGTGGAGCCCGTCTGGAGGTGGTGGACTGCCCGTGGAGAAGGGGGCAGTTGACTCTTCTGTGTCCCTGTCCGTGGCATCTAGAGCATTTGATGCCATATGTAAGGTAGGCCGGCCAAGCCTCACCTTTAATTTTAATTTCAAAGCGGGTGGGAAGCTTGTCAACGGTAACGGTATGTTTGCTGATCCCATGTTTTAATAATCTAAGGTTTATGTCGTAAGAATAAAATTAAACATTGGTCAACTCGAGCCGATTGAACGTAAGTAAAAGTCAAGTTAAAATTTATTTAAAAAAAAAAGGGGCAACTTATAAGTATTTTGTAACAATATATTTCAACTAAAAGTATTTGGGAAGAGAATTTAATAGCAATTATGAATGTAGAAACTTTAATTAAAAAAATTTAAAAGGATAAAAAAAACTATAAAAGGCATAGAGGAAAATATCGAATCCGTTGTGTCTATGGTAGATATTAATGCAACGAAATGCAAACTAGATTATGCAAATAATGATTTGATGAAAATGAGTGATGTTTTCTTGCAGCAACTTGAGGATGATCATTTGAATGACGAAGTGGAAATTTGTATAGATAAGTGTATAAGATTAAAGTGTGAATTAGATTTAAAGCTTAATGGGCAAGAACCATCTGAAAAAAAAAAAAGAAGTTAATTTACATGCTAAAATGCCTAAATTTGAGTTGCCAACTTTCAACGGCAGATTAGAATCATGGCTTTCATTTAAATATCTATTTTTTCTGCAATTTGTTCTAACTCACAAATACCTGATATTGAAAAGTTACAATATTTGAAAGGCCAACTGAGAGGCGAAGCCCTAAGACTGGTCAACGCATTTCCAATACCGGCCGATAATTATGTTGAGGTTTGGCAAACTTTATTAACAAGATATGATAACCCAAAGGATCTAATTTTTACCCAAATAGATAATGCATTAAGATTACCAAAATTAGCCGATGACAACCATAATTCAATGTTTAAACTTCTAGATAGCTGCAACGAAATAGTAAGAACAGTGAAGGTTACCAAATCGATAGTTTATCTGAGGTATTTTTCGTCAATATCATACAAGATAAGCTTGATAAAACCACAAGAAAACAATGGGAATTGCAGAACAACCCAAGAGTTGTGCCTTCAATTAAGGATTTAATGGAATTTTGGGAAATCCACGCAAAAAGCTTGCAGAATTTACCAAATAAAGATTCAAATGTGGAGAAACATTCAATGAAAAAGAAATTACAAAAGGTGAATGTTTATAATTCATATATGATAAAATGTCTTAAATGTGAAGGTGCGCAGCTCTTTCAAGCTGTAATTTATTTTCTAAATTACCTGAGTCAGAGAGAGTGAATTTTGTTAGTTCGGCTAAATTGTTTTTCAGATGTTTAAAGCCAAACCATTTAGCAAAGAATTGTTATTGCAAAAGCATTTGTCAAATTTGCAAGAAAAGACACCACACTTTGATTCACCAAGAAACCAAGGTTCAAGAAGTTGATGAAGAGGAATTTGAGTGTGGAAAAGACATCAAAAATACAACTTGTCTTTTAAGTAATAAGAAATATTTTTCAAATGTCATGCTTACAACCGCTAGGATTAAAATCAAGGATAACAATTGTGTGCCTCAGACATGTAGAGCCTTGATAGACTCAGGGTCTAAGGCGAACTTTATATCAGGACAATGTAGAAAAAGACTAGGACTTGAATATGTTACCTTACACTCGCAAATATCGGGAATTTCGGGACATTTTGCTAGTCACTCTTATGGACTTGTGGAGTTTGAATTTACGCCACATTTCAAATCCGATGAACTTTTCACGGTAAACGCCTTGGTGTTGGATAAGTTGACAAATAATTTGCCAACTCTTATATGTCCAAAGTCAAACTTGGCGCATCTCAAAACCATGCCACTGGCTGATCCAGATTATAATATTTCTGCTCCCATCGACATATTAATTGGTGCTGGGTTAGCTATGACCCTGATCACTGGCGAGTCCGTTATCGGCGATGAAGAACAACTAACTGCTAATTCTTCTAAATTAGGATGGCTCCTTTCTGGAAGAGTTTCCTCTAAGGGTAGTAGGAGAAGTATTAGGAATATCATTCAGTCACATCATGCATGCCTGGAAACCCAAAATATAATCGAAATATTTTGGAAATTGGAATTCATTCCTGAGGTGACTCCTATATCTAGGGATGAAAATGAAAGTGAAATCCATTTTGTGGAAACACATGGAAGGGATTCCACAGGCAGATATGTTGTTCAACTGCCATTTCGGAATGACTGCCAATTAAGAGATTTAAGATCCAATGCGATCAAAAGACTTTGTTCTTTGGAAAGATCTTTGATTCCACGACCTGAAGTTTATGACCAATATAGAAGCTTCATTAAGGAATATCTTGAATTGGGACATATGAGCTTAGTACCAAAGGAAGATATCATTAAGGGAAGGTACTATCTGCCTCATCATCCTGTAATAAAGAGAAAAAGTTGCACCACCAAATTGCTAGTAGTATTTGACGCATCAGCAAAGACTGATTCAGGTTTGTCCTTGAATGATGCTTTAATTCCAGGGCCCAAAATTCAACAGGATTTGTTTCACATCATTCTGAGATTCAGAATTCATCCTGTTGCTATAAATGCTGATATCCCCAAGATGTATAGGCAAATTAGAATATCACAAGAAGACTCGGAATTCCAAAGAATTGTATAGCGGAATGATCCTCATGATAAAATAAAGAACTATCAGCTAGAAACTGTTACTTATGGGACTAGTTGTGCACCATTTTTGGCCACTCGTATCATCAAACAGTTGGCTTTGGATGAGCAGAGTAAGTTTCCAAAAGCTAGCAAAATAGCATTGACAGATTTTCATGTTGATGATCTAGTAACTGGAACTTGTTCAGTAGACGAAGACAAGAATTTGGTGCAAGAACTCTATGGTTTACTAAGTGCTGGAGGCTTCGAACTTCGTAAGTGAACCTCCAATGTTCCTGATGTTCTGTCATTTTTACCAAATCATTTAAAATCCACCAACAAAAATATTGGGTTTAAGGAATCCAAGGAATTTGTCAACGTTTTAGGCCTTCAATGGCAACCAAGAACTGATGGTTTCACATTTAAGGGAATAGCTCTGTCATTGAACTCTATGACAAAACGAGGAATACTATCACAGGTTGCTAAAATATTTGATCCACTGGGTTGGATCTCACCATTTACGACCACTATTAAACTGATTTTGCAAGAACTTTGGAAGACTGGTTTGGAATGGGATGACCCAATTCCAGAGGAACTAAGAAGGAAGCTGACTTTGATAAACCAGGATCTTCCATCGCTAGAGCACATTCAGATCCCAAGATGCGTGGTACCAGGTAATTTTATGAAGGTAAAATTTCATGGGTTTTGTGATGCATCACAGAAGGCATATGCTGCATCTCTGTATCTAAAGGTGATCCTCTCAAACACAAGTGCTAAGACATTTCTCTTAGTGGCAAAAACAAGAGTCGCACCTATGAAGGTGGTTTCACTTCCAAAGTTAGAATTATGTTCTGCTCTACTTTTGGAATGATTAGTGAAAACTGTATATGATAACCTTCCTCTTGCCATCAATGAAATTTATTTATGGTCTGATTCTACTATAGCCTTATGCTGGATCAATTCCGAGCCGTTCCGATGGAAGACATTTGTGGCAAATTGAGTTGCTGAGATACACCGGCTTGTCTCCGGGGTTTGGTGCCATTTTGATGGAAGGCAGAATCCAGCAAGCAGACTGTGCATCACGAGGAATATTTCCATCCGACTTAGTAGAACATCCACTATGGCGGAATGGGCCACCATGGCTAATTGAACCTGCCCTTGAAATTAAGAAATTCATTAATAGCTCCAAGGAAGAATTTAAAGAAGAAGAAAAAATCAAGACGTATTTTGGTACAATTGAGTGTGAAATTCCATCCATTGTGATAAACTGCTCATCATTAACCAAACTGAAATATATCATAGTTTGGTGCTTAAGATTTGTCAACAACAGTCGAATGCCTTCACATTCAAGGATCAGGGAGCCATTAACATTAAGAGAGTTGAATGATGCCCTGTTGACAGTTGTTAAGTGTGTTCAATCTATTGAATTTTCCAAAGAAAATCATTGCCTGTTGAGCAACAAGCCAATCCCGAATAAGAGTAGAATATTCAATTTATGTCCCTTCTTGGATTCAAGGGGAATCATTAGAGTTGGCGGACGATTAAAAAATGTAAATGTTTATGGTGATCGGATTAATCAAGGTTTACTTCCCAGATCACATCATATTACCACTCGTATTGTAAACAATGTTCATGTCCATAATCTTCACTCATCAACTCAAGCTACGCTTGCAGCATTAAGAAATATATTCTGGATACCTTCTGGAAGAAATGTTGTACGGGAAAATTTAAGAACATGCATGAAATGCGCTAGATTTCGTAAGGAAGCTCCTTTTCAATTAATGGGAAATCTACCTTTTGCAAAGATCAACAGATCAAGGCCGTTTTTGGTATCTGGAATAGATTTTGCAGGACCTTTTCTGATTAAACGGAACATGGGACGTACAACTTCAACCATGAATGCTTACGTTGCCTTGTTCATATGTTTCAGCATTCGGGCCATTCATCTAGAATTAATCAGTAGTCTGACCACAGATGCTCTCCTATCCACAATAAGGAGGTTCATTGCTCGAAGAGGTAAACCAGCAACAAATTCATAGTGACAACGCCACTAATTTTGTTGGTGCGCATAAGATTATTGGGAAACTATGTCACAATGCCAGTAAAGTTCTAACGAATTCAAAGGGAATTCTGTGGAAATTTATTCACCATCAGCTCCACATTTTGGTGGACTTTGGGAAGCCGGAGTTAAGTCCATGAAATATCATCTTAGAAGAACAATGGGCAGTGCTTTGCTAAATTTTGAAGAACTAACAACATTGTTAGCACAAATTGAAGCTTGCCTGAATTCACGACCTCTTTGTCCTCTTTCTGAGGACCCTGAAGATCTACAGGCATTGACTCCTGGTCACTTCTTAATAGGTGGTTCTTTAACAGCGCTTCCCGATAAAGATGACATCATAGCAATGAGTTTGCCAAATAGATGGCAATTAATTCAAAAATCAATGAATCATTTTTGGACAAGATGGTCCCAAGAATATGTGTCACAACTCCAACAAAGATCCAAATGGTGTAAGCCCCAACCCAACATTAAGGAAGGATCCCTGGTGTTGATAAAGAATGAACAACAACCTCCACTAGCATGGCAGATTGGAAGAATTTCAAAGGTGTTTCTAGGAGATGACGCTAGAATCAGAGTGGTAGAAGTCAAGACTGCTAATGGGACTTACAAGAGACCTATTGTAAAATTATGTTTGTTACTTATATAATGTTTCTTGATGGTCCCCCATCAAGTTGGTGGCAGGAGAATGTTTAATTTAGTTAGAATATTTATATTTATATAAAGGTTTAATACACACACACACACGGCGCCTCCGGCTGCTGAAGCTCTGGGAGAAGGCCTCCAACATCCTGGGCCTCAACCACCGGGCGGTCCCCACTGCTCAGCTGCTGGACCTCCCCATCATCGGCGGCTGCCGGTTCCTCCGCCCTCCCGACCTCCTGGCCCCCGCCCGCTGGAGCGGAGCCCGAGTCCGGGACCTCATCGAGGAGGAACACCTCATCGCCCGCCCTACGCGCTCGGCCCTGGCTGACGCCGCGACCCTGGGCGCCTTCTGTCGGAGGCTGACCTCCGAGAACGCCGTAGGCTTCGGGGGGGAGTCTCCATCTTCTTCCTCATCTTCATTAGCTGCGACTGTGGTGCTGCGCGGGACGGCCACGCCGTTCCTCAACGGCCTCACGACGCGCTCTGCCCGACGGGCCTTGGATCGTCCACGCCTCGCGGCCACGCCGATCTCCCGATTCCTGGCGAGATGGGCACCCACCATCAGCCCACCATCCAGGATCGACTGGGCCTCGCTCCGGCGCTGCACCTTCTCGGGGCATGAGGCCGATGCCGCCTTCAAATTGGCCCTCCACGCTCTACCCCATCCGGCCCATCCTGCCTCGGCCGTCCCCTCGTGTCCTGCCTGTGGGTCCGTCGACCGCTCCCTCGGCCACCGCTACTGGAGCTGCTCTTCAATCAGGCCCCTCATCAGAGAGGCCTTCAACATCATCGGGCGGCCCCCTGACCTGCAGGCCTGGATCTTCGGCGGGTCCGGCTTTGAGGACGACGCCCTGACCATCCTGGCGTCGGCAAAGCTGCGCGTCTATCGCCACTTTGTCCAGGTTAGGCTCGGTGGGGTGGAGGACCCGCTCATCGCCTGGACGAGGACCCTCGTGCGCAGGGGATGCCTTCCTTCATCCTCCATCTTCACTTTGTAAAAAATTTTTGTATTTCTCTTGTTCTCTCTCGCTGAATTGTAAAATTGTCTAGACGATAATAAATATTTTTCAATTGTCACACACACACACACAAGCCTTTTTATTGGGGCATCCATTCCCCTCTACAGGATTTAGCAAGGGAAGATGTTTCAAAAGTAAAAGTAAAGGTTTAATATAATTTTTCTATGATTGTGTAAATATTCATTGAATTTATCATCATCACCTTTGTTGTTTACAAAAATGTTATATGAAAAATAAAGTAAAAAATTAAAGGAAGTGGTTGCCCTCATGTTTACTGATCCCATGTTTTAATAATCTAAGGTTTATGTCGTAAGAATAAAATTAAACACCGGGCGAAGCCGGATACATCCGCTAGTGTTATATATAATTATAAATATATAATATGTTTCGAGCAATCGCTCTACCGCAAACATCAAATTGAGTCTTTTATTAGTACAATTATATTTTGATGCATTATGAGCCGAATAATGCAATATAACAGCTGTTTGGTATATTAAACTGGAGAAACCGCTGGGAGGGTTCACCACTGATGAGCCAGGCCCTCCCATTAATTTTTCCATTGCAGTATGGTTAGTTTAAATTTTTTAATTTTAAAAGAATCATACGCGTCTATAATAGTTTCGAATTTTCATAACAGATGGCGCTCTAATGCATTATAATATAATCCACACTGAGGAATCATCCACACGTCCGGAGGCAAGTCGCCACGCCACTGTCCACCCCCCCGACAACACATGGCCTACGCCCACTCATCTTCACCCAACTTTACTCTGAAATCTTGGCCTTGTCATCCATTTAATAATATATACAAAACATACATAGTTGATTCTAGAATAAACATGCTACTTCACTTTTGATATTGAACAATATTGCTACGAATTTCAATAGAACAATAATTTTGTAATTATTAAAAATCATCATGAAATATATTTGATGATTGATGGTGAACTTTACCTTAGTAGCCTAGAACCCCAAATCTGATTTTTAAAATATATTTTTGAAACACGTTTAATTTTTTTGAAAACATTTATTAAATTATAAATAAACTATAAGATGTTTTCTTATAATATATATAAATATAATTTTAAAATATCAAGCTTTTTTACGTCATTCGAAAATTATATTACTAAATCCTCAAAATAATTACTAGAAAATATTAAATTTATCATATTTAAAACACATTTTACCATATCTACAATTTATAAACGTAATTTCACCAGATACCGCGAGAGGCGCTGCTTGCGAGTGAAATTAGAAAACTGCAAATAAAATTGCAACGAATATTTATTTCAACTCAAATTCAAACCATAAGCCTTCCAGTTAGTATATTAAACAACTTTCCAAAGTTTCACCGCGATTGGATGTATGGTTTTCGAATCTATTGAGTACAGACAGACACGCATTCATTTATATATATATAGATTATTACTTGTGATGAGACCTGGATTCATCATTTTGAACCACAGTCGAAAAAACAGTCAATAGAATGGCGACATTCATCTTCCTCAAATCCATAAAATTTAAGACTCAAGCTTCAGCAGGCAAGGTTTTAGCCTTCTTTTTTTTTTTCTTGGGGGGGGGGGGACTTAAAAGAAGTAACATACATTAATTAGTTGGAATAAAATGTACAATAAATTTAGAATACTACTCTAATCTACTTAAAGGTCCAGTCGGTGAAGCTATACGTCGGAAAAAAACAGGAAAGCTTAGACGTGGTGTCCTTTTCCACCATGACAATACTCGTCCACACACGGCCAAAAACATTATAGAAACTTTAAGGAAACTTGGTTGGGAAGTTTTGGTGCATCCTCCCTATAATCCCGAATTTGCTCCTTGTGAGCCTCATCTTTTTACACACCTTAAAGCTGCTCTACGTGGACAAAGATTCTCGACGAATTTGAAGGTGGAAAAGTTTGCCCGAGATAGGAGTAGGAAACAAATGCAAATCTTCTTTCTCGGGGATTTGACAAGCTAGTTGTAAGATGGAATATATGCATTGAAAAGAACAGTGATTATGTAGATAAAAATTAAGTTTATAATCCTTCAATTTATTTTCTATGTGGACACTTTCCTAAACATTTTTTACTCACCCTCGTATTTTCTACATTTGGGTATTCAACATTTTTAATATTGTGAGATAACATTTTTAAAAAATGTATTTTTAGCTCTTGAACATTTTGAAATTTTTTACCTTTTTGACTATCTTTATTTTATGATTCACTTCTACACACGTTTCCTCCCTGTGTAATCTCCCCAATCGTCGAACTTAAGCAGAAAGTTATATTATTTTTATTTTTGCATTCAAAGCTCGCGGTTATAACATCACCGCCCACTTTTTATCTTTATCATTCCCTTTTTTGGAGACAGAACGAAAATCCTTGTCTCTCTCTTTCTCTCGACCAAGGTTTACCCTTCCCATTCAGAATTCTATATGATAGCATGCCCCCAAAAAAAATGCCTCCGGCATGTTGTAAGTGGACAAATGCCTACAATTACATGACGTTACATTTCATCGCAGTATTTAAAGAAGTCTATATTTGTCCACTCATCTACACTTCCTACTTAACTTATCACAAGAGTTTATGCAGTTTCTAATTCACACAACCGCTGTATATAATTACTCTAATTTGACTTAATATATTCACCTTTTTTATTTTATTATTTTTCATATATTTTACACACTGGGCTTAACACTTATCAATTATACCTTGTCAACATCCTCTTTATTTTAGTAATATTTATTATAAATTAGAGAGGCATGCCCCCATTATAAGTCAATATAACCTATATTGTTATGAGCCATGGTTATAATATCTGCTACAGTTCCAAAAGTATATAAAATTCAGCGTGACTATAATGTAATCTGATATTAGTTAATAAAGTTAAAGAAATTCAGCCAGCGACCCAGGCAAGGCGTAGTCCTATTTGTTCATATATATTTTGAGTTCAATTTATTAATATTTCCCACGGAGTATAAGAACACATAGAAATAGGCGTTGACTGTAAGAAGATAATTTTCTTTTTATTTTGTTCTTCCTCTTGTAAATCAATAAAGAGAATGTTTGATTAATATTCTTGGAATCAGTTTTTTTTTTCAATTCTAATAAAAGCCAACCATTAAAAAATAGGACATTAATATTTTTATATAATATGATATATATATGTTATATTGAAATATTTTATTTTAAAATGTTATATAAGAATATTATTTTATTTTAAAATTATATTATTAAATTCAAATACTCTGTTTAAATCGACCGCCAGAGGTCACTCTTCCATTATAAAAACACTTTGTTGTTCTTCCCCGATGGTCTGAGTATTTATGCTCTTGACATGAATCCTGCCAAGAAGAAAAAGAAGGCCTACAAGCCTACAACCCGCATCGTGAACGTCGCCGACCTGGAGAGGGAAGATGAGATGGTGATCTCACGCAACTGCAGCATCCTGAGCTCCATTGGCCACCCTGCCCTGAAATCCCTGCATGAGGACCTGATCCGCTACATCGCCTCGCGGACTGAAATGATCAAGGCCCTCGCTACCAATGTAGAGAACCTCACTGACACCCTCGAGTCCTTCGCAGAGTTGGACGAAATTGAGGAGGCCAACAAGCCCAAGACTGCTTGCCGCGGCACTCAAACCTGCCCTGCTCCTTCCTGCAATGAAACCAGCTCCCAGACTGACCCAATCAAGCCCGCCACTCCTGCTCCTGCTGCTCTCCCTGCTAAGAAGCCTGCCTCCTCCCTGCCTGCTCCTGCTCCAACCAAAAGGAAGCAGTCTGAAGCTCCCAACCCGCCTGCAAAGAGGACAAACCTGAATGGTCCTTCAAAACCTGTGCCTTCCCACGTCTCCAAGCCTGCGGCCGCCCAAGTGATCCTTCATGGAGAAAAATCGGCGGCCCACACAGTGGTCATCTCAGATGACCCACAGGCTGACCCAAGGGAGATGCTGGAAACAGTCCGCGCTGCTCACACTCTCCCCCAAGGCGTTTGGGCCTCCCTGCGCACCAAGGGGAAGCTGGTCCTCCATTCCAGCAATCCTGACACCATCCCTGAGGTTACAACCTCCCTGGCCAGCAAGTTGAATGGAATGAAGGTCCGCCAGCAGAAGGAGATCCTGCCACGGATCTGCCTCTTCAAAGTGGATGAGGAGACATCCAACTCCACAATTGAGGAGACCTTCCTGGAAACCGCTGCTGTTAGAAAACTTCCTGGGGACAAGGTGGTGCGCGTGGCGCACCGTTCTGCACCCAGAAACGGGACCTGCACCGCCTTCATCGAGGTGGACCTCAAGACCTTTAGAGCCCTGGGCGTTCGCGGGAGGATCGTGGTGGATGGAGTAATCCTCAACTTCGAGGAGTCCATCCGCGCCCGCGTCTGCTTCCGCTGTTGTGGCTTCGGCCACAACTCTGCCCAATGCACCAGAGCTCCTAAGTGCTTCCACTGCGGTGAAGACGGCCATGAAGGCCGAACCTGCCCATCCATTGCTGACCAGCGCACCTCCAAATGTGCCAACTGCTGCTCCCAGGGCCTTCCTGACAAGCACGAGGCGAGAGCCTCAAGCTGCCCCATCCTGAAGTCTAGGGCCCTCAAGTTCTAGGCTTCAAGGACCTTCTGCCTCCATTTCCATCTGCCACTTCTCCTGGATTCCTGGCCTATTCAACGCACCCGCCTCACTGCACCCTGGCGCTATTCCCCTGCTTGCCCAACGTTTCCACCACCCCTGCGAGACATCTCCTGCTTCCACATCCTAGGGTCCCTTGCCACCTGACATCGATTTTGGGCTCAAAAATCATAACTTTTGGTTAGTAGCCCGTAAATAAAGATATTTTCTCTTCCCCGATGGTCGGCTCAAAACGTTTGTACATTATGTAAATAATCTTTTGTTTTTCCTTATTCTACTCGCCTTAAGCCAGGCAGTACTTTTACAAAATTATGTTTTTCATATGTATTCATTCTTCAGCTCAATAAATAAATCTCTAATGAAGACTTAATATTTTTCAAGATTATTGTTCGATCACGACTGCACCACCATAGCATAATCATCAAGATGATCCAAAACAACAGAAATCAATAATATATTTTTATTTAAATATAATATATATATATTCTTAATAATATATTTTCTTATATAATTAGAATGAAAAACAAAATAATTAAAAAGGGGAAAAGAAAAAGAATCTGAGAAAATCTTCCTGGCATGAAAGTCTTCTTCTTCCTCTCCATCCTGGAAGACTTCAGGGGAAAATAAAGTCTTTTTCTGTAATTAAGAATGGCATCGCGCGCCCCTTCCCATGCTCCAGGTCCACTGAGCCGGTATTGGTAGGGTAGGCAGGGCCCGAAGAAGCAGTAGAAAAAGAGTTTAGGATCAGTGAAAAACATTTTGAACATATTTGGTTTGCATCCGATCAAAGAAGCAATTTCATCAAGGTAATTAATGAAATGGTGATTGATCGAGTTGCAAATAGTATTCCCGAAATATTCCCGAGTTATTCTCATTCGCTCATCAGTTTCTTCTCTCATTTCTTTGCATGAAGGCAAAGTTGATTTTCCACTTAAAACTCTAGTAGCCCATCGTACTTGCATTTCTCCAACGGGAACACCTGGTCCAATAGTTTGAATTAAAGCTATAAACGCCAAAGTAGGATGTGGATCATCAGGTGGAAATATCATCTTATACAAATCAACTTTGTCCTCAAATTTGAAGTCTAAGAATGGGAAGTGAATTCTATACCCTGTTCCTAAGATCACATCATCTACAGGGATCTCGGTATCTTCATTCTCGAATATAATACCCCTTTCTGTGAATTTCTTGATATTTCCTTTAATATGTATGGTTCCTTTACTGATACATTCAGGTAGAATTCCACTAACAATAGGATTAGATGCTGAAAATCTTCTTTTAGGTTTGATTCCAAATGTATCGTGGTCGAACCAGAAATTAAGGAAATTTTCCATTATGAAATTCGTGATACTGAAAGGCAATATGTTAAAAAAGACGTTCATAGCTCTAGTTAAAACAATCAGATCGTAGGGTTGACCAAATATGGAGAGGCGGGGATTGAGCCAGAAGCCAGAACGGGTGCTCAGGATCACCTGCAACATGATCATATATAATATATTTTTTAATTAATTAAAAAAATGTTTTTCAAATTTTATATTACATATTAAAAATTCAATTTATTTTTAAAATAGTATAGGACCACAATTACTGAATTCTCAATTATTTTTCACCATTACACTTTTTTCACATGTACTTTTAAATTTTATATGAATATGGCTATAGAATGAAAAAAGCTAATTATTTTATTATTTATGTTTTTAATTTCTCCTGCATTCGCCAAAGAGATGTTTAGATGTTAAAAGGGTGAGACCAATTATATATATGGTAATTTAAACCAACAACCCCATATTGTATATAACTTATAACAAGATTTTCATGTTGTATAATTGAAACACATCTGTGAATGATTATACGCATTATTGACATGTGTCATTACATCATCATATGTAATGTACATTGTACAAACTGAGGATAAATAAATAAAACTCTGTAATATATTAAGAGTTGGGTTAAAGCAGAGATCGAACATATAGCAGTCCCAAAACAACGAGGTCTAAAGATGGAAACTGCCACGGCGCCAGTGTAAATTTTCGCCAGACGATCCAGGCTTTTGTCGCATCTGCTGAAATGCAATACTTACTTTCTCGGAAAAGATATATAAAGTCTCCATCCTAGCCAGAAATATAGTCACTTCACCATCAGCGGAAGCCCTCCTGGTTGTACCCAAGGTCCACCTCATCGACCATGTAGGACAGTAAGAACTCTTCTATCTCCATCTTTCGCTCCTAGCTCAACTTTTATCTGTTCACGGAACTTTCCTAGTGCAATTGTGTCTTCGTTTTTTTTTTTTTTTTTTTGTGTGTGGACATTCCCAAGCTTTCCACTCTGCCTCGACCACGACTGCCTTAGTTGGAGTCCATACCAGCCGCAGTGACTCCAACACCCCCACTGCCTGCGCCTCGGCCATCTGAGCCAACGCCGCCCACTTCCCACAGGGAAGAGCTGACACCTGCTATGACGACACCTCCGCCGCTCGCCCACGATCTGACGGCGGAGGAAGAGCAATGTACATTAGAAGCTCTCGGGGCGTTGTTCAAAATTGTTTAAGCCCCACCCCTGGAGGGCTCCGCCTATTTGTTAATTGTAAAATTTTATTATTGGCCCTCATTGCTGAATGTAATCATTGACTAATTGTCAATAAATTTTATTTTAATTGTCACGACTGCCTGTACTCTGTGAGAACTGTTAAATGTCTCCCAAGGTGCAGAGAGGTACTGGAAAACTCTCCACGCCCTGACTGTCCCTCTCGGTTACTACAGGTTTGCCCCTTTCGGTTACCCCACCACATTTAAGTCGACAGGATTCTACAAGAGTCAACAGGCCCACATAACATTTTTAGTCGACAGGATGACCAAAACGAAGAATGACACAACGAAGGAGGTAAGAAGCCTGTCCAGATAGAAGCGAGAAAGAGCGAAGATGGAGGAACAAACCGGCCTTTCCAACGAAACGACCAAGCAATCTCTCTCCAACAAGAGATATTTACGGTAGACACGCCGTCCCAAGGGACATCCGCAGACCAGCTAACATAGAGAGCCAACGCCACGAGCAAGCTAACCACCCCAAAGACACAGCCGAAAATTCCGCAAGAAATGGAAACCGAGAAGCGATGTGGCGCAAACCCAGTGACAAGTTCCCTACCTTCGGCCTGACATCGAGACAATGATCAAGGCGACAAGCTGCAATCAACTTTACAGAAGTTACAAGCTTCTACAAGCCCTACATGGAGCGCTTTCCACGTCAGCAGGAAAACAACCAGAGACCAAGTATCCTGACTGAACAATCATCACACAATTGTAAGTTTTTAAAAACCTACCTTAACTTTATCCTCACGTTAAAAACTTGATTCCCCATAAATTTTGTATTTATATTTTCACTTTAAGCATTTTAAAATCAATTTTTAGCTTTTTCTATCATTTCAAATTCAATTTTTAAATATGCCACACTCTCATTTATCAATTTTTCTTTATTTTAATCAAATAAAAAATTTTAATTCATCATTTTCAATTTATTATTAAAAATCTTTAATTACACATTTTTATCAATTTACCAATCTTACATGTCGTTCCTAAATTCACCTAAAATGGCATTATCCAAATCTACAACTTAAAAAAATCATTATTATTATTTTTAAAATCTCTCATTCATCAAAATTCTAAACTTATTTTTGTTTTTCTTATTAGTTATCTTCATACCAAAATACCCATTTCTTAATCAAATACTTAAAAATTTTCAAAAATAATTGTAATATTCACCATTTTAAGTAAACGCCACAATTCAAAATATTCTTGTCACTATCACTACATTGCCCTTTTAGAAGGATAATTTTCACTCTACCATAGTCAACTATTTGAAAAAAACACACATTTTTAAAATATAAATCAACATAGGTAAAACGCATTTCCTAATTTCAAATTCGAAGGAGACAATATCTTCAAAATCACAACTAGAAAAATAACTGCCCTCCCTCAAAACAAGTTAAAAATAAAGATCCATCCACTTCCACGTCAGTAGCTAAATTAGGTCACCGCCCGCCAAATCTATTACAATCGTTAATATTCGAAGATAAATACACTTCCTCGTCCTTTCCTTTTACATGCATATTTATTCATCAACAAATCTCTCTCAACAAACGTTACCACACCCTCACACCACTATCTCCAATTGGCAACAATTATTAGTGCGCGATTTAACAAACAAATCCAATTTTGAGCCCCACGAGCTCCATAACGTCGCCCCACTAAACACTAAAAATATTACACATTAAGCGTGCCATATCCACTAACAATATAAATATTATCGATACATGTTCGTACAAGCACCATCCATGACTTTAGTACATTTTTTATTGTTTGTACCAAACAACAACTTCACGTGACACCTTTTCATTCACAATTTTTCACTTCGTGTCACAGCGCCACACCACAAAACTTTTTCCCTTTTCAGGCAAAGACGTCTTCATACCTGTGACACATCTCACCCCAAAGCGTGTCTACGTCGAAAGTTGCACTTTCACTCACATCTAAACCTGACATCACTGAATAACATTTTAACCAAGTCTAAACTAACTTCGACACACAACCACTTACGAACACTGAGAAAACCATATTTTTCTATTATAACAAAAAATTGCCAACCTCAACAAAAGAAGAAAGAAAAAATCAGTTTCAAGTGAATGACAAATATAACAAAATATCCCACATGAATGACCACCCCAGAAATAGATATCCGAGAAAGACAGGAAATGAACGTCCTTTATGATGTCACTACCCGAAGTCGCTACTCTCTTTGGACAATGTGCTCTCTCCCCTCACAAAGCTATCATCTTGACCGCTATCTTCATGATCGCCATTTTTTAAACACATGTTTCACACAAATCATTTAGGTTTTCTCACAAATCTCACCAACGCCTTAATCACAACACACAACACAACATATATTAAACATTTTAAATGTTAATTGATATCACCAATTGAAACAACTTGGTTAAGTCTGATATATACTTTATAACGGATGTAGAATAGTGTGAAATATATAAGTGATGTGAATATAAGAAATGGAATTAAGAACAATAGACTGACGGTGTTTTGTAAATATATAATTAATCTTTACTAAGTTTAAATGTGTGTGATAAATAAATAATTATAATTAAATAATAAATATATAAGTTGTAGTTTATAAAAGATAAACAACACAACATATTTGGCGACGAGGATTAAAAAAAAAAAAAAAGAATAATAATTAAATAAGCGTAACAGAAGATGGCAAATAATTTGACGTCTCCATTACCGTTGAACCTTAATGCTACAGATTTGTATTCCGAGTACAAACATTGGATGAATTCATATTTAATTTATGAATTAGCAAGCGGTGTTTCAACAAAGAAAGATGACGTTAAAAGGGCAACACTTTTGCATTGCCTTGGACCACAAGTCCAAAGAATTTTCTTTAATTTGCCAGAAGAAAAAGATACGTATGAAAAAGCAAAAGAAGCTTTAACTAAATATTTCACACCACAAAAAAATATTGTATCAGAACGATTTAAATTTAGGCAAAGAAAACAAAATACAGGTGAAAATATTGATTCATATGTCATTGCCCTAAGAGAATTAGTCAAATCCTGTGAATTTGGAAATTTAGAAGAAGACATGATCAGAGATCAGATAATAGAAAAATGCTATAATAGGCAATTAAAAGAAAAGTTGTTGCAACAAGATAATTTGAATCTTCAAAGAACAATTGAGATATCAAGAATGTTTGAAACAGCCAAAGAAGAATTTAGAGTATTGACAAATGAAGATATGACCTCAATAAATAGAGTAAACTATAAAAATAATTTCCAAGCAGCTAATGAATCAACTGTTAAAGGATCAAAAGCTCATAATGTGTACCATCAAAAAGGAAGCACCTCCAAGGTAAGTGCACCTAATTTGGAAGAATGCTATAGATGTGGCTTAACTACACATTCTCCATATAAATGTGGAGCTAGAAATATGAAATGCACATTTTGTAACAAGATGGGTCATCTTAATAGAGTTTGTAGAAATAAAAATAAATATAAAAATATTGAAGGAAAGAAAAGAAATATTCAAAATATTTCTGAAAATAATGAAGACTCAGATGAATACACTTTCTTTTTAGGCTCTGATAACAAAGAAAGTATCTATATAGATGGAAAGGAAATAAAAATGACTATTGATACAGGTAGTGATACAACATTCATAGGACTTGAAAATTTGAAAAATATTTTTCCTAAATCTCAAATGCCAACTTTAAATGGTACAGAAAGGAAATTTTATGCCTATGGACAAACTTCACCTCTTCCATGTTGTGGATATTTCTTTGCAGATGTTTCATGGGGTGAAAGGTCTATAAAGCAACAGATTTTTGTGATTGAAGGTAAAGCAGAACCTATTTTAGGAAAGAAAGCAAGTTTCGAATTAGAAATTATAAAGCGTGGAACAAAAATAAGGAATATTCAACAGGAAGTTATTCCGAAGGATATATATAATTTGATACAAGAAAACATGAACCTTTTTCAAGGTCAAGGAAATGTGAAGGGTTATAGTCAAAAAATAACTCTAAAAGAAAATGTTACTCCTGTAGCTCAGAGATGCAGACATTTTCCATATAAAATGGTAGAAGCCATCAATCAAGAGCTAGACAAAATGATAGAAGATGGCATTATTGAGGAAGTCCATGAAGCTTCTGAATGGATCTCAAACATTGTGGCAGTTCCAAAAAAGGGTACTGAAGAAATCAGACTATGTGTTGATCTGAGAGAAGTGAATAAAGCCATAGTTAGAGAGAGATATCCTATACCAACAGTTGACAATATTTTGCAAGCATTGCAGGGAGCAAAATTTTTTGCTAAACTTGATGCGAAGAAAGGCTTTTGGCAAATTGAACTTGATGAAAAGTCCAGGCCATTGACCACCTTTATTACACCCAGAGGATGCTACAGATTTTGCAAAATTCCTTTTGGACTTTGCAGCGCACCTGAAGCTTTTCAAAAAGCTATGAACTCAATATTGTCTCATTTAGAAGGAGTGTTATGCTACATAGATGATGTGATTGTATATGCGCAATCTATAGAACAATTGGATCAAAGACTGAAAAAAGTATTTGAAAGATTTCAACAAGTTGGACTCAAACTAAACAAAAGTAAATGTAAATTTGCTCTAAATGAATTGGAAATATTAGGCCATATTGTTAGTAAAGATGGAATTAGACCTGATCCAAAGAAAATAGAAAGTGTTCTAAGTTTTTCAAAACCTGAAAATGTAGATTCTCTAAAATCATTTTTAGGTACATGCGGATTTTTAAGAAAATTCATTCCAGACTTTTCAAAGTTAGCCGAACCACTTAATAATTTGACAAGAAAGGACATAAAATGGAAGTGGAGCAAGAAAGAAGAGGACTCATTCAGAAAATTGAAAGAAGCTCTTACAAAAAATCCATGTTTAGCCTATTTTGACATGAATGCACCTACCGAAGTAATTGCTGATGCTAGTCCTGTAGGTTTAGGAGCTGTTTTACTACAAAGACAAAATGATGGAAGCAAAAAGCCAGTGGCCTATGCAAGTAGATCATTGACTAATGTTGAGAGAAGATACTCACAAATAGAGAAAGAAGCTCTTGGGTGTGTGTGGGCTGTTGAGCATTTCAATGACTATTTATGGGGAAATAAATTTGTACTTAAGACAGATCATAAACCATTGATTTATATGCTTAATCCCAAGAAGGCAACAGTCTTGCCACCAAGAATTGAAAGACTTAGTTGGAGACTTCAACCTTATGATTATGAAATAGAGTATCTTAAGGGCAAACAAAATATTGCAGATATATTTTCAAGAAAACCTTTAACAAATATTTCATGTGAAAATATTGTTGATGATTATGTAGAAAAAGTACTTTCCATATTTTCAGAAGAAATGAAGGCAATTTCCCTCAATGATATCAAGAAGCAAAGTGAAGCAGATCCATTTTTCAAAATTCTAACTAAAATAATTCAAACTGGAAATTGGCCATATCAAATTGATGATGATGAACTTAAAATTTTGCACAAATTTAAGGAAGAACTTTCAGTTTATGATAATCTCATTTTAAAAGGAAAGAGAATTGTTATACCAACAGATCTTAGAAGAAATATTTTAGACTTAGCTCATGAAACTCATCAAGGGATTGCTAGAACTAAACAAATTTTAAGAGAAAAATACTATTGGCCCAATATGGACAAAGATATAGAAAGACGTATAAAGAATTGTTACATTTGTGAAGTCAATCAACCTTTAAGGCATGACCAACCTTTAACAACCATACCAATACCACCTAGACCATGGTATAAAGTAGGAGTAGACTTAGTTGGACCTATTGATTCAAAATATATTTTGACACTTATTGATTATTATTCATCGTTCCCGGAAGCGATTATAATAAATGATATTTCTTCGAAAACTATAATTTCAAAATTAAAAGAAATTTTTGCAAGATATGGATTTCCCATTGAAATAGTTTCAGATAATGGTCTTCAATTTGTAAGCAAAGATACTGAGCAATTTTTTATGAAATCAGGTATAAAACATATAAGAGTGTCACCATATTATCCTAAAAGTAATGGAAAAATTGAACGTTTCCACAGATATTTAAAAAAGCAACTTATTTCAGTAAAATTGCAAGGAAAGGATTGGAAAGAAGAACTTCAATGTGTTCTAATGGCATACAGGTCGACTCCACACCCTTCTACTGGGAAAACACCAGCATTATTGCTTTTTTCCAGGGAACTTAGAAATAAGCTCAATGATATAAATGACAATGATTCTCTTATGGATAAAGAAGTGATGGAGCATAATCAAGCCTATAAAGAAAGAATGAAGAAATATGCTGATAGCAAGAATAAGGCCTTGCCTCATGACTTCAAGAAAGGTAATATTGTTTATGTCGCAAACACTGAAATGAAAAGCAAGTTGACACCAAATTATGACAACCAAAGATTTATCATTCTAGAGACTATATCTCCAAATTCATTCAAGTTAGTCAATACTGAGACAGGTAGCTTTATCATTAGGAATGCAAAGCATTTAAGACATGCCAATGTCTTACAAGATTTTAACAAAGGAATTGATTTGAATACCACTTTGATTAAGACTCCAGAAATTAGAATGGAACTTCCTAGTACTTCAAGGTATCTACCAGAACAAGAAGCAACCTTAGAAGATATTGTACCAGAAGAGCAGATTGCTATATCTGATATGGACTGTTTATACCCAAATGAATCACCTAATGAGAATGAAAACAAGACTGTCATCACTAGAAGTGGAAGACAAATACATGTTCCTTCTAGATTTAAGGACATGATTAGATACTAACTAAACAAGGGAGGAATATGTAGAATAGTGTGAAATATATAAGTGATGTGAATTTAGGAAGAGGAATTAAGAACAATAGACTGACTGTGTTTTGTAAATAGAGAATTAATCTTTACTAAATTTAAATGTGTGTGATAAATAAATAATTATAATTAAATAATAAATATATAAGTTGTAGTTTAAAAAAGATAAACAACACAACAACGGAATAGAGATATAATTATCTACATATCACCTTTTTGGATAAAATGAGAATATTGTTCAATTTTCCACTACTTAACATTTATCCAATCAATATAATTATCTTTAATTATATTCTAATTTGTATAAAATCTTGAATATTATTTTTCATTTTTTACTTTTCAATTCTATAATCAAAATTTTGATCCATAATTATTTAAAAAAAAACTTTAATCAAATTTACTTTTATTTTATCATGATATATTTTAGTATTTTGAAACATTCAATTGTTTCAATAATCATTTTTAATTCTTAATTATTATATCTTTTATATATTACATGTTTGATTTTCTCCACTTACACTTATTTTACCCGCAATCATATTTCTATCTTTTTATTCATTATATTTTATATTTGTTTAAATAGCTTTATTATATGACAATGTTTATCATCAACTATGGGTCATCTACAACAATCGTTTTCAAAAATCATATTCTCTAACCACTTCCCTATATTTTTCATCACTATCTTTTTCAGCGATTGCTTCACATCAACGTAGAAAAACGAGAGTACTGCTTGACATTTTTTTTTTATTTCGTAATTTCAACAAACTCTTTGAACACAGTTCACCAGATTTAAAAATCCCAACATCTGGCCTGAACACGTTTCAAAAGTTTATTTCAATCATCCGCAGAGCACAATCACCAACGCATGCACAAAGCGTTCACTTTTTTCAACTTTCAACTTTTTTTTCAGCTCTAGCGGACCACAATCAACCTTTGATTTCAAGTCAAGTCAGACCACCTACTGTCGCTACAACAATTCTGCTTATCGCATTGCTCTATTTCACTCCTTTTCCAATCATATTAATGAACAACTATTTCTTCAACCTTTTAACCCAATAACCCTAAAATTGTGACAAAGCACTGTAAACCTTATATAGGATCGCAAGTGAAACATTGCCTAGGAAGACGCTCAAGTCTATATACTGGCTTTGCACTTGGATCTGATTATTTGGTTGCGTATGTAATACTTACAATTGCATATTCTTTAACCCCTAACCCTTTCCAACGCCCGCCAATAATATCTCAGAATTTTTAATTCCCTTTCACACAATCATATCATTGTGTATTTAATTTAAACAACGGTTTTATCTGAAAGATTATCCTTTTATATAACAATATTATAACTTTTTAATTGAACAAACTTAATTTTTATTATTTTCAGATATATCCAAACAAATCATCTTGTTATAGCCCTTTTTAACCCTCACAGTTGAAATTAATTAAAAGAAATTTTAATTACTTACCTGTGTTAGAGAGGCTTTACCCGCTTAAACCCGAATAAACCCTTTCATTCCCGGGGCCCATCTATGGTAATTTAAACCAACAACCCCATATTGTATATAACTTATAACAAGATTTTCATGTTGTATAATTGAAACACATCTGTAAATGATTTTACGCATTATTGACATGTGTCATTACATCATCATATGTAATGCACTTTGTAAAAACTGAGGATAAATAAATAAAACTCTGTAATAGATTAAGAGTTGAGCTAAAGCAGAGATCGAACATATAACAGTCCCAAAACAAAAAGGTTTAAAGATGGAAACTGCCATGGCACCAGTGTAAAATTTCGCCAGACGATCCACGCTCTTGTCGCATCTTTTGAAATGCAACAGATTCTTGACATTCGCTTGTGTATGTAGTAAGTCTCCTATCTCCTTTGGCTATGGCTTGGGTAGTTTTGCCCTTCTCAGCTAGGTTGATTTCACTTTCGTACTCTGTCACATTTTCCATCACAGTTAGATTTGGGGTTAAATGTGCGGTGCATCCTGAATCTATACACCATATTTGCCTATCATTTCTCTCATCTTTTGAGTCTACAAATTATTTTACATATTTTTTCAAATGCTTGCTCATTAATTCCACTTTTCATAGTATCCACTAGGTTATTTAAATGTTCCCTACTGTATTTGTGATTTCTATAATCAGGAGGAGTCCATTTCTTTTGGTATCCTTGTTTCTGTTCATCTCGAAACCAGCAATCATTAGCTAGATGTCCCTTTTTATTACAAACAAAACATATTTTTGACTGAAATTGTTAAACTTGTCTATCTTTAATTCTGTATGCTTGTTCATGCCCATTCTCAACCGAATGATATAATCTCATATTTCTTCTTGACTCCTCTTCTCTCAGAGTTTGTTGAATCTCTTCAATTGTTGCTTCTCTCTTAGATCGTAAGACAATAGCAATATTTTCATACCTTGGAGGTATGCCTCTGACAATATGAAATGAATGTTCTCTTGAGGGAAATTGATGCCCTAATGATGAACTTCTAGCAGCAATATATTTTGCCCTAGTTATATATTCATCTACAGTTTCATTATATCTTTCATTCTAATGTTCTTTAATTCTAAGCCTATATCAATAATTTTATCTTCCAAATTGCCTGTGTATGTTTTTCTTAGTGAGTCCCATACTTTCTTCGCATTTCTTTCTCCTATGAACATTCCAGCTTGTTCATTTGTCAATGTAGTGATGATTATCCCAAAAGCTTCATCATTTTTCTCACTCCAAATCTCCCAAGAACTTTTGTCTTCCATATCAGGTTCTGGATCAGAAATTACACATTCAAATAATTTTCTTCCTCTCAGAACTGTGGCGATTTCAACGCAAATATTTGATAATTAGTTCCTGTTAATGTTTCAATTTTTGTTTGGGATAAAAAATATATTCAGCCATTTTCGCCTTTTGAGCTAATATAAACAAACCAATATATTTTAAATACAAATATATATTTTAAATATATTTAAATATTGGGTAGCTTTTATATATAAACATGCAATATATAGATATTACTTAACTTAATCTATATAAATACCTTTAATCTCCTCAGAAGTGCTCAGTTTACCGATCAGAATAAACTTCTTGCTTAATATCCAGATTAAATATTTTCGTTTTTGAGCTTTATATCAAACAACCACGCTCTGCTACCAATTGTTGACTTTGCTTAGAATTTTTCATGAAACTGATTTCAAAATTATTAATTAAACATTAAATTTTTTGATTTACAAGAGAGAGAACAAAATATAAAAGGGAAACTAATATTAAAACAAAGGAACTTTTTCTTTCTTCTGTTAGCGCCTATTTTCCTGTGAGCTTTCACACACTCTGTGGTAACAATTAATTAATATATATACAACAACTGTCCTTACTGCGATTTAAAAAACATTGGGAGGGCTTGGCATATCGCGGTTTCGCCAATTTAATCTACCAGAACGTTTCTTAGAGCTCTAAAACTGTTCTGGACGATTCTGCTTATATATGCTACACTAAATGGTGAAATCTCAGAAATAATATTCAATATCGTCCAATACAGTATTAGAGCTCTCGGAAGCGGTCTGGTAGATTAAATTTGTGAAACTCGCTGGAAGGGTTTGGGATGTTTTTGCGTAACTTGAAAAAAATAATTTTCAAAAATATATTTGTAATGATTTTCAAATTGCAGAGTAGATCAATTCTCTCTAAAAGAAAGTATTTTAAAATATTAAAGAACATCATATATCCATTGAAGACAAATTATATGCCTTCAAATTGATGCTTAAATTGAGGCTGCTCGAACTTGATCATAAACCATTCAGAAAAGCTTTTGAAAATATTCTTCGGGCCTGTAGTAGGGTAAACTACATGAACATTGCCACCGATGACAAATTTATTGTAGAAACTGCAATGACATTTTTGGATGTTGAATATCACTCGAAAATATTTAGAGAATCTCTAAATAATAGGTCAGTTCTATATATATTTAGTAAAAGTGTTAATACTCACTGTCTTGGCGACGTGGGAAACATCCACTGCACTGTCGATGGCGGAGTTGCCTCCTCCCACCACAACCACCCGCTTCCCCTCATACCCGGCGTTGGTCTTGTAGCCGAGACTGTGGATCACTCTACCTTGGAACTTCTCTTGCTCTGGGAACTTTGGTTCGTTCGGATAAGCATGGTGACCAGTGCAGATCATGACAGCATCGAAGATGTCCTCTGTCACCTTGTCACTCTGTAGATCTTTGACAGTCACCTTCCATCGACCTGTTTCCTGGTAGTCGTCAGCCTTTCTTACAGATTCCACTCGGTGCTGGAACTTGACATATTTGTTCAAGCCCATCTTATTGACATAATCAGCAATTTCCTTATACACTTGTGAATGGTGCAAGTAGATTGGCAAATTATCCGACAACAATACATCGCTGCACGACGAAAGCTCCTTACTTACCAGAGCTCTTGTACAGTTCATAACTGAGCCACAGCCTTCGATATTCTCTTCCTTGTATCGCCAGAGTCCACACATTCCATCTTGAATTTCGAAGCAACAAGGTTCAAGTCCTTCTTTCAAACATTCTTTGACGCATGCAATTCCACCATACCCAAACCCGACTATGCAAACACGTCTAGTTGGACCCATTGCTGCCAGTCTGACAAAAATAACCTACTGACATCCATATCTGCAAGTTATCTCTCCTTGAGATATACAGTATCTAAACAATTCTATTGGTCCCGACTAAACGAATTTTACCCCACAAAATATTATTTTTTGTTCTTTATTTTATGGTAAGTTAGGTATATAGAAAAATGTGAAACCTTTGACAGACAAACAAAATGTGAAATTCGCGCCGCGCTTAAACATTCTTTTAAATTTATTATTTTAAGAACATTAATAAAATTATGTGTTTATAAATGTGTGCCTGGAAAAACTGCCTTCCTATTTTAAATATAAGATATAAGGAAAATTGATAATTATAAGGTGAATAAAGTTATTCATTAAATAAGAATATATATTTCTATAAATTGATTTTCGCACATTAGAAGTTTAGAAGAAAGTACATCATAGAGACACAAATTTCAAAACATGTATTGAACGGTGCGCGTGATTCTTAACTGTATCAATCTACTCCATATATATTTGGTTTTCATTATTTTAAAACCTTTGCTCTTTTTCATCATAAAAATATTATATTATTGGTTGAGTCTTTATATTTTAAAAAATAAATTATAAGGAATCTAAAATTAAATTTAATATGGAAAATATACAGACTTTATATATAAACATAATTTAAGGGGGAATTTATGAGATTAATTGATCTAATTTGTAATATCAACCTAGACGAAGAACATCTATCATAGCAGAATCGAATTTAACCGAACAGCAGGAGGACGCCATTTCAACACGCCTGCCAGGCAGCTACCTTCGAACAGACTTGTAATACCGCCAATTAATTAAGCATAGGTATTTACGGTATTAAGAGAACAGAAAACGAAACCGCTAAAGAATCTCGCGCTTTGATTCCAAATATGATTTCAAACACGATGCAAATTTTCGAAGACAGAACAATCTCCAAGATGGCCAAAAAATAATAACTCACCCCTGCTTTTAGAAGTACCTGATTTCAAACAAAGAATTCTTCTTTTTAGGAATACCTAGACTCAGGGGCAAAAATATTCATAAATAGAATTTACCCTCCAACTAATAGAGAACAAAGGAGATTTCTAATTTGCAAGCGATAAAAAATCATGTCTGAGGTAAAAAGCTAAGGGATAACAGGCTAATCGTCCGTGGCATAAGCTACTCTGTTTTGAATGGCCGCGTTGTCAGCTCGAGCGGCGTTTCATTATAAAATTCTACCGATAGCACTCATACTGTACCACAGTCCAATCTATTCTTAGAGTTAAAAAAACATTCTCAGGATGTACCTTTGAGGCAACCTAGACAAGAACGATCACGGGATTACCGATTTCCACAAACGAAAAAATGTCGTAAATCTGCACTTGTAGCTAAGCATAAACACTCGAATTTACAAGTTATAGGTATTATTCAATTTGTCTTTTTTGTATGTTCAATATTGATAATCGATGTATTTTCATCTCTTGGTTTAATATATTCTAAACTGTCTGATTCTTTCTTCGATTTAGTATACTTTGCCAGAGTTGTTTCATTGTCTTTTTCGCTAAGTACCAATCATGATCAAACCAGGGCCTCGACTTTGGATTATCAGCTTTTTTCTCAATTTGCATACCAATTTTTACCATTGCACATTTGTTCTGATTGACGATGTTATCAATTATTTTCTCAATCGAGTTATTCCAGGATTCCCTAAATTCTCTACAAATAGCGTTGCTCTTTTAAGTGTCCATATGTACTTTTCCTTGATCTTGAAGAAAAGTTCATCACTTGCTTCCGTCTCCAACATACGAGTATCGAGTACGAGTATATTTATTTTTATTGTTAATGGTAAGTGATCGGAGTATTTTAATTCCTCAACATATAGGTCATATACGTAACCTAACATCCCACAGGAGACAATATTGTAACAAAGTATTTATTAGTTTTTAGCAGAGTATAAATTTTTATGTTTATATTCTGCGCTACTCTGTACACTTCCCTCTTTGCTTATCTTTTGTTTATCACTCATAGTTTGTTCTTACCTTGAATAAATTGCTGTTTCATCCTGAAGTTTGTCTCCACTAATTTTCCACGTGGCATTTAGTAGTCTATAACAAAGGATCATCGTGTTGATTATATATATATGTAATATTGTTGCAATGTGCCGACGTATGGATGAACTGGCAGTCGTGTACGTGAGGCGAGTGTTGATATTCTTCCCACACGCGGACAACAAGAAGCAGAGGCAGGGTTGGATATTAGCACCGAGAGTGATCGGGGACAGCCCACGGGACAGAGATAGAGGCCATGACACAAACTTGGATGCTATCTTCGAGACATGAAGAGAGAGACTGTGTGTGAGAGAGTAAGACTGAAGCGGACTGCCGAGCAACACCTCTAGAATATCTGCTAACCCCCTGTCAAAACTTGTCTTGTTTTCAGGGGTCGTCTATAAAGAGTCCCTGGGGGCCGGCCCCACATGGGCGTTGGCATTTTCCTCCTCTCTCCCCAGCTGACCGCTCTTTGGATCTTTATTTGGACGTCAACATTTTTAGTTTTACATACAAATATGGGTTTACAGGTATTAATAATAAGGATATAGCATATATACAAAATATGAGGGTGGTATCAAATAGAAACGGTGTACATTTTTATACAGTTTAAAATATACTCTAGAATGTGCCCCCGGTGATGAAGGTTTGTTTGGGGGTAATGAAATAACATGAATGATGACCTAACAAACCTATTATAAAATCAAGAAATAATTTGGGCACAGATTAGTTAAAATTATTATTAATATAGGAGTATGAAATAGGACAATAATATAATGATGACGTCTCAAAAAGATATAGAATATGATGAAAGAAAAATACATAAGAATAAATGATAAAATTGAGAAAATATGCAAGATAAAATTAGAAATGTCGTGAAAGTAATTTACTTATAGAAAATTAAATTGAGAACCTATTGAATGAAAAAATATTTTAAAGAAAAGCATAAAGCTATTAAGTTGAACTAAGATTATAAGTTGACGCAGAGGGTTGATGAGGGTATATGGGATGTTTGAGTATGTTCCTGCAAAGAAATAGCGTAATAAGTTCTGCAATGCAGTACGAACTTGTGTTAGTGAGGTACTGTTTTCATTAACAGAACGTTCAAGATATTCAGTCTGCATTATTAGTTCAGACTAGCAGGGAGAGGTATGTAGGTTGAAGAATGTGGAAAGGTAAACGCAAGAGATGTACTGCTGCCAATGATGATGGTACCCGGTTTGTATGATGAAAAAAAAAAGATAAAATGAAAAAAATAATGATGAACCAGGTAATAAAAAAAAAATTCTGGCGAGCAAGAATCTCTAAAGGGGAATATATGAGATTGGGGAATGAAGAAAGGGAAGGCAGTTGCAAGGCTTGTTCTGTTGCCAATGATGATTTCACCCGACTTGAATGGTAATTTAAAAAAAAAATGATGATTGGTAATGATGAGCCTGATGATAAGAAAAATAATCTAGCTGGTGTTGTAATGTGTATGAGTTGTCTGAACAAACTCGCTACGTCTTACAAGCCGAACTGAATGTTTATTCAATCTAGCAATCTTCTTATATACAAGATAGAGATAAAAAGGAAATAATTTACATAAGTTTAAAACAATTGACAAATGGAATAATTTTGCATAGCCAACAATAGGTAACAATTATAACACTTAACAAAGGTTATTTACATATCACAACATGTTTCCCCTCTGGTACAACAATTAAAGAATGTCACGAATCTAGACAACCATCAACAATCAGATCAGGCAAATCAAAAGGCGGTTGACATGCCTCCCCTCTGTTTAAAAACCAAATCTTTGTGGTTTTCTTAACTCTCTTCCAAACCTTGAAAACCGGGGCCTTCCGGATGGTTCTGGTGCAATCCCAGCGGATGTAGTCGCGCCTTCCCTCTGGTCAATATTGGTCTCTTCACTTGACCGCTGTATCGGGGCTGTGGATGACTCGCCCATCGTTGGACTGTAGCACTGCGGATGTTGAGCTTCTGGGGAGGCGGTAATTGGTTCTGAAGACAACTGGCTTTTCTCGTAGCCTCCATCCCTTGGCCTAATAAATTGTTGATTTCTTATCAACCTATTTCCCGATGGTGTCACAACTTCAAAGCTCTGAGGAGAATCAGCCTGCGCTGAAATCTTCACCGGTGTCCATGTCTCCCTTGGATGTATTTGACACCATGCATCCTCTCCTACATTGACCTTGGGATAGCTTTTACTATTTCTGTCATACTGCTCTTTCATTGAGCTCTGTCTTTTTCTTTTGGCATTCTCTATACTTCTCCAATTAGTTTGATAGGGTCTATATAGCGGTGTAATTCTGGGGATCTGACATCGAAGGCTCCTCGATAAACATAACTGTGCGGGTGACGGTAGGTCATTTTTTGGTGTATTTCTATATGCCAGAATAGCCAGATATGGGTCGGACCCTTCATCTCTACATTTGATTAGTTGATTTTTTATTGTTTGAATGTTTCTCTCGGCCAGACCATTAGATCTATGAAGGTGTGGACTTGAAAATAGCTGTTTTATACCCCATCTTATACAGAAGTCAGTCATAATCTCTGAGCGAAACGGTGGTCCATTGTCGGACATCATGGTTTCCGGAATCCCGAATCGTGCAAATGTTTCTCTCAATTTATTTTTTACATTAATCGCCGTAGGTGGGTCCAATGTAAATACCTCCGGGTAGCCACTGTATCTGTCGACCACTAACAAATGGGGCTTTTTCTGAATATAAAATATGTCCAATGATACTGTCTGCCATGGATAATCTGGAACTGGGAAAGGTTTTAACGGCTGCCGTATTTTTGATTTCTGATGTTTTTGACAAATTTCACAATTTTTTACTTTTTCAGCAATGTCGATGGACATTCTCGGCCAAAATAAAGATTCTCGCGCCAAACCCTGAATTGCAGATATCCCTTGGTGCGATTGGTGCAACAAATTAAGCATAGCATTCCTTTGTGTCTTCGGAATCACTATGGCCGATCCTATACATAATAGATCATTCCATAAGTACAAACGGTGTCTGAAATCGAAAAATATTTTGGCATCTTCATCGACGTCTTTTTTGCATATAGGCCATCCCTCAATCACATAATCGATTACTTTAACCAAAGCAGGATCCTCTCGGGTATCTTTCTGCATCGCTACCAGTTTTTCGTCCGAGATATTAACACGTACCATCTTGACCATTCTTTTATCTTCAAGAAAAGGCGTTGGTAGTTCGTCCATGGGGTGAGTATCCCTGGATAGGGTATCAGCCACAATCAAGTATTTTCCTGGTTTGTACTGCAATTTGAAGTCAAATGCTATAAGCTTCATTACTAATCTTTGTAGACGCGGTGATATATCACTCAGCGGTTTTTTGACTAGAGGCAATAAGGGCTGGTGATCCGTCTGGACAACGAAAGTGTGTCCTGACAATAGATATTCGAACTTTTTGCATCCATAATAAACACTCAGTAACTCTTTCTCAATCTGAGAGTACTGTTTCTGCGAGTCGCTAAATGACGCGGATGCGAATGCTAGAGGTCGATCTTCCTGTAGCAGAGCAGCTCCCATTGCATCTTTGCTGGCATCACACTGCAAAATCAGCATCTTGCTTTTGTCAAAATGTGCCAACGAAGGAGCATTCCTCACGCATTCCTTAATATGATCGAATTCCCCATCCTGTTTAGGCCCCCAATGCCAGACAACATTCTTTCTTAAGATTCCTCTTATATTGGATGTGGACGCAGCTAAGTTTGGAATGAATTTTCCTAAGTAATTATAAAGACCCATGATTCTTTGCAGCGACTTTTTATCCTCTGGCCTTTTAAAGGTAATTAATTTATCAATCTTATTTGGCTCTGGATCAATTCCATTTTGTGATATCACATGGCCCAAGAAACGAACTTTCGTTAGACATATTTGAGCCTTTGTTAAATCAAATTTGATATTTTTTTCTTTTGCTTTTTCTAGAATTCCCTTTAATTTTTTATTGTGCTCTTGAATGGTATCCGCATATATCAGCAAATCGTCTACATATGTAATATTTTGAAAGCTATCCCTAAAGATATTCGTCATTTTCTCAACAAAAATTTGTGCCGATATTTTCAAACCAAATGGCAATCGGTTATATCTGAATTTTCCAAATGGCGTGGTCATCACCAACAGATCTCTGCATTCCTTTGCAACCGGAATATGCCAATAGGCTGATTTCACGTCTAACACGGTATAATACTTAGCTTTGGGTATCTCGTGCAATAGTTCAGCTGGAGCCGGAGTCTGGAAATGTCTTCCCACAAGAGCCTCATTTAATTTCCGAGGATCCAGGCATATTCTGATTTGACCAGATTTTTTTTTTTACAACGACCATAGGATGAGACCACTCTGTTTCATGATATATTTTTGTTACGATTCCTTGCTTCACCATCTTTTCCAATTCAGACTGAACTTCGGCTCCGAGGCTTGTTGGGATGCGCCTGGGAGGGACTTGCACAGGAGAATATTCAGGCTTTGTGTAAATCTTACATTCCGAGTTGATTAATCCTACTCCTTGAAATACTTCGTGGTATTGTTCGAGGATTTTTTGAGTTTCAGAACACAATTTCATTTCATCCGTGTTTATATGATTGATTCGCCTCAAGATTTCAAGCTTCTCGCAAGTATCGCCCGTGATAAGTGTCTGCGCTTCTACCATCGGCTACGATAAATTCAAACATTCCTTTCTTTTCACCATATTGGCATAGCACATTGCATTTGCCGACGATAGGCAATTCTGTATTTCCATATGCGAACGCCTTTAATGACGTGGGTCTGATTTCTGGTCTTGATGGCCATTGGTTTATTACTTTATGAGGAAGCACATTTATCTGTGCGCCAGTGTCCAAATGTACCGTGGTCTTCTTGCCATTAATTATTATTACCGCGGACCACTTGTCCGACCGAACAGTCTTTACAGCAACCTCATTAAGATTTATCTCGTCACAGGATTCTTCAGCTTCACTTTCCGCTAAGAGATTTCTTATACGTTTTGTTCGGCAAACTACTGAGAAATGATTGGTTTTTCCGCATGCATTACATTTCTTCCCATATGCTGGACACTTTCCATACTTGTGTCGTTGTCCACACCACTTACATGGTTCTATTATTCTTTCTCTTCTCGGGTTTATACCGCTTGGTCCTGCTTCTGCATTTTCCATTCGAATTGTATCTTTCACCCAATTACGTTTTTCAATTTTTTCAATCATTTTTTGCTCATTCAACGATGCTACTTGTGAACATGTTGACTCGGAGATCACAGCTATCGAAATTGCCCTTGGTAGTGTCAACTGTGGATCTTCTAACAATTTTCTTTTCACTTCTCGGTCAAGTATTCCAATTATAAGGCGATCCCTTATGAGAGATTCTGTTAAATTCTCGAATTCACATTCTTGTGCCAGATGCTTTAATTCTGTGACGAATTCCATGATTCCCTGCTTTTCCTTTTGTACACAGGTAAAAAATGCATTTCTCCTTTGAATCGTATTTTTGAATGGCTTAAAATGGTTCGTAAGCATATCAAGCATTTCCTTTACATTTGGGTAGGTATCATTTTCACTTATGTGAAATGTTTTGTATATCATCACTGTTTTCTCACCAGCAATATGCTTCAAGATTGCTCGCTGACGCACCAGCGGCATGCTTTCTAAATTTACCGCTATTGCAAAAATTTCAAACGACTCTCTCCAGGTTTCCCATTTTTTCTCGTTGCTGTACGGGACAAATTCCGCCGGCGGCTTGATTCCTTCCATTCTACTCAATGTTGAATTAATCTGTTTTAATTCGATACTTTTGTCGGCTGCGCCATGTTGTAATGTGTATGAGTTGTCTGAACAAACTCGCTACGTCTTACAAGCCGAACTGAATGTTTATTCAATCTAGCAATCTTCTTATATACAAGATAGAGATAAAAAGGAAATAATTTACATAAGTTTAAAACAATTGACAAATGGAATAATTTTGCATAGCCAACAATAGGTAACAATTATAACACTTAACAAAGGTTATTTACATATCACAACAGCTGGGTATCCTGAACTCACTATTGGGAATGATATAGCGTGGAAAGATTTCTCAGTTGGATTAATCAATGAAAAAAAATTGAAGGTTTGGCGAACAGGAAGCCCTTGTGGCAATGCATGAGAAAGTATGGGTAGGGGAGGTTAGAAGACGTCAACGATAAAATTAGAAAACGAAATAGATGAAATATATAAATTCAAAAATATCTTAATCTATTAAAATATTATTGACGTTGTCAATATATTAAAAGTTTTAAAATGATGAGAAAGATGGTTAAAGCTATAATATGTGTGCAATAAGCCTAGAGATGATGAAGAATACGATTTGAATTAAAAAAAAAACTATATGGTTAGTTGTTGATGGCTGACGGCATTGCTTATGATGGTTAAATGAAACACAAAATAATAATAATGAATAATATAATTGAATAATGTTGAAATATTTTATACACATCTAGAGTTATACTGATTTAAATAGCATTGGGGCAGATAAAATAAAGAACTTGATGAATATATGATAATAATCTCATTGCTCTATAAATAGGGTATCGATGAGTAGTTAATTCAGCGCGAGAAAAAAAAAACGGAGATAGTATCGCGTTTTCGCCGCCACTCTGTGTTGTGACGACGATCTAAGTTCTATAGAGGTAGTCGATCACCTCTATTCTTGGTCGGCGGGGTTGAAGGTTCAAAATTAAGGTGTCGCTGCTTATAGCACTATTAAAATATTAGACGAAAACAGGAGGGAAAATTATATTTATTATAAATTAAGAAAATAAGTAAAGTAGTTTTTAATTAATTATATATTTAAATATTTACACTAAAAGAATCGGAGATCAGGGCAAATTCTAGCGTTCGAAAGTTGTTTACAGGTTCTTCTGAATTTGTTTTTTTTATTTTAGCCGCTGCATCCCCGTAGCCGCTTCCGTCGGCCTCCCATTGGCTGCTACGGACTCCTTCTTTTCAAACAGATAGTGTTACATTAAATAGTGTTCTGTAGAGAAAATTATCCTACCAGATGGATGATGTCTTTGATGGGTCCTGTGGAGTGGGCTGCGATGAGGCTTGGTGATCATTTTTTTCGGTGGTTGCCATGGGACATCGTCGGTGCTGGTTGGCGGGGCAATGCCAGATTTCTTCGATGGATCTTGTTTGCTTGTTTGAGCCGATGGAAGAAGGTCCTCGTGGCGCAGGAGTTGTCGATGGGGGCGATGATGATCTCGGTGCGAGGTACGGTTAGTCCTCGCATGGCGTCTTTGAGATGGTCCACTGGATCGTCAAGGTGGAGGACAAGTAGAAGGAGCATCCACACGAATGCGCCGTTGACCACCGGTGCCGCTGTCATCCTCTGCATGTCGCTGTCCTGAGTTATTCTGTCGACTTTCTGTAATATTGTTGCAATGTGCCGACGTATGGATGAACTGGCAGTCGTATACGTGAGGCGAGTGTTGATATTCTTCCCACACGCGGACAACAAGAAGCAGAGACAGGGCTGGATGTTAGCACCGAGAGTGATCGGGGACAGCCCACGGGACAGAGGTAGAGGCCATGACACAAACTTGGATGCTATCTTCGAGACATGGAGAGAGAGACTGTGTGTGAGAGAGAAAGGCTGAAGCGGACTGCCGAGCAACACCTCTAGAACATCTGCTGACCCCCTGTCAAAACTTGTCTTGTTTTCAGGGGTCGTCTATAAAGAGTCCCTGGGGACCGGCCCCACATGGGCTTGGCATTTTCCTCCTCTCTCCCCAGCTGTCCCCAGCTGCCCTCTCTTTGGATCTTTATTTGGACTTCAACATTTTTAGTTTTACATACAAATATGGGTTTACAGGTATTATAAATAAGGATATAGCATATATACAAAATATGGGGGTGGTATCAAATAGAAACGGTGAACATTTAATACAGTTTAAAATATACTATATATATGTGTAGTTATCACTTCTATCATCTCTTGTTCTGCCGTTCAATATTGTAAGGGTATTTTTATCCAATAATCTATATATAAATTGTTTTTAAAAGCTTTACTAACAATCACCAATAAAACAAAATAGTTAAGTCTAATATAGACTTTATAACGCAAAAGAGAAATAGTTATCTGCATATCACCATTTTGGTCAAACGAAACGATCATTTCACATATACCCTGCTTCAGAGAGTCAAAATCACCGATGTACACTTTTCAGTTGTAACTTCCCTCTAGAAGAAATATTTTTTGTCCAATTCTACCAACTAACATTTATCTTATAATTAGAATGTTCATTAATTATATTCTAATTTATGTATAAAATATTTTAATATTATTTTTTTTTTGCATTTTATTTTATATATAAATTTGATTCTAATATTATTTTCAAAAATAAAAACTTTAATCAAATAACTCTTATTTTTATGATATTATTTTAGTATTGCAAAATCTTCAATTTTTCTAAAAAAATAAATTTTAATTCATTTTTATTATTACTTTTATATATTACAAGTTTGATTTTGTACACTTAAATTGTATTTACCTGCAATCATATGTCTATCTTTTTATTCGTTATATTCTACATTCGTGTTCATACCTCTATAATATGACAATGTTTATCATTACTATCGGGCATACAACAATCATTTCCTCTAGCCACTTCAGTATACTTTTCACTATTTTCTTTTTAAACCACTGCTTCACTTCATCGTATAAAAATGACTGCACTGCTTGACAATTATTTTATTTTATTTTTTTGATGTCGCAATTTCAATACTCTTTGAACATAGTTACCCAGATTTAAAAATCCCAACTTCTGGCCTGAACAAGTTTCAAAAGTTAATTTCAATAATCCGCAGAGCACAAACACCAACGCATGCACAAAGCCTTTTTTTTTTAATTTTCAACTTTTTTTCATCTCTAGCGGACCACAATCAGCCTTCAAGTCAGATCACCTACTGTCGCTACAACAATTCTACTTATAACTTAGCTCTACATTACCCTTTTCAATCAAATTAATGAACAATATTTTCAACAGCTTTCAACCCAATAACCCTACAATTGTGACAAAGCACTGTAACCCTTATACAGGATCACAAGTGAAACATTGCCTCGGAAGACGCTCAAATCTATATCTTAGCATTTTATTCTATTTATTCTAAATTATTTTTTTACATGTTTAGCGTTTTTACGCAAGTTTGGCCTGAAATACCCATTTCTTGGTTTCTCAAGAAGCCACTGGGACCAAAAATATTTTGGTAGCAGTGGTACAGCATACTCCACGCATCCGCGAAACGCATTCGTGGATGGCCTTTCTTGATTTATCAAGAAATTGGGTTGGCCAAATATCAGGGAACAGGCTAAATCAGTGTTTAGTTGATTTCTGTTCTAGCAGATGGCGCTCTGCCTTCTGAAAAGCACATGTGCTCCTGGTCAGGATATGCCTTTTTATTTTTAATGTATATGTGTGTGTGTGTGAGAACTCTGCTTTTGCCGGTCCCAAGCCCGGATGAAAAAGGAGGAGGGGGAGCAGTAACAATCTCGCTAAAAAACCTGGGCTCAGCTGGCCCGGCTGATAGTATCCTGTTAGGGCTCCTAATCCAGGGATACAAGATGAGTAGCGTTTGTACTCCATGTTAGGAGTGGCTGCACATGACGTCTGTTCCTCATGTCAGAGGCGGCCATTTCTTTTGGAGCTAAGTCGGCCTGCCACTGAGTAGTGCTCCCAGTCTTGATGACAAAGGCAGACGCATTCTACTTCACTGTCATGATGTTTGTCAAACAAGCTTGATACCCTAATAAAATTGAGCGGAGATAAGAAAGAAGAAGATGTGTGTGTATTTAGTATATTTTAAATTGTGATATAATGACACTGTTAGTATATATTTCACCTATCTTCTAATTAGTTAAATTAGAGTCAATAACACTGGTCAACAACATTTTTGCCCAAGAGAACCTGATGGTGTTTCTAGTGTAACTTTTCATGCTGAACTCAAAAATCTTATCTGAAAGTTTTTATCACTCATGGTTTTTGCGTGACAGCCTTTTTTTGGTATTGGGATATATACAGCAAAAATGCAAAATATAATACGTAAGCATTTTTGCACAAACCTTATTACATTAAACTGGTTTATCAAAAATTATTTTTCTTTGTCCCAAAAGAAACAACACCTTATCTAAATTTAACTCTTTGTGCTGATTCCAAATACACCTTTAGTTTTTTCTATCACGCAAGATTTTTGAGATACCCCTACTTGTGAAATTTGGAAATGTTTTTAATATATAGGCCTATATGAATTATTTTATTGAAAAGTAGTGACAGTGGATTTTCTTCTATACTTTGCTTGTGGTACATCCCTCTTGAGTGTCCAGCAGTAGTCAGCAAGCATACCGAGACTCCATTTACCTTGGTACCGCTTCTCCATGCTTGATATATCTTGATGAAACCTTTCACCATGCTCATCGCTAACTGCACCAAGATTTTCTGGAAATAAATCCAGATGTGAATGCAGGAAATGGATCTTGAGAGACATGTTACATCCCAGTGCCTTGTAGGAAAGCAACAGATCATTAACTATGTCACGGTAATTTTCAACCTTGACACTTCCTAAGAAGTTCTTGAAAACCTTTCTAAAGGAATTCCATACTGCTGCTTCAAATTCATTCAAACTATTTTGAAAATTTCCATCCTGCAGCAAATCTCGAATCTGAGGTTCAACGAAAATGCCTTCTTTAATTTTCGCATCATTTATGGTAGAACATTTTTGTTTTAGGTAGGCAAATCCATTGGCATTTCGGTCCATTGCCTTGACAAAGTTCTTCATTAATCCCAGAATAAAATTTTTTTTTTTTTTTGCTTGTCCATAGTACACGTGGTACAGGCCGTGATAATCATGGTGGGTAGTTAGCGACTGCTTTTCACTGTAAGTGCACCACATGTCTACACATGTGAAAAGCAGTTCGACTTTGCACTCACAAATATGCCAGAGCCCCGTTTGGTTACTTGCACTCGCTGGTAGGGTTGGACTTTTGCAAGAATCGGGGGCCATTGGAGCATTTTTTTTAACAGAAAAAAGTGTCCAATGCGGGAATCGAACCGGAGTCGTAGTGGTCGAAAACCAAACGGTTTAACCAGCATTCCATCGACCCCCAGTTTAATATGTAATGGTGGTAAGTAAATATTTTCTGAATCGATCAGGGGAGGATTTACAATATTTTCATGTCCTGGAGTAAAGGTTTCACGATTTGGGCAGCTTTTTTTTTTTAAATTTAATGCCTTTCCCTATCTCTGCTATCCCACTCACACAGAAAACAACAAAATTTTGTATATCCAAGCTGTAATCCACGCAAGAGAGCAATGACTTTCAAAAGCAGTTTCATGTTTTCGTAAGTCTCTTTCATGTTGGATGCATGTGCTTTTGGCACTGATTGGAACTTATTTCCGTTGTGAAGGAGAACAGCTTTCAAACTAATTTTTGAAGAATCAACAATTAAACGCCACTCTTCTGTATCATGGTCATGACCAAGCGCTTCCATTAGAATAACAACATCATTGCAATATACTAAATAATTCTCTTGTGAAAATGAAGTATTGAAATTCATCTTGACGCTTGCGAAAAAAGCATACTTGTGTGCCTATATGCAGCAGATTCTAGTCTTTTAACCTAGAGCCTAAAAGTTCACTCTGTTTTTTTTTTTTTTTGATAAATCTAAATCACGTACGAGGTCGTTCAAATCTTCTTGGGTTAACAAATGAGGTTCAGATGAAGCACCTGCTTCAAAATTTGTGTCATCCGACTATTGCTCTTGTCTATCTGAATCATCGTCACTAAATATTACACTTTCAGGAGGCTGTGGCACAGGTAAAATATAACTATGAGGAACCGGTCTTATAGCAGAAGTCAAATCTGGATATTCAACTGTATGTCTTGATTTGGATGTAATGCCTGTATTCTTTGTCAAACAAAAATAACAGTCTGAAAAATGGTCTTTAGGTTCCCTTCATATCATTGGAACCGCAAAAGGCATATGACGTTCACCTTTAATCCACCCTGTAAGACGTCGAGCACAAATTTCACAACAATGAAGAGGAGCCCAATTCTTATCTTGGTTACCGACTTTAGAGCCAAAATAAAGTTGATAGCACTTTTTGATGAGCGGTGTAAAGTTTTGCCTTTGAACTTTGAAAGTTAATTCCCCACAAATGTAATAGAAAATATCAGAAATATTAATGCAACCCCTCGGCATATTGACACAGTCTAGTGCACACGATTTATAAAAGCAAATCGATAGAGAAGAATAAACTGATCACTTCAAATTTACCTGTCACTTCTGATGCAAATCTATTAAAGAAATCGTTTTTTATTATTATTTCATCTCAATTTGCAGGTGTTACATTCGAGCACACCTTGTCCAGATTATTTACACATGGCGAGTTGTAATGCTGGAGTGGCCCCCCGAACCTTACAGGAGGGCAGTTGTTGGGTGTTTGGCTGTCAGCTAGCCATTGGGTCCAGGTCGTCGAATTCGGTGGCTGAGGTCACCAACTGTAGGAATTCTTCTTTTTTGAGTTTGATTCCGTTGCAATTCCAGAAAACGATTTTTAAAGGTAATTTGCCTTTCATTGTAAGAAAGTTTTGAAAATTTCTAATAACTTTTCGCACAGTTCCCTGGTGTCAGAATGAGTAGTTTTCTTTTTTGCAGTTTCAGCGTAACTTGCCTTTTGTTTTTCAACAATTGCTTCTTCTGTTTTAGTGGAGCTTGCTTGAGGTATGGTGTTAGGGGAGTTTTGTCTGGGAGGCCTTAGCTGCTGTTGTTGTGGCTTCGGAAAATTTGGGCATCCGCGGTAATTGGCTGTGTGCGCCTCTCCGCAGTTAGCGCACTCTGGTGGGAGCTGTTTCGACTTTCTTGGACAATCCTTCGAATGGTGTTCTTCAGCACACTTGACGCATTTGGGCTTTAAAAAGCAGTTTAGCTGGCCATGCCCAAAACCCTGGCAGTTAAAGCATTGGGTCACTCGTTTTGTAGTCCTGAATGATTCCACGACTATTTTTTTTTGTAAAGTATTTCAGTTATTCCATAGATTCGTTTATTTTGCTCATTTTTCGGTAGCTCTACTAGGACTATATTCATCGGTATTTTGGTCGATTGTCTATGGAGTCTTTTGACAATGACCTCAGTGAAGCCCATTGAGACCAGTTCAGTTACGACGTCTTCTTTTTTGAAGGCTGTTGATACCCCCTTCAATACCACTTTCAGTGGTTTTTCCTCCTGTAGTCTGTAGGAATATCCTCCATTATTTTTCTGTACATACTCCCTGATATTTTTGAAGTCGCCTATGTTTTTCGATTTTATTATGTGCTTTTTGCCAGAAATCGTGACTTGGAATGGTTCCATGCACAAGTATTTTAGTTCTTGGCAAAGAAGCTTCCAATCTGCTACATTTTCTGCAATACAGGAGGAATTCTCGGTTTTTTCACGTTAGTGACCGTGGTCCATGGGCCATCGTTGTCGTTATTTTCTTCATCGTCTTGCGGTGGGTGAGCTGCGTTCATTTGTTGAGAAACTCCAGTGGCGGGACTTTGTTCGTCGATGTCCATTCTAGGCGTCTTCAGATTACGCTCGCTCCTAGTTGGCGATCTTGAGTCATCCGATGGGGAGCCGCGAGTTCTCTTCTTTGATTGAACCGTTTCCTCAAATTTATACTCGATTCCACATTTGTCTAGGATCTTCGTTATTAAGGAGGCTTCGATTATGCAAAGTTTCTCGCCGGTTGGTCCGATCGTCGATTTAATTACAATCGGTGGCATATTATTTTTTGCCAAAACTGTCCGAAGCCGGGTACGTCCACTTGTTAATTTTTATTTAAGGCACAAACGCAAATTTTTAAAGAAATCGTAAGGTTCAATTTAAATATATATATTAAAACAGTTATTAAGCAAATAGCATTCCAGAGCTTGTTGTTATTTTTGAGTTGAAAGCAAAGTAGATTGCATTATAAAATAAACATATTTAATTAAAAATCCAATAAGTTGTTATTTAAATTAATATTTATGATTCTTAAAGATCAAAATTTAATTAATAACAAAAATAAAGCTTTTGGCTCCACATATCAACTCTTCTTGTCAAAATAGAGCGCTAGCTAATGTAATGATGTTTACTTAAAAAATGCTTACGTAACATTTTCTGCATTATTACTGTATATATCAATTTATAGAAAAAAAAATGGTTATCCTGCAAGAACTATGGGTGATGGAAAACTTCTGGTTTCATTTTTGAATTCAGCATGAAAAGTTACATTAGAATCAACATCAAGTTTTTTCCGACAAAAAAAAGTTCTTTTTTGTAGACCTGTGTAATTTACACATAAATTAGCTAGAGTTAAAATAAATTATAGTGAAACATAAATAATCTCACAATTGTTTTATTTTTTTCAGCTTTATTAAGTGTAATTTATAAGAACATAACTCTCCTATTAGAATGCACACAGCTCTTATTTGCTACCACACCCCATATTTTGTGTGATATGCTATATTCTATCAATATAATGACGTCCAAATAAAAACAGAAAAAGAGTGGGTCCGGAGACATTTACGAAGCAGAGTAAAAGGACATAGCCGACGCCCAGGAAAGGGACCCCTTCCGGGGTTTTAAAGGCAACCCCGCCCAGGGTCAACCCAGAAGTGTCAGCTCAGAGTGTGATACAGTGTGTTCATCTACGCAGGCCGCTTCTGGCTCTCTCTCTCTCTCGGCCGTGCGGCCACGCGGCGCGCGAGCTCCGCGTTTTTTGAGTCTGAGATGGAGGCCATGGAGACTACTAACCCCTTTGGGGTATTGGCTGAAAGCCAAGAGAATGGGCTGCAAGCCCATATGAACTTCACAGAAAACCCTCAAGTCTCCACCGAAATATCTGCAAAAGAATCAGATATGGCTGAAAGCCTTTCTGATTCAAACAATCGTAAAGATTCTAATTCTGAGCCGGCGGCGGACGGCGGACATGCAAATTCTCGCCGCAATTGGGCTGATTGCCCGGAACTGGACGACCAGCTTCCCGAGGCCGAAGATGAAATCTTTGCCACAGTGGGCGGCTCAAAGAAGAGGCCACATGACCCTGACCACCCCAACTCGGCGGCCAAAAGTGATGTACCCAGGCACCAAGAATCCTTAGCAACAGCAGCAGGCCACCTTCCGAGCCAGGTCAGCAGCAGGGCAGGTGGACCAATGTGTCTACCTGGAGTACTGCCCAGACTTCGCCCAGGAGCAGTATTTCCGGGCGTTGGAAGCCAAACTGGGCAAGGGCTCCGTCTACCAGCTGACGAAGATGGAGGGGCAATACCTGGTCGGCCTCTCCAGTATCCAGCAAGCCGACAAGCTCGTCGAGGATGGGCTGGAGTTGGAGGACGCCCTCCTGCGAGCAACACCACTGAAGAAGCGGGCAGAGCGGATCATGATCGGCAACGTCCCATTCTTCATTGAAAACGGAGACCTCGTGGCAGCCCTGCGGCCCTACGGACAGATAACCTCCATCGTCCAGAAAATGATGGAGTTGGGCGACTCGTATTGGGCCGATGCACGTCGTAAGGCCTTCATCACCCTTCGAGACGGCGTGAAGCTCTCTCACATCCCAGCCCGTCTCGAAATAAAATCAAAAGGGGTGACCAGTCACGTGTACGTGACTTATGGAATTAGGTGCTCTCTATGCTATAAGCACGGGCACAAACGCGCCAACTTCCCGCGGAAGACTGGCGTACAAGAGGCTTCTCCACCCTGCTGCTCCAAATACCGCCGGAAGAGGGCTGCCCTCCTCTCTGAACACCAAGCCGGCCCTAGTATTAACGCCAGCCGTAGGGACAACATCGACTGCAGCACCAACTCCAGCTCCATCGCAAGCCTTCACTGCAGTCCCCTCATTTGCTGCACAGGCCCAACCCACTGCTGCTGTGGACCCAGCCCCTCCTCCACCATGGGTTCCAAATGGCTTTCAAAAGACCAAATCCTCTTCACAGGAGAAGCCAAAGGCCCCTGTGGCACCGGAAGAGATGAAAGAGGAGGAGGTCCTAGTGTCGACCCCCTCAGGGACCCCCAAGAAGACCCGGATGCAGCTCAATAAGCTCCTTGAGACTGTCCCCAGCGACATCCTGGACCATCCTGGGCTTCTTGGGTTCGAGAGAGGAGAGGTCCTGGAGGCGCTAACCACCATCCCCGGTCTGAAGAGCCTACAGAAAAAGATGGGGAGCGAGCAGAAGACCGCGCTCAATAGGGTTGCCGAAAGCCTTGTGAACGCCCTGCCCAACTCCCACTCCGCCATCTACAAGCGTCTCACGGACGTCCGTGCCCAGACGAGGAGCGCCCAATGAGCTTCTGTCTGGCATCCATCAACGCCCGCGGGCTCGCCGCTCGCGAGAGGAGCATTGAGCTCTGCCACTTCCTGCGCCAACATCAACATCGCGTAGACGTCGCCTTTGTTCAGGAGACCAACACCTCGTCGCTGGATCTCATTCAACATCTGTGCCTGGGCTACAGCGCCGCCATCGTGCCCCCCGCAGCCCTCAGGGGCTCGGGCCTCGCCTGCTTCTTCGCGCCGGGGGTCGCTGTCCTGCGGCAGCGCGTCCTGTGGCCGGGAAACATCTCCATCGTCTCCATCGACGTCCGCGGCCAGGAAGTGCGTGTAATCAACTGCCACTTGTTACACATTCCTCGCGAGCGGCATAAGCAGCTGGAGTCCATAACAGCAGCCGCGATCCAGGAGGACGCCTGGGTGGTGGGTGATCTCAACATCGACGAGCGGAGCCCGAGCGACATAACATCCGGCTCGGTGGAGGCCCTCACGGAGTTAATGGACCAGACAGCCCTCGTTGATGTAGCCACCCTCTTCGACGCCGAACACCTTCCAACCAAAGTGGCCAGCTGCAGGAGTCGGGTTGACGCAGCTCGCCTGGACAGAATTCTCTTGCCATCAAGACTCCTGGAGAGAGTGACACTGTACAAGACCATCTACTACAGGCTCTCTGACCATCGAGCTGTCCTCACCCAGATGGGCTCACCTCCTTCCCCTCGCCAGCCCTGCGTGGCCGCCATGCTTCGTTCGGCTCTGGTGGATGAACATCTGCTGGCAACAATAGAAAGAACATCTGGATCTATTGCGGACATGTCCAGCGAAGCTCTATGGATAAGATGGTCCAAGATCAAGGCCGAACTCCTGGTGGAGGTGAGATCCCTCCATGTCCCACGCGTCGCCGATGACGACCACATCTCGCGCGCCAGGCGGTATCTGCAGGCCAGACTGGAGGCAGCATCACCAGCCACCGACTACCCATCGCTGCCCGACCTTGTGCGCTCGCTACGCGTCCGAAGGCCCGCTAGCACGACCATCCGGGATGAAGATGGGAACATCAACGACGGCGGGGAGCTGCGACGACGGGCATACTCCGTCTACCAGCGCCGCTTTGCCTGTGAATCCGGCGACCCCATCGCCGCCGCTGAGTTCATCCGGGGGACGACCACCACCCTCACCCTGGAAGAGGATTATCCACTGACCCGCCCTGACATCACCGGCGCAGATATCGCGGCGGCCATCCGCCGACTACCGCTCGGAAAGGCTCCCGGGTGAGACGAATTGCCCTGCGAGTTTCTTATCACCTACGAAGACTTCTTCGTAGAGGCTCTCAGGCGCGTCTTCGAGGCCTCCAAACTCCGCGGGGCCCTGCCTTCATCGATCAGGCGCAGCACTATCTGCCTCGTCCCCAAGTCCTGGCTGTCTACTTCGACATCTGGGACTTGGCTTCCACCTCGACGCCGCAGGCTCCTCCGGCTCTGGGAGGCCGTCTCGGAGATATTGGAGCTGAACCACCGAGTGCTGCCGCCTCATCAGCTCCAGGAGCTCCATGTCATCGGGGACTGCAGGTTCCTTCGGCCTTCAGATCTCTTGGTCGCATCACGGTGGACGGGGTTGCGCGTTGGTGACATCACCAGCTCTTCATCCCTCCCTCTGCGCACCAACCGCGCAACCCTAGCTGACGTCGCGGCACTCACCGCTTTCTGCAGCCGGCTTGTAGAGCAGAACCGGAACCACACCCACCGTGTTGACAACATTGAGAATGCCGTTGTGCTGCGCGGGACGGCAACTCCCCTCCAGCGCCTAACCACCCGCACTGCCCGACGCATGCTGGAGCGTCCACGCCTGGCTGCACTTCCCATCCCTCAGCTGCTGGGCCGGTGGCTCCTTCACGTCAGCATACCCATCTCCATCAGCTGGTCTTCTCTCCGGCGAGGTGCTTACTCAGGGCACAATGCCGATGTTGCTGTGCGGCTGGCCCTGCACGCTCTTCCCCATCCAGCGCATCCGGCCTCAGCCCGGGAGTCCTGCATCGCCTGTGGAGACCTGTCACTGGCCCACCGCTACTGGTCCTGTAGGCGGATCAGGCCAGTCATCCTGGAGGCCTTCACCATCATCCAGCTGCCCCCTGACCTGCAGAGCTGAATCTTCGGGCATGACCTGGAGGACAACGCCTTGGCCATCATGGCATCTGCCAAGACCCGCATCTACAAATACTTCCTGGTCCTGGAGTTTCGGGGGGTCCAAGAAGACCCTCTCCTGGTCTGGATGAGGACCCTATCGAGATGGTGGAGCCTTCCTCACTCATAAATCATTGTAAATATTCCCATTATTCCCAATTAATTTTGTAAAACATAATTGACAAGATGTCAATAAAAAGTGTTTCAATCTCAATCTCTCTCTCTCCTTGTCTCGGTGAGAGACATTTGTGTCATGGTCTCCACCTCTGTCCTGCGGGCTGTCTCCCACCCGCTCGGTGCTAAGATCTAGCCCTGCCTCTGCTTCTTTCTGTCCACGTGTGGGAATAACCTTACCACTTTCGCTACACTACTACGAACAACTGCCAGTTTATTTACACGTCGAATTACTCTAGGTTACAACCTCATATATATGGTAACCAAGAGGACACTCAGGTGTGGAGAGCTTTCCAAAACCTCTCTGAACCTTGGAAGACCTTTGACACATTTTACAGAGTACAGGCAGTCATGGTTGAGGCAAAATAGAACACTTGTGATGGTCCACACAGAACGAAGGACACAGTTGTACAGGGAAAAGTTCTTTGAACAGAGAGATTTGAGAAAAGCAGAGAAAGATGGATAGGGTTGAATGGAAAAGATTGCTTGCTGGTCTATGGTGACATCAGAGAGTCAACTGACAAAGACTCGGTTTATCCGGGGATAAAGCCTCTAACATAGGTAAGTAATTTAAATTTCTTTCAATTAATTCAAACTGTGAGGGTTAAATAGGGCTATAACAAGGAGATGATTTGTGTTGCACATATCTTGAAATAATAAAAAATAAACCCTACATTGATAAAAAAATATATATATATATATAATATTGATTATAAAAATAGAAATAAAGAATAAAACATGTTAAATTAAAAATATATATTATATTAATTATTTAAAGGAAAGATTTAAAATTCTAAGAAATTATTTGCGGGCGTAGGAAAGGATTGAGGGTTTAAATAATATGAAATTATAAGGAGTACACTCACACATGAATCCAAATAATTAAATACAGGTTTAATGAGAGGAATGTCTTCCTAGGCAATGTTTCACCTCTGATCCTGCATAAGGGTTATAGTGCGTTGACACAATTGTAGGGTTATTGGGTCAAAAGTCGATAAATAATATTTTTATTAATATGGTTGAAAGGGGTAATATATCCAAGCGATAAGTAGAATTAGTTGTAGCGACAGTAGGTGATCTGACTTGACTTGAAATCGAAGGATAATTGTGGTCCGCTAGAAAAAAAAAAGGAAAGTTGAAAATTTAAAAAAAAATGAACGCTTTGTAAATGCGTTGGTGGTTGCTCTGCGGATGATTTAAATTAACTTTTGAAGCGTGTTCAAGACCAGAGGAACTATGTTCAAAAAGTTACTTGTAATTACAAAATCAAAAGTTTTTTTAAAGCAGTTCTGTCGTTTTTCTACGATGAGGTGAAGCAGTGGCTGAAAAAGATGGTAATGCAGGTAGGGAGCCAGAGAAAATACAATTTTTGTATGCCTGATAGCTAAAAAGTTAAACATTTTCACATAATAAAGGTATTTTAGATAGTAAAGTAAACGTCCAAGGTTGAGTATCTTTTATTCTGTAAAACGCAATTCCTCATTAGGTATCACAACTAGGTATTTTGGATTTCTAATTTTATCTATTATTTGGTTGTTTATGCTTTTTTGGGTTTAAATTTTAAGGTATAAACAAAGAATATAAAATGAATAAAAATATAGAAATATGATTGAGTTAATAAAATTTGAATTGACACACACAAAATCAAACATATAATATTTAAAATTAATAATAATAAAGGTTTAAAATTATTTTTGAAAACAAATGTTTTACAAATTTAAAATGAGATATATTATGAAAAATAAATAATTCATAATGAAAAAGTTTTTTAAAAATAATTTTTAATTAAATTTATTATATTGTAGCGTAGAAATCAAGTATTTGTATATCTGAAGGTGTGAAAGTATTTATTGATGACGTCACGGCGACTAGTTGACAATTATTAACAAATCAACTAAACTATATACAGCTAGAGAATATTGAACAAGCAAACAAAGGACTATTTTATGATTATTTTACAAATACAGAGTAATATATAAATATACAATCTGTTGAATATTTTCATTGAATAATTAAATTAAATATACACAAAATTATTCTTGGAGAGAGAATTTACAACTGCACGGTATAACTAGGTTACATCTTGGTGAACATCGGAGTGTACGACTTTCTGAAGCGGGGATATGTGAAATGATATTTTCGTTTGTCCAAAATATGGATATGTAGAGAAGGATGTTCTCTTTTGATTTATAAAGTCTAGGTTAGACTCAGCCAGAAGGCTCTAATTAGAAATTGTTTAATTAATTAAGGGGAAGACCTTATCTGCATAAGGCAGATGGGTGTTGGTTGTGTATGTTGGGTTCGTTGAAAAATATAGTGAGTGTTAGTGGAGAATTCGTGTTTATGAAAATACGAGTCAAAATAAAGATATATGATATTCATTGAGATGTGGCGGAGGTTAGTAAACCTTTTTATAATTCATAAAGTCACGTTGGGATTCGCATAACTGTGATATACTTCTGTTTGGCAGCTGTACATATTTTTAGTTTTTGAATAATAAAATCGATTAGATGCTGGGTTTTTAGGAGCACAGTGAAATGGGGAATATGATTGTAAAATCAATTGTATTGAGATGAAGATATAGAAACTGGGAGAAAGTAGTGAATTAGCGGCATTGCCGCTCTTTAATGGAGAATCCAGCTCTTTTGTTTCCTCAAGGAGCATGATATTGACATCTGCTTACTGCAGAATACCAGCTTAATATCCCGGAACGACGCAAGAGACCTCTGCAACGTCTACAGCGCCTTCGTTGTATCTGCAACGACCACTGTAGGATCAGGCCTCGCCTATGTCTTCGCGGCTGGCGTCGTTGTTCATCGGCAGCAGATCCTATGGCCTGGCAAGGTACTGCCATCGACTTCACCGTCCGGGGGTCTCCATGACGTGCGTCAACGCCCACATCTCTTGCTCCTGAAGAGCGATGCCGCCAGCTCCAGATCATCGCAGCTTTGGCGCGTGGATCCTCGCTGACCTTAACATCTCTGAGGAGTCGGCGATGGACCAGGTATCCGGATTATCAAAAGCCTTCGCGGAGCTTCTGGATCAAACTGAACTCGTCGACGTCGCCATCTTCTTCGATGCTGTACTGGAGCACACCCGGGTTGCCACTATCGGAAGCCGGATCGATGCGCGTCGTCTCAACAGAATCCTTCTTTCCATCAGGCGTCTGCGACCGCGTCTTCCACTACCAAACCATCGACTACTTCTACTCGGACCACCGTGCCGTCCTGATCCAAGTAGGAGCCCCAGCTCTTACAAGACTTCCATAAATCGGCAAGCTGCTACGGTCAGACCTGTTTTTCGATTGAATGGAAACATTCATCAATAAAATATCGCTAGACCTTCAAATCATTCACCCCGATGTTATGAGAACAATGGACCAGGATCAAGACAGATCTGATCGCGGAGATAAGATCACTCGCCCCTACCATTGCCGAGTCCGGCGGAGACGGAGTCTGGAGGACGACGACGACGGCAACACCATTTCCGGGAGCCAGCTTAGGCGTTTCTTTCTAGAGCGCTTAAAAAGTAGCCAAATAACGAACAAATATCTCTTGATCTGAAAATGATGATGAAGTAAGTTGCATTTATTTCACTTTTGTGTTGATCAATTATATCTTATTTATTTATTACCAGTTGCAAATAAGACACGCTATATCCGATCTGGATGATTTCGCGTGAAACTATTTACAATAATTCATATTGTAGTAGAGTAGGTAACAAAATTATCAGAAAGGAAAAAAAAACAATTAAGAAAAAGAGCATTAAATAAACATATACATTAAATAAATAAGCAACAACATAAGCAGATAGAAGAAATCACAAAGTAGTTATTTACAGTATGTTAAGCAATGATGGAAGTTGATTTAATTAAGTTATCTGTAATAATTAGTATCGTTGAGAGAGAAAGTTGATCAAGTTGAGCTATTTACAATGAGTTATGTTCTAAAGTAACTTATTAATTATATACATTGATGTAAATCAAGTCGCATAGTAGTGTAGTTCCTCAAGCTGCATGAAGCTGTCTATTCATAATAAAAAGTCTGCATAACCTATTAAATTTCGTATATCTTTCCCTATTATAACTACTAGCCGAATGACCTGGGCAACGCCCGTGTTTTACCCGATTGAATGTTTTTATTCAAATACTATTTGTTACATTTATAAATTGGCGCCTTAAATAAATGCATATATTAGTTAATAACTATAGCCTATGTGCTTTATCTGTCTATGTACTGTTGGCTTCCGTAGGCGTCTCATACTGGGAAAAAGAAAGAGAGGATTCCATTTAGTTATTAACTAATATATGCATTTATTTAAGGAGCGACCCGTTCCAACACAATAGTTACAAAAACGAAAAAGCGAGTGGGGGAGGTATGATGGGGGGGGGGGGGGGCAAAGGTGGCGTGATCGTAGCCAACCAATAGGAGGGCGCCATTCCAAAAAAAAAAAAGCAAAACGGTGACAGAGTTGATTAGGAGATGAGGAATGACGCTCGTAACTGTATATAGAATTTGACCCAGATAGGTTCATTCCATCTTGCTCTACTGTCTTAGGTTTGACACCAGTGGGCATGAGTTCAGAATGTGTTAGGGGGGTTTCTTCTTCCGCTCCACAAGAGCATCTGGGCGAATCTATTTTTCTAATTCTGAAGAGATATGATTTGAAGTTACCATGACCCGTAAAGAATTGAACATTGTAGAAGTTTGGTTTGATAAATTTTGGTATTTTTGAGGAGGTGAAAAAAGGTTTGAAATTAATGTTGGATTCTTCATAGCATTCCTGTATTTTTCTTTCTTTTATAAGAGATAATATTTGATGATATTTAAAAAGAAACACATTGCCAGTAAATTTATTTGTGTAAAATTTTAATTTCTTTTATGCTTGATAAATTAAATCTATTATAGCCTATTTCATTTTTCAATATGTTGGATTATATGTAATCTGTGAGTTTTGGTATTTGTGTTAGTATATGTGTACAGTTTGACGATGTTGTGGTATAGGCCTGTATGCAGTGTTTTAGAATATTATACTGCAGGGAATTTATTTTGTCTTTGGCTTTCTTGCTTATAAATGGAAACCATATGTTATTGTACTTCGGAATATTTCTTGTATAAAGTTCATTTTCGTCTGCATTCTAGACCCCATGCTTTCTTTATTAAACTGAGTAGGTAACCGCTAGCTCTAGTAGTTTTGTCGACGATTTCATCAATGTGTGGCATGAAGTCCAGCTTGTTCCTGCTTCGATGATTTTTCAAGGTTTCGACAGGTATAGCTATATTGTTATTAAGGGATTTTGTATCATTTTTGCAATTATATAAATATAATATTTTCATTTTGTCTTTTGATATCTGTAATTTACTGTTTTCACACCAGGTATTAATTTTACTAATTACATTGTTAATTGTTCTCTTTAGTTTGTCATGGCTTTTGTTCCAGCATATTATAGTTATGTCGTCAGCATAGCCTACTGTTTCACTGTTGTCATCTAGATTGGTGTTTAACAATTCTTCAATCAGTATGTTCCATAATGTGGGAGATAGTGGTCCTCCTTGTGGACATCCGTTAGTTAGTTTTTTAGTAATATTTATTGAGGAAGAATATCTGAAATTCACTGTTCTGTTGTTAAAAAACGATTGTATTAGTTTAATAATCGAAGCGTGAATATTGTCTTCATCCAGTCTCTTTATCACTTTTGGCCACCAGGCATTGTCAAAAGCTCCGCCTATATCAACTGTAATTATGGCTGTGTACTCTTTAATTTATGTTCGAGAGCTATTTTTACTATTTCAGTTAATGCCGTAGTAGTTGTTCGTGATTTTGTGAAAACATGTTGACGGTTGCTGAGTAGATTAAAATTTTCATAAAACTCAATGATTTTGTTATTAATAACCTTTTCGAATATTTTAGAAATGTTAGAGTTTAAACATAGTGTCTATAGCTCTTAAAGATGTTCATATCAGATATAACTGATTTTGGAAAAATTAGTGCCTCTACACTTTTCCATTCATCAGGAAAGTATCCTATATTTAAGCACTTTTGGAATAGCTTTACCAAAATTGGAGCGATAAATTGCTTAGAGTGTTTTATCATATTGTTCGAAACATTATCTTTTCCTTGGGTTTTTAGGATTTAAATTATGATTATATTATTTATTTCACTGATAGCGAATGTTATACCTGTGTCATTTAGAAGTCTTAGCTGTAATTTCTTATATTTTTATGAGTATTTGTATCTTCTTCATTTTGTCATCTGGAAATAAGTTGACCAAAAGATCCTCAGCTCTTTTCAATAAATCTTTGTTTTTGTTAGTTTCTAAAATTTCCAAATGTCCCTTCCTATTCTGGTTACATTCTGGTCAATTATATCTTCATGTGTGTAACAGTTCTGTTACTCTGAGAATACAAATTTAGGATGATATTTCAACATAGAAGTTGTAATTATAAATTATCGAAGCAATTTATCAATAATATATAGTGTTTACAGTCCTTGCGGGGGTTGATGGAAGGGTGGTCTAAACCGTTGGTTTTCGACCGCTAGGATTCGGGTTCGGATTCCGCATTTTTCTAATTGAAAAAAAATGCTACAATTGCCCCTGATTCTTGTAACAGCCCAACCCCAGCAGCGAGTGCAAGTAACCAAACGTAGCTGTGGCACATTTTTAAATGCAAAAGTCAAACTGCTTTCCATATGTGTAAACATGTGTTGCACTTATAGTACAAGCAGTCGCCAACTACTACCCAACTTGATTTAATGGCCGAATAATATTAAATACAGTGCTTGCTTCAACACCAAAGTTGATGGACCTCAGCGTCCTCGAAAATATGATTTTGATCATTTTAATAAATTCTTGTAGAATGACAAATCTTGCCGAGCATAATGTTTCTATGTTCGAAATTTACCTATATATGGAAGTAATAACAAAGAACAACTCAAAATAGGAATAACTACTGTTCATTTAAGCTCACTGAAGGCTACGTGTGAGACATACTCAATGATATATTATATTAAAATATGTTATGTGTGAACCTAATAAAACACAGTTTGAGGAAATATTTCAAGAATTCAAAATATCTCATATTGATTTGAACAGATATTTATTTCAATCATAAAAATGATATATTATGAAATAAGCTTTCGAACTTGTCAGTACTTCAACAGGATTATCACGTTACAAACTGAAATAATGTAATATATTTTCTCGAAATAGATAATAAGTATTTAAATTATGTATATAAAAATGTTTATATAAAAATTTTGTATTTATTATTAAATTTTTAACGTGATAATCCTGTTGAAGGACTGACAAGTCCGGAAATTTGAAAAATACTAAGTTGCAAAAGAAACTTAACCCTGGAAGCTTCATTTATTTTATAATATTATAAATCAGGGAAGAACGTTTATTTATAAATTATATATATTTTGGAGAAGATGAATCATATAAAAAGATAATAAAATATTTTCCATTTAGAATTTAAAATGAGATACATTAATATTCTCATATATTATTCAAATAATTAAAATAAAGAACAGCATAATTAAAAAGGGGAGAAGAAAAATGATTTGAGAAAATCTTCTTGGTATAATAAGAGACTTCTTCCTCTCCATTCTGGAAGATTTCAGGGGGAAATAAAGTCTTTTTCTGTAATTGAGAATGGCATCGCGCGCCCCTTCCCATGCTCCAGGTCCACTGAGCCGGTATTGGTAGGGCAGGCAGGGCCCGAAGAAGCAGTAGAAAAAGAGTTTAGGATCAGTGAAAAACATTTTGAACATATTTGGTTTGCATCCAATCAAAGAAGCAATTTCATCAAGGTAATTAATGAAATAGTGATTGATCGAGTTGCAAATAGTATTCCCGAAATATTCCCGAGTTAATCTCATTCGCTCATCAGTTTCTTCTCTCATTTCTCTGCATGAAGGCAAAGTTGATTTTCCACTTAGAACTCTAGTAGCCCATCGTACTTGCATTTCTCCAACGGGAATACCTGGACCAATAGGTTGAAATAAAGCTATAAACGCCAAAGTAGGATGTGGATCATCAGGTGGAAATATCATCTTATACAAATCAACTTTGTCCTCAAATTTGAAGTCTAAGAATGGGAAGTGAATTCTATACCCTGTTCCTAAGATCACATCATCTACAGGGATCTCGGTATCTTCATTCTCGAAGATAATTCCCCTTTCTGTGAATTTCTTGATATTTCCTTTAATATGTATGGTTCCTTTACTGATACATTCAGGTAGGATTCCACTAACAACCGGATTAGATGCTAATAATCTCTTTTTAGGTTTGATTCCAAATGTCTCGTGGTCAAACCAGAAATTAAGAAAATATTCCATTATGAAATTCATGATACTGAAAGGCAATATGTTAAAAAAGACGTTCATAGCTCTAGTTAAGATAATCATATCGTAGGGTTGACCAAATATGGAGAGGCGCGGATTGAGCCAGAAGCCAGAACGGGTGCTCAGGATCACCTGCAACATTATCACATATAATATATTTATAATTTATTTCCAAATTTTTATTACATTTTAAACAATAAATATACAGGGTGTAGCAGGTAAATTAGGAATAACCACAAATTTCGATTCTCTCGATTATATTTCATCACTACTCTGTACTCACTTGTACTGATACCTTTTTTCATTAATATGGCAACGGAATGAGAGAAAAATAAATATTAACACAAGGTAATAAGACCAAATCCAAATAAATAAATAGTTTGTGACGTTTCGGTAACAGCGTTGTTACCATCTTCAGACTTCAGTACTTTTGTCTGAAGATGGTAACAACGCTGTTACCGAAACGTCACACACTATTTATTTATTTGAATTTGGTCTTATTACCTTGTGTTTATAATCTATAATCCAAATTGTTCCTCATCAAAAATAAATATTTTAATCTAAATTATTAATTGTCTTATGGACTTACTCTCTCTGCCAAAACTATTCCCAATTCACCTGATACACCCTGTAATTATATTATAGAGTGGCTATTTTTAAATTTAATTTAAATATCAACTCTTTAAAATTTCGATGAAAAAATATTTAGTTAGTTAGATTGATCTTTAAAAATAAAGTAACCTTTCCATTTAAACTAGACGCTAAAATGAATCAACATATATTGACTGTCTCTGTAAGCTAGAGGACTTGGGTCGGCGACAAAGTAACAACACCAAATTTGACAAGCTCAGAAGGCCGACCTAAAGACATTGCTTTCGGGCTATTGGCCCTCGTCAGTTCAGCGTTGGCTTGATCTATCGCTTCCAACAGGCTCATGAAATATCATGAATCCTCCATAGAGCCGTTCAGCTGGCAAAAAGACGAGGCCACATATTTTATCTATATAGTTGAAAATGTTTTTCAAAACATCTCTTTGTCAATGTAAGGTAATGGTGACATAGTTTTATGTAAATAAAATACTGTATAGTACACAAGTAAATATTATTTACAAGCAGTTTTACAACACCGGAGAGTTTGACATTTATGGGAGATTTTGAAAATATCAAGGTTATAAAAGGCTATATACAAATTAATTTTATGTGTAGGTTAATATGGTACAGAGTGTAGGTATGGACAATCATAGCTATGTACAATATGGATACGTGAATGAGGAGGTGAAGAGAAAGAAAAGGTGGAAAGTAAGAGAGCTCTAAAGTAAGTGGTTCAACATTCTAAAATGAACAAAGGAAGCCATTAGAAAGAGGCTGGAGCGAATAGTCATCTCTGCAGCATTCGTCAACAAAACGTATTGAGACATTTTACAGAGATACTTTAGAATGAAGAAGATTGATTAGGCAGACAACTTATGTGCGGTTCTCTTGATGACACTAAAATTAATAAATTTAACAAATAATGGACATGCACGTACGTGAAAGAGAAAAGACCTTCGGGGTCGAGTGAAAAAAGTGGACCTTTGCGGTCAATTGACAAAAATAAGACCTCTGAGGTCGAATGGTTGAAAAAAAAAGCCTTGACTTTCATAACCTAAGTTTCAATGTAGGAATAGATTCACTGCAGAAAGACTGAGAGGTTCAGCGAAAATTTGGTCATTGGTTCATAAAAACATAAGTTGATGTACGAAAAATTAAAGAACAAGAATTTTTTTTTTTTTCAAGAGCGATGGTGTAAGATAAGAAAAATTTTCGAGAGAACATGTTATTGAGAATAAAATAAGGCATTGTAAGCTTGAAGCTTGTAGCATATTATGGTTTTAAAATTGATATGAGATAAGTTATTTAGAGCATGAACTGTGCTAAAAGTGGGCTAACATGGATGTGATATATACAACAAGCAAAAATGTAAACGGATGAAATCACAATAAAGTTAAACACTCACTGTTGATGGGCTTCTGTTGGACTTCGAAGCTGGGTTGTGTTGAAGACTTGGTTCATGTTGGAAAGTCCCGATGGGGAATGTGGTTGCCGTACATGGCGTGTAGGACGAGTCCGCGGGACGTAGGCGGCTTGATCCGCTCGTGGTGGCGTAGACTGGCAGGGGACGGCGTTTTTGGAAGAAATTATTCCAGTGGGGTTTTCCATTACTCTACTACAGTCGGAATGCTCGCAGTCACCAAAGCTCTCGTAGCACTTCTCCTCACTGAGACTGGGGCTGTCTCGCTTGTCCGGCGTGCTAGAGTCACTAAGGGCTGTGTCCTCTAACAGTTGGCGGTTGTCATGTTGAGGGTTCTTGGACATCTCATCTTCCACAATCAGCTCATGTGGATCAGGGGTAGTGGGATCTTGGGGAGTATGTGCAATTGAGACTTGGGAAGTCTGTTCAATTCGAACTTGGGAAGTCTGTGCAATTTGTACTTGGGAAGTCTGTTCAATTGGGACTTGGGAAGGTGCGACGTGATAAATTTGGGGCGTGGCTATTGGTTTTGTGATAGCTTGCTTGATGGGATGGATTTGCGCATCCCGGAGAGAAGACCTCTGTTCAGGAGTCTGTACCTGGTGAAGGAGAGTATTGTCGGCGGCGAATGGTTGTTTACGACATTGTTTGTTGCAATGATTCTGGCCACAGTAACGGCAAGGATATGGTGGGGTCTTGTCCACGGTGGTGGAAGGTGCTCTGCTCTGGCGCGGTGATCGTTGTTGGGCAGCTTTAGGGCTGGTGTTATACCCTTCGTAGGTCAGCTGTTGGGCTAAGCATAACCATTCTTCTGGTCCCGAGGGTTGTGCCATCTTTAAAAGGTTGCCATAGTTACGTGGCACACCGTTGGATAGTGCTTGCACGATGGCACTCTTAGGGAGGTTGATCGCCAATCCTATTCGGACCTTGTTCTTGTAGTAGGTCTCGATCTCGGCCATCGATGTGCATTTAAGTTCATAGAACTCTTGAAGAGTGAAGCTAGGGCGTCGGGGATAGACGGCGCAGAGTGACTCCTTGACCTCTTCATAAGTCTTATTGAGTAGAGCTAAGTCTTGTGCAATTTTGCGAGGTTCGCCTCTGAGTGATGATAGAGCCTTTCGAGCTTGGCGTGCTGGCTCTAAGTTGTGGAAGTTCGGCTGAGACTCAAGTTGTGAGAAGAAGTGTGCGGCAGTTTCATCTCCGTCGTAGGTGATTGCTTCTTCAGACTCACGGTTTAAAAGTTGGTCGAGGACAGAGGGTGAGAGTTCGAAGGAAAGCGGCTACAGTAGCGTCGGTCGTTGGTTCTTGTGGAACTTGGTTGTGGGTTTGTTCGATCATCGTGGCTTGGCTTCTTGTTTCTTCATGCTCTGGTATATGAGGGATTTTCTTCCCGGTCAGATCTTATCCTGTCGACTTTTCAATTGACAAAAAATCTGGCGAGGTGGCGTGTGAGCCGTTATCTACTGAACGACTGTTTTTCCCTGTGTACACAAGCGGGGCTAACAAAAGATAAGCGCCAGGTGGTGACGCCCCCCCTCAGGAATGTGACCAAAAAATGGTCGTAAGTTAGTTTTCTTAGCATGTATATATGTTTGTCGGCTATATGCACGCCCTAAATACGTAATTAATCTCGATGAAAATTTAACAGCAAGAGGTATTTGTAAATTTTCAACCAAGAAAAATAAAATTGACCAAGTACTGAGCAAAACTACTTATTCTTTAGTCAGAAAATGTTATGACAATGTCACGATGGTTAGGAACAAAATTCTTGCGGATAATATTCACTAACTTAGACCACGGAAAAACCCAGACCATTATTTTTATAGGCAGGAACAAAATCCTAACAGCAAAACATTCGCTTGAGCAGAAGACAGACTATATATAAAACAAAAGTTCAAAGGCGACTTTCAGACCTTCATAAATAAAACTACAAATTAAAATATATATATAACAAAATGCAAGGGTCACTCCAAAGGTTTTTGCAATTAATATTAAATAATAAAATATAAAAAACAAATTAAACCATTGTATTCTACATGAATTTTTACCTAACATAAACATTTTCATGAAATAGTAACAGCAATGACTCATGACTTTGTTTACAGCGGCAGCGGTGATTTCTAAAAATTGCATCAGACACAATGGAGGTGACTATAGAGAGCTTACGCGCCATGCTCTTTTATGATTATAAAAGTAATTTAACTTCTAAAGAATCCATGAAAGATTAATAAAAGCTTTAGGAGATAAAGCTTCTTCTATTGGAACAGTTTTTGATTGGTTTAATGAATTGAAATTTGAGATAACCAACTTTGAAGATGAAGCTCGTTTAGGTCAACCACCAACAGCAGTGACCCAAAAGAAAATTGAACTGGTAAGATTTTTACTAGGAGAAGATCGAAGAATTACGTATCAGCAGTTAGAGTAAATTGTGTGCGTTGGATCGGCAGCAATTAACACCATCATTAATGATCATTTAAAATACAGAAATCTTGTTAGTAGATGGGTACCTCACAGCTTGACTGAAGACCAAAAACTTGGCCGAGTTAAATGGTGTAATTTCACGTTGAAAAGTTTTGATGAAGGCAAAGCAAAGGCTGTTTTTAATATTATTAAAGGTGAATAAACTTGGATTTACAATTATGATCCAGAAAAAAAACGCTAATCTACCCTTTGGTGCTCTTCAAAATCACCTCCTCCTAAGAAATTTCGCAGAGCTCGAAAGGTTGGAAAACAAATAGTTGTTTTTTTTTCATAAAAGGTGGTTTCATTGATTTTGTGAAGTTAGAAGATCGAAAGACAGCTAATAGTGACTGGTATACAACAAAATGCCTTCCAGCAGTATTTGAAAAAAATCAAGCAAAGCAGACCAAGAACTTAACTTAGAGGAGTCCTTCTTCACAATGACAATGCAAGACCGCACACCTCAGCCCAAACATTAAACTTTTTAGCCAACTCTTGTGTCCAATTAGTTACTCATCCACCGTATTCACCAAACCTAACACCTTGTAACTTTTTTAATTCCAAAATTTAAGTTATTGTTGAAAAGGATAAAATTTGACACTGATGAAGAAGCACTGCAAGCCTTTATCAATGCCGTAAATTCCATCCCCGAAGATGACTGGTGTAAATGCTTCGATAATTGGTTCTCACGGATGATATCTTGCATAGGTACTAAAAACTGAATGTAGAATTTAATGGTATTATTTATTTTTTATATTTTAATTATTTAATATTGATTACAAAAACATTTGGAGTGACCCTTGTATATGTTTATATGAAGAAGCAATTTAAAATATAGAATATACAAAGCCTATTAAAATTAAACCAACAATTTTACATATTTTGTAATAGAAAAATTATGGATATATATGGAAATTATTTTACTCTCTAATTTGAAAAAAATAAATATTAGATTATTATGTTTATTTTGGAGTCCGAAAAATGTTGCTGCATCGTTATTGGCCATAATAATTTCTTATATTAATATTAGAACATTAGTCCATTCTACGAGCAGGTCTAGAATGGCAGCTTGTTCTAAATCCTATTAAAGTTTTATATTAGTAAAGATAAAATAAAGTAAGTGTGAGGGTATATGTTTTCGTTAATAAATTTTAAATCTACTCAAAGTAAATTTGCGAAATTAGATTATCATAGTAAATAATATTTCATATAAAGTTGTATATATTCTCACAATAAATGTAATGACATCTAAAATTATACCCTGTTTTTATATAAATCATATGAAAGCGTTTTATATAGATTTTACTATTTCATAATTATTCCAACTTGCTCAATCTCGATGTTACTGTTCGAATATTTGGTATATCTTTTAGAGATATCACATTATAAATAAAGCAGAACCAGAGCCCATTTGATTAAAATATGTATAACTAACCAAATTAACAGGCCTGGAAACACCCAGGTTTTATCTGAGTGAATTTTCAGTATAAAATAAAATACTGTTTTAAATTGAATAATATTCATTACTATATATATATATATATATATGTCATAATATATGCTCTTCCAGGAATAATAAAGTAAACCTACAGTCAACGAGAGAGAGACGTCGATAGAAGACAACTAAGTTACGACCATTTTAGCCACATTCCTGAGGGGGCTTTTCTGGGAACCCTGCCGGACTATTTTTAGATAGTCGGGGGGGGGTGCCACACAACAAACGGCCGGCCGCCTGGCGGGCGGGTCGCGCTCGCGGTCTCTCTCGCTGACTGCCTGGGTGATTCCTCTACCAACTCGTCGTGTGATTATTTCTCTCCTCACCACATTATTATCACTATATTCCCACATTGAAAGTCGACAGGATCATATCACAGAAGAGTCGACAGAATTCTCTACAAGAGGACTACCAGAATCTCAACTTATTTCAGTAATCGACAAGATTCTATACAAGAGGCTTACCAGATCTCAACTTATTTCAAGAGTGGACAGGATAAGACCTGGCCGGGAAGCGAATCCCTCATATACCGGAGTATGAAGAAACAAGAAGCCAAGCCACGATGATCGACCAAACCCAACTCAACTGTAACCACTCCTCTTCGAGCCCTCAACCCCTTCCTCGCCAACTTTTGAACCGTTACCCTGAAGAAGTGATCGCCTACGACGGAGATGAAGCTGCCGCCCACTTCTTTCAGCACTAGACCTGCCCAAGAACGATCTCCGTGCCAGAGCAGGACACCTCCCACCATCATGGGCAAGACTCCGCCATATCCCTGCCGCTACTGTTATGTACAACACTGGTACGCACAGTGTCACAGACAGAACTCTCCCAAAGCTCAATGAACTTACCTGCGCCCTAAACCAACATAACTCGTGAGTGTAACTGTTTTAACTCCTACCATTCATTCTTTAAATAAGTCATTCCTTGTAAATTGTCCCAATATTTACATAATTAGCTCCATTTATTTTCTCCACGCCTATTAACAATGATTTTATTCTCCATATTATTTATCTAGATATTTGTAACTCATTTAATTAGTTACCTTACCAGTAGATTTTAACAATCGTCATTTTAATTAAATAATTTCCATTTTAACGTAACTTAAAAAAAAAGGAATTCTACCTATTAATGATTTACGATTTTTACTATTAACAATAGATTTTTCATAATCAATTTATCTATAAAAATATGCCTCCAGCACCTAAACTTTTGTATACCTTTTTGTATATGACATCTCCTACTTGTAAGCACGGCTCACGAAAAATAATTTATTTCCCTAAACGACTCAAAATTCACCCTGTAAGTCAGGCGTCGAAGAATTACAACCACCACGTGAGTCTTGCTTACAACCAACCCTTGGTCACTCTTATCTATCTTTTCCTTAATGTCCCACTCATTCTTACAACTTTTTCAACCTTATTCCAGCTCAGGACCTTTTATAGAATTATTGATTAATCAATTATCGAACTTCTATATTGTCGTTTCAAAATCCTAACCTTCGCCCTTCATTTATGATAATATATTTCGTAGTTCATCTCTAGCATATCCACCGACCCACACCATCTAGCCAATGGTGTGTTCGTCACAGGATGCAGATTGACTAACTGCTAGATATTTATCAAACCATTTTTGTTCTCACTTGAACAATCTGCATCGAGCGGCACAGTTCGTTTCTTCTTCTCGCGCCACACGTTCGCCACACGGACCCTGTCTTCAAATCTATGTTTGTCCCTTGTCCAAACCAGCACGATATAGCCTACCTTCGATATTTCCCACGGAGGTACGTTGAATATCGAGCTGATTCTGTCGGTCCGTCATCATTTCGCGCAGACATGGGTTTTACGTTCAACCCACCGCGAAATCATCGCCTTGCACAAGCTCCCACGACGGTTCAAACACCTCTTGTCCGAGCAGCTTGTCACTTGTAACGGACAACGCAGTCCTCGTCCCAATTTTTGGCACTGTGCGCGCATACTTTCCGCAAATTAAAAATAAGTCCATTCGACTTCCTCACCTACACACGGGACTTTTCCCCTCGGACTCGCTACACAAGTAACTACATAGATAAGGTAGAATGGCCCAGGGCAAGTTTCCCCTCGCCCTGTTCTCCAAGGTTCTAACATTGTATGTAGTTTTATATTTACCTCAGTCCTGAGCTCACACAATTGCCAACCTCAACCTCATTTCTCATACTCTACACCTATAGCATAGAAAGCACATGCCAAGTTTCCCCTTGCCATGTCCGCCTGAAAAATATCTTAAAGTGTAGAGTTTCCCAGTCTTAATGATCTTCAGAATTTCATCATGTGTTTGTGACTCTCCTTCTCCTTGTTCACACTCCTCAATGTCATTTCCCATATAGTACATTAGATCTTGTTGTATATAGCCTTTTATAACCTTGATATTTTCAAAGATTTCCTTTAATGTCAAACTCTCCGGTGTTGTAAAACTGCTTGTAAATAATATTTACTTGTGTACTATACAATATTTTATTTAAATAAAACTATGTCACCATTACCTTAACTAATTTCAACTGTAAAATTATTTTCTCTATTCCTGGCTTCCCCAGCTTTAAGTATACTCAAACCATGTTCAGCCTTCTTCAACGGGGGCCATATGTCATAATATATGCTCTTCCAGGAATAATAAAGTAAACCTACAGTCAACGAGAGAGAGACCTCGATAGAAGACAACTAAGTTACGACCATTTTGGCCACATTCCTGAGGGGGCTTTTCTGGAAACCCTGCCGGACTATTTTTAGATAGTCGGGGGGGTGCCACACAACAAACGGCCGGCCGCTTGGCGGGGCGGGTCGCGCTCGCGGTCTCTCTCGCTGACTGCCTGGGTGATTCCTCTACCAACTCGTCGTGTGATTATTTCTCTCCTCACCACATTATTATCACTATATTCTCACATTGAAAGTCGACAGGATCATATCACAGAAAGAGTCGACAGGATCATATCACAGAAGAGTCGACAGAATTCTCTACAAGAGGACTACCAGAATCTCAACTTATTTCAGTAATCGACAAGATTCTATACAAGAGGCTTACCAGACCTCAACTTATTTCATATATATATATATATATTTATGTGATATGATCCTGTCGACTTTCAATGTGACAAAATAGTGGTAATAATGTGGTGAGGAGAGAAATAATCACACGACGAGTTGGAAGAGGAATCTGGAAGCCATCAGAGAGAGAGAGGGAGCGCTAGGAGATCGCCCTTGAACGACCGTTTCTGACCACCACCCCCCGACTACCAAAATAGTCCCCAGGTGTTGACGGACGGGCCCCTTTTTCCGCCCCTTTGGAATGTCGTGATCTCTAAAGTGACTCGCTTTAGCTGCCCTTCTCTCTCTCGTTGACTGTAGGTTTGTTTTATTAATCCTGGAAGAGCATATATTATGACATATGGCCCCCGTTGAAGAAGGCTGAACATGGTTTGAGTATACTTAAAGCTGGGGAAGCCAGGAATAGAGAAAATAATTTTACAGTTGAAATTAGTTAAGGTAATGGTGACATAGTTTTATTTAAATAAAATATTGTATAGTACACAAGTAAATATTATTTACAAGCAGTTTTACAACACCGGAGAGTTTGACATTAAAGGAAATCTTTGAAAATATCAAGGTTATAAAAGGCTATATACAACAAGATCTAATGTACTATATGGGAAATGACATTGAGGAGTGTGAACAAGGAGAAGGAGAGTCACAAACACATGATGAAATTCTGAAGATCATTAAGACTGGGAAACTCTACACTTTAAGATATTTTTCAGGCGGACATGGCAAGGGGAAACTTGGCATGTGCTTTCTATGCTATAGGTGTAGAGTATGAGAAATGAGGTTGAGGTTGGCAATTGTGTGAGCTCAGGACTGAGGTAAATATAAAACTACATACAATGTTAGAACCTTGGAGAACAGGGCGAGGGGAAACTTGCCCTGGGCCATTCTACCTTATCTATGTAGTTACTTGTGTAGCGAGTCCGAGGGGAAAAGTCCCGTGTGTAGGTGAGGAAGTCGAATGGACTTATATTTAATTTGCGGAAAGTATGCGCGCACAGTGCCAAAAATTGGGACGAGGACTGCGTTGTCCGTTACAAGTGACAAGCTGCTCGGACACGAGGTGTTTGAACCGTCGTGGGAGCTTGTGCAAGGCGATGATTTCTCGGTGGGTTGAACGTAAGACCCATGTCTGCGCGAAATGATGACGGACCGGACAGAATCAGCGACGATGTTTAACGTATCTCCGTGGGAAATATTGGAGGTAGGCTATATCGTGCTGGTTTGGACAAGGGACAAACATAGATTTGAAGACAGGGTCCGTGTGGCGAACGTGTGGCGCGAGAAGAAGAAGCGAACTGTGCCGCTCGATGCAGATTGTTCAAGTGAGAACAAAAAGGGTTTGATAAATATCTAGCAGATAGTCAATCTGCATCCTGTGACGAACACACCATTGGCTAGATGGTGTGGGTCGGTGGATATGCTAGAGATGAACTACGAAATATATTATCATAAATGAAGGACGAAGATTAGGATTTTGAAATGACAATATTGTTTGCAATAATGTTCGATAATTGATTAATCAATAATTCTATAAAAGGTCCTGAGCTGGTATAAGGTTGACAAGGTTGTAAGAATGAGTGGGACATCAAGGGGAAGATAGATAAGAGTCACCAAGGGTTGGTTGTAAGCAAGGCTCACGTGGTGGTTGGAATTCTTCGACGCCTGAATTACAGGGTGAATTTTGAGTGGATTAGGGAAAGACATTATTTTTCGTGAGCCGTGCTTACAAGTAGGAGAGGTCATATACAAATAGGTATACAAAAGTTTAGGTGCTGGAGGCATATTTTTATAGATAAATTGATTATGAAAAATCTATTGTTAATAGTAAAAATCGTAAAGCATTAATAGGTAGAATTCCTTTTTTTTAAGTTACGTTAAAATGGAAATTATTTAATTAAAATGACGATTGTTAAATTCTAATTGTAAGATAACTAATTAAATGGGTTTCAAATATCTAGCTAAATAGTATGGAGAATAAAACCATTGTTAATGGGCGTGGAGAAAATAAATGGAGCTAATTATGTAAATATTGGGACAATTTACAAGGAATGACTTATTTAAAGAATGAATGGTAGGAGTTAAAACAATTACACTCACGAGTTATGTTGGTTTAGGGCGCAGGTAAGTTCATTGAGATTCGGGAGAGTTCTGTCTGTGACACTGTGCGTACCAGTGTTGTACATCGCAGTAGCGGCAGGAATAAGGCGGAGTCTTGTCCATGATGGAGGAAAGTGTCCTGCCCTGGCACGCTGGTCGTTCTTGGGCAGATCTAGTGCTGGAAGAAGTGCGTGGCAGTTCCATCTCCGTCGCAGGTGAATACTTCTTCGGAATCTCGGTTCAAAGGTTGGCGAAGAAGGGGTTGAGGGCTCGAAGAGGAGTGGTTACAGTTGAGTTGGGTTTGGCCGATCATCGTGGCTTGGCTTCTTGTTTCTTCATATACTCCGGTATATGAGGGATTTGCTTCCCGGCCAGGTCTTATCCTGTCGACTCTTTATGTGATATGATCCTGTCGACTTTCAATGTGACAATATAGTGGTAATAATGTGGTGAGGAGAGAAATAATCACACGACGAGTTGGAAGAGGAATCTGGAAGCCATCAGAGAGAGAGAGGGAGCGCTTGGAGATCGCCCTTGAACGACCGTTTCTGACCACCACCCCCCGACTACCAAAATAGTCCCCAGGTGTTGACGGGCGGCCCCCTTTTTCCGCCCCTTTGGAATGTCGTGATCTCTAAAGTGACTCGCTTTAGCTGCCCATCTCTCTCTCGTTGACTGTAGGTTTGTTTTATTAATCCTGGAAGAGCATATAATATGACATATATATATATATATATATATATATTATATTTTGAACCTGCTACCTACGTTTTTCCCTAGAGTGGATATTTGCCCGATGAATGATGTTTCAAAAAATGTTATTTATATCATGTTTTTATTTTGACTATTATAAAGTAAAATAAATTGAGTGTTAAAATGACACTCAAAATGACGATGGTGATAGTAATAATGATATATTAATTAGAATCATTAAGACTACTGATAAAAGTTCCAATGATATATATCGTAATAAATATCATTTCTTAAAACAATATTCCTCTGGCAAATATTCAATCTGGAAGAAGCTGAACAAAGCTGGGTCATATATAGTTCGTATATAATAATTATTCTCATTTATAATTCATAAAATATGTAAAAATAGTTTGTTATTTATTCAATATTAGGCTTTGAATGCCCTTTATGTTAATTTTTATATTCAGCTATAAAAATTATCGCCTCTTCCTTCAAAACAGACGCTAAAATTAGTCTACGCAAACTAGCGAATTCTGGTCGGTGACAAAGCCACACTATCTTAAGAGTGAAAAATTTGGAACAGGAGAGCAAAGTAAAATATATTAAATTAAGAAATACAGATTTTGAATATAAGATTGAGTCAGAACATATGTGTGGGAAAAAATAATTTAAAAAAATAAAATAATAATAAAAGTCAGGTGTTGGTATTAAAATAAAAAAAAAAAATAAATAAATAAAAAGCATATCCTGACCACGGGAACATGAGCTTTTTAGATGGTAGAGCGCCATCTAGTGGAACAGAAATCGACTAAAAGTTGATTTAGCCTGTTCTCTGATATTTGGCCAACCCATTTTCTTGATAAATCAAGAAAATCTATCGACGAACGCATTTCGGGCTCTTGGCCTTCGTCAGCGTGGAGCAGGCTGTACCCCACTGCGACCAAATTTTTTTGTCCCAGAGGCTTCTTGAGAAACCAAGAAATGGGTATTTAAGGCCAAACTTGCGTAAATACACTAAACATGTGAAAAAAATATAAAATAAATAAAATAATAAACATAATTTAATAAAATAAATAAAATAATAAAAATAATCTAATAAAATAAATAAAATAATTAAAATAATTTAATAAAATAAATAAAATATTAAAAATAATTAATAAAATAAATAAAATAATAAAAATAATTTAATAAGATAATTAATAAAATAAATTGAATAAAAATATTTTTTAAATATTCTTTTCGCATGTTTAGCGTATTTATGCAAGTTTGGCTTTAAATACCCATTTGTTTGTTTCTCAAGAAGCCTCTAGAACCAAAACATTTTTGGTCGCAGTGATACAGCCTGCTCCACGCTGACGAGGGTCAATAGCCGGAAACGCGTTCGTGGATGGGATTTATCAAGAAAATGGGTTGGTCAAATATCACGGAGCAAGCTAAATAATCGTTTAGTTTATTTTTCTCCACTAGATGGCGCTCTGCCATCTAAAAAGCACATGTGCTCGTGGTCAGGAAAGGCCTTCTTTATTTTTAATATAACATTATATATTTCCTCCCAGCATAATAAGTATCTCGATTCAACTAAATACATGTAAAATCTTACAATAGTGTTCAGTAGTGTTATTTTTAAATATTGGAAACATGAATACGTTTTTAGAAGAATAGATTCGTTAATTTCAGTATTTATTTCGTTAAAAGACAAATTTAAAATTACTCATGAATTATAAAGATAATGATGATGTGTGGAATGGTGGAGATCCATTATTCCGGACCAAGCCCAGGCAGCCCAGACAGCTCAAGTGTCGACTGTAAACATGCCGGCGGTGCCAGCCGCCAACATAAACATTAGAACACGGCTTGGCCTGATACCCGCCAGTCGCGTGTTTTCCTCTGTCCTCTTAATATGTATTAAATAAAGTTAGTTAGAAGGAGATTTTTACCCCCTCCTTTCTGCTATTTAGTGATCTTATTTAAATCCTTGCAACAGCCCACAAAGAATCATCACAGCGAATTCTTCTACCGAATCTCGCTCAGTGTTTTGTGAACCGACTACCCTACATTTCTACACAAAGTGGCGTCCCCGCGGGTGGGCTTCTGACAAGGCAAGATCAAGTGGATTAACGGCGGAGTACAAGTTCAAGACTTAAGATAAGTACCTTTTGTTTTACCCTCTGTTTATAGTGTTTTTTGAAAAATGGAAATTTTAAAAAGACATAGAAATTTACTTAGAAAGCGACTAACTCGCAGCTTGAAGACGACAGAAGAGTTTCTGTCAGGTACTCCACCGATACCAGTAGAAGACATTGAATGTAATAGAGAGATCATTGAAGAAACTCACAGTGAGCTTCTTGTGATCCAAGGAAAGATAAGAGACTTCATGCTAACTTCAGACGTTAGCGAAGAGGAACTAGAGCAAGACGATGAGGAAGCCTTGCAATATACCCAGAGATATAAGAGGATATATACAAAATGTCTCGCTCTTGTTGAACCCAGGATCACTGCATCCAGTCCCACGACCAGTGAAGTGAGCTTCGCTTCTGGCTCACACCATAGAACTGTAAAACTACCCAAGATAGAATTAAAGAAGTTTACAGGAGAAATAAAAGATTGGTTGGGATGGTGGGCACAGTTCAACAAGATACATGTCGATCCTACTTTAGAAGACAGCGACAAGTTTCAATATCTTGTGCAATCTATGTCGCCGGGAACCAGAGCTAGTAAACTGGTTGATAGTTACCCCCTGACTGCCGAGAATTACCCCAAAGTTATAGAAACTTTGACAGAAAGATTTGGAAGGCCTGAACTGTTGCAACAGGTCTATGTCAGGGACCTTATATGCCTTATGATCGATTGCTCCTCCAAACAACAGTTGAAGGTGACTTCATTTTATGATGAGTTGGTGACTCATTTGAGAGCATTGGAATCCTTAAAGATTGAGGCCAGACAGATGTCTGTATTTATATTTCCAATGATTGAGGCATGTCTCTCAGAGGAACTCATGAAGGCTTGGCAAAGAAGCCCCCTCCATGATGTCAAGATTGATGCTAATGATTCGACTCAAACTAGAGTTGACCTAATTATGGAGTTTCTCCAAAAGGAAGCTGCAGCAGAACAAGACAGAGCCTTAGCTGGATCCAAGTTTGGACTTAGATCTCTGAAACAAGATAGAAACGTGGGCAGACAATCACATCCTGCTAAGATACCTACGGCCTCTGGACTCTTTGCTGGACGTGCCCAGAATTGCATCTTTTGTAATAAAGATCATAAGAACACAGAATGTCTTGCTGCGCGCAGAATGAGCATTAAAGAAAGAAGAGAGCGTATTAAAAACGCTAAATGTTGTTTCTCCTGCCTCCAACCAGGTCATATCTCTTTTAATTGTAGAAGGCGCATAACTGAATGTATTCGATGTAAGAAGAAGCATCTTGATATTTTATGCCCTCTTAATGCTCCTGGACGAGAGTCAGCGGATGAAGACAAGGAACAGGTGAAAGACTGTGACGCTTCTCCTACAGTTGAAAACGGAGTTTCATTCTCCGGTCTTAGCGCTTCGTCTCTGATTTTGCTACAGACTCTGAAGATTAAAGTCGAAGGTGCGACTTCGGCGAAAGTAGTGCGTGCCCTCCTTGACACAGGTTCCCAACGATCCTATATTTTGTCTAAAACTGCCCAGGATCTCGGACTATCTCCCATTGGTCAGGAATCACTTAAACATGTGGTGTTTGGAGGTCATACTAGTGAAAGTGTCCACCAAGAATACAGAGTCAATTTGGGTCATGCATCGGGGAATTTTAAGATGGTTGCGAAGCTTCTTGACCAACAAAAAATCTGTGGTAGCCTACCAAGATTGAGCCGCGGGCCATGGTTGAAAGAACCCAAAACTCGCAGAATCTGGGTTCCTGATATTGGAAAGGATGACATGGAAATTGAAATACTTCTAGGATGCGATGTATTGGGATCTATTTTCATGATGAAATCTTGTGTGTTGTCAAATGGCTTGACTGCGTCGCAGACGCGTTTTGGATGGACTTTAATGGGAGAATGTCAGCCAGGTAGTGACGTTTCACTCGCTCATCATATTACAACGATGACAATTTCGGAGAGCAGTATAACCAATCTGTGGAATCTCGATGTTCTTGGCATTATGGATCCTATTGAGGTTAAACAGAGAGATCAGAGAGACGCACTGGCGCGTCGACATTTTCTAAAAACAGTCCAACATTCTGTTTCAGGAAGATATGTTGTTTCCCTCCCGTGGACTGTAGAGAAAGCTAAAATCGCGGACAACAGGGAGGTTGCTATGAAGAGATTAGAACAGACGACTAAGAAATTAATCTCTTTGAATCTTTATGAGGACTATGATGATATTTTCCGAGGCTGGTTGGATGATGGGATAATTGAGAAAGTCCCAGCTGAACAACACGACGCTGAGGCCTTCTACCTGCCTCATCGTCCTGTGGTGAAACTCTCCAGTGGGACTACGCCTATCAGGCCTGTCTTTGATGCTTCTAGCAAGGTCTATAGATCCCCATCTTTAAATGACTGTCTTGAAAAGGGACCTAACCTCATAGAGATGATTCCCAACCTTATGCTAAGGTTTAGAAATGGCAAGTTTGGTGTCGTGGCAGACATTAAGAAAGCGTTTCTTCAGATTGAGGTGAATGAAAGGGACAGAGATTACCTGCGTTTTCTATGGTATTCCCAAAATAGAGAAAAGACAGAAGTATTTAGACATAGACGTGTCGTTTTCGGCGTTAACTGTAGTCCTTTCATTTTGGGGGCAGTAATAGAATACCACCTGTCTAATGTTCGACCTGAACATAAACCGTTAGCTCAGAGGTTGCAGAAATCCTTTTATGTGGACAATTTAGTCACAAGCGTGAACTCTTTTGAAGAGTTACAAGATCTCAAATTGACCGCAACGTCAATCATGGATAATGCTAGGTTGGAGCTAAGCCGTTGGGAGCATAGCCTGGACGTGGCCTCCGATACTTACCCCTTTGAAAGAGCAGAGATATCTAAAGTGCTTGGTGTATGTTGGGATGAAAGGGATGATTGTTTGTCATGTGAAATTCCCGTAGCCATACCCCCCAAGATAAACAAAAGGAGTATCCTGTCTTGCTTAGCTCAGATATATGACCCTATTGGATTTCTGAGTCCAATATTAATAAAGCCTAAAATTCTATTGCAAAAAGCTTGGACTCTAAAGTTGGCATGGGACGATGAATTGGACCGTCACTACAAGGATGAACTAAGCCTATGGTTCGACGACCTTCAGCTGCACAAAGGCATGGCAATTCCTAGGAATTTCAATCCATTGATGGTACCGCAGAAGGACTGGCAGATACACACGTTTGTTGATGCTAGTAGTGAAGCTTATGCTGCTGTGGTCTTCCTTCGGACTCGGGTTGGTGACAAAGTTGAAGTGCATATGATGGCGGCTAAGTCTCGAGTCGCTCCTCTCAAGAGACCTACGATACCAAGACTTGAACTTTTAGCCTGTGTTGTAGGAGCACGATTAAACAAGATGATCTTTGAAGCTCTAGAGTTAAAAGATATCAAAAATGTATTCTGGTCTGATGCCACAACAGCCCTCGCTTGGATAAAGCGCGATGATCAGTGGGGTACCTTTGTCGGGAATCGCGTGAAGGAGATATGCAGACTTAGTGATCCTGTAAATTGGAGATATGTTCCTAGCGAGTGCAATCCAGCTGATTTACCCTCCAGAGGATGCAGCCTCTCCCGACTGATACAGTCTAGATGGTGGGAGGGCCCTTCCTGGTTAAAACTCTCCGAAGAATTTTGGCCTTCCAGGTATAAAGACCTGAATGAAGAAGAAATCTGTGCGGAAAGAAAGAAAATTGCTGTTGTGACAACAGTTAAGAGTACCGATCATTGGTACATGAAATATTTCTCCTCGTTCATAAAAAATGTGCGGATGATGGCGTGGATTAGAAGGTTCATCAACAACCTCCGATCTTCAACGAAAGTAAAGGGCGAACTTTCTGTGAAGGAGATCGATGAAGCGGAGCTGGCGCTTTTGAAATTAGTTCAGGCCGAGTGTTTCCCTAGCCACTCTATACCTGGTCTGAAGGTATCTGAAGTAGAAGGAATCCTGCGTGTGAAAACAAAATTGATTTACAGCAACGACGAATATGGCTTCCGTTTGCCAGTACTATTACATGGGACTCATCCGTTGATTGAACAAATGATATGTGATTCACACGTTGAGAATTGCCACGCTGGTGTACAATTTTTGATGAACAAACTTCGGGAAAAATATTGGATAGTAAAGGCGAGACAGACCATTAAGAAAATAGTGAGAAGATGTGTCACATGTCGCCGCTTCTCCGCTAAACCCGTTGTGGTGGAAGACGCTCCATTACCTGCCACTCGAGTACATAACGCCAAGGTATTCGAGGTGGTAGGGATTGATCTGGCGGGCCCGCTCTATCTGAAAGATCAGACCAAGACCTGGGTTGTTCTCTTCACCTGTGCTGTGTACCGCTGTGTACATTTGGAACTGGTAATATCTCTCAGCACAGAAGATTTCCTAATGGCCCTGGAGAGATTCATCAAGAGACGAGGACGTCCATCCACCATCTTCAGCGACAACGGAACAAATTTTGTAGGAGCCAATAACTTCTTTAAAAAGATTGATTGGGAACGCGTTTCTAACGACGGGAAAGTGAAACGTATTGAATGGAAATTCATCCCGCCCACTGCTGCCTGGTGGGGTGGATGGTGGGAGAGATTGATTCGTTCCCTCAAAAAAATACTAAAAAGAATGCTTGGAACATCAACATTAACATATCAACAATTGATGACCCTGCTGTGTCATGCAGAGGCAGTGATGAATGGAAGGCCCATGACTTATGTCAGCGACGATCCGAATGATCTTGTGACAATATCACCTTCCATGTTTCTACAAGAACAGACAGATGTCGAGTTTCCCGAGTGCCAGAATATGGGATCTAATCCAACGACACAGAAACTGCGCTATTTGAGCAAGCTGAGGGAGGAGTTGAAATCACGATTCAGGAAGGAATATTTGTCCCTCCTGGTCCAGAGAAACAGACGCATTTACAATCCAACACTCCAGGCTGGGGATGTTGTCCTAGTTGGTATGGACAATAAAAAGCGTAACTTCTGGCCATTAGCAGTGATCGAGGAGATATTATTTGGAAGAGATGGAGTGAATAGATTAGTGAAGGTGAAAACCGCAGTAGGAACCTTCCTAAGACCTTTTCAGAAAATATATCCCTTGGAAATATCATCAACAGCAGCTTCTTCGCGTTTGCTGAACGATAAAGAGAAAACTGCAAAAATACAGACTAGATCGGGAAGAACCATTTGTAAACCCAACCGATTGGACGATTATTTGTGTTTTTCTGTGTGCCTAGATAAAAACAGGTGGGAGTGTGTGTGGAATGGTGGAGATCCATTATTCCGGACGAAGCCCAGGCAGCCCAGACAGCTCAAGTGTCGACTGTAAACATGCCGGCGGTGCCAGCCGCCAACATAAACATTAGAACACGGCTTGGCCTGATACCCGCCAGTCGCGTGTTTTCCTCTGTCCTCTTAATATGTATTAAATAAAGTTAGTTAGAAGGAGATTTTTACCCCCTCCTTTCTGCTATTTAGTGATCTTATTTAAATCCTTGCAACAGCCCACAAAGAATCATCACAGCGAATTCTTCTACCGAATCTCGCTCAGTGTTTTGTGAACCGACTACCCTACATTTCTACACAGATGATGTTAAAAATACCTCCGAGTTCTGCTTGTGTGGATGTTTTACCAAAAATATAGTTTCAAAAATTTTAATTATTTCTGTGTCTGTGTGTATAGAATTATTATTCTTAACTAGCTGAATAAGGTAAATACCGGGATTTTATTATTACTCGAGTGCATTTTTATCCAAGTGTATATGTATAAAATGACATGCTTCACACATAAAATCAAATAAATTTGAAAAAGACTCAGCTTCGCCAGTTTTCTCCCGAGTAAATGTTCCAGTTCCAAAATAACTTTACTAGCTGCCGCTTTAAAAGAGCAATCTAGATTATGTTATTTACCATGTATAATATGTAAAGGTTCTTCACATATACAGTGTATTCACATATTTACACGGTTAGAGTCTCGTTAGCGGGGTGCTCTCTCTTCTGAGATGGACTGTTATCCTTTTATATATCCTTCCTTTATATATATAAAAAATGAAATGCGAAATCGATGTTTGTTATCGCATCACGCAAAATCTACTGACTCAATCATTATGGAATTTCGCATGTAGGTAGCTGAAGATTTCGTTTAACATATAGGCTATTCAAAAAACTAAAAAAGTTAATGTGCTTTTTTTAAAAAATAAAAAACCAAAAAGCGTTAGTTCCAGTCTTTTACCGCTAGGGCGGTAACTGGTCGCGACGATAAATGAATTTGATTTTTTTAAAGCATCGGTGGTTCAGTGGTAGAATGCTCGCCTGCCACGCAGGCGGCCAGGGTTCGATTCCCGGCCGATGCATTTTTTTTAACAATTTTTAAAACTCATTTATATTATATCTTCTATATAAATGGAAATTTCATAAGTGGTGTTCGCTAAAAACTTTCGTTACAATGCATCAATTTCGACCAAATTTTCAACATTTATGTAAAACGAGATGGATATTTTTCCTAATCTTAAAATACATAACTTTGCTGTTATCGATAAAATACAAAAATATCAACAGAGTTAATTTTATTTATATATAAATACAAAAAAAATTCAGCAATTCATTCAACTCAATCTAAAAAAATATTCAAAACAAGCAATTTTAAGATAACACCATATGTAAAACAGTCGGCCAAGAAAACAACAACGATATTACATCTTTCTCACATATTCACACACAAACTTGATTAATAATTAAAACTAATCTTTAGCATTGTTTATTATACTTCATAATATATAATATTCGTTAGGCAAACTTTCACTCGGATAAAACCCGGGCGAAGCCGGGTACACATCCGCTAGTATATATATATAAATCATTCATTTGTTTCAAATGAGCTCTGGTTCACATCAAGTTACGTTTTAAAATAACTCTAATCCACATCGAGAATAATGCTACATGTTTTTAATTATTATTCTAATCGTGAATCTCCATTTATAGAATATGACCCAATTATAAAATTTCCAAATAATTACATTGTCGTGGCGAATGAGTAAGTGTAAATAAAAACTTAAATGGTCAAATTAATATCAAAACTTTTATATGACTAAAATAAAATGAGGGTGGAGAGTAGAGGATATCTCATAATATATATGGTTTGTAAAAATAATTTAGCGAAACATTATACAGCGCGTGTTCTATTTTTAAAAGGAAAATTTTGCAACGCTATATCTCGCGACAGAAGTTCGCGATTTGAGTGATATTTATTTGGAAGAACAAACACTGATATATATTTCCTGAAAAAAAACTATTTTTCAATATTCGAAATGCCTAAAAGTAAAAGTGATTTTGTAAAATGGTATGTTTTCAGACTTTCCGTGGATAAATACTAGTTCACTCTAAATACTTCTTTATAAAAAGTACCTGGCAGGTTTAAAATGGAATTATGTTGTCACACTGAACGAGGCATGGGTTTACCTTAATGATAGCAACCAACCCCCCGTGCCGTTTACTCGACTCTAAAATAAACGATTTTCACAACTGGGTCAACCAAAGCAAGGAAAGTTTCACAAAGGGCTTCATGAATCGTTACAGGTTTCAACATCAATGAGAAGCTTCCTACAAAGAAGGTGAACCCAAATGTCAAGTTAAATTCGCCAATCTACCAAAGACTTGTCTTAGACCCATTATTCGACAATGAGGTCCCATTTATGAGGCCAAGTGACTCATGATACGTGTCGCCACACCAGAATAAAGCCCCGAGTCATACCTCACGTTCAACACCTCAATACCTGGACCTAAAGAAGGATGAAACTGGAATTTTGTATATTTCTTTTAAGAATATCCCTTCCAAATCCTCAGATATCACCCCTATGGATTTTTGTGTTTCTCGCTTGCTGAAAACCTTTCATAGATCTAAAAACCCGAAGATGCTAGGCTAGAAAGTCGTTAAGGATTGTTGGGATGGTCTTGATCAAAATATTCCTAGACGAAGCCTATTTCATTGAAACATCGATGCAGTACTGTTGTTAAACGTCAATATGCCAACACATAGAAAACAATAAGTTGTACAAACATTTGTAAATTATTTTCGATAAAACACTAATATCTTTCTTATAAAAATTGGAACTCCCTCTGTATCATGCTGACTAGTTTTCCCATTAATTTATATCAGGAAGAGTTTAATAACGATTAGCGCAAGATGTGTGTACGTATAAGGTCTCTCATTTATTTTATTTTCAGCTTTTTCAAGGTAAATGTTTATAATGCTTATAGGACTGACTGTCTTGCTAGATGTGTTCGTTTAACGAGTCATTCGTCTAATAGATTAAATTTATGTATATAAATGTCGACCCATGCTATCTCCAACATTAACATAATGTTGAGTAGAGAGTTGCATAGGATTTTGAAAACCTTATTTAATGCTTTATGTGATATAAATTGACCTATTTTTAATTTAAGGATATTCAGTGAATTGTAAACACAATATTTCAGGAACATACTTCTATAAAATATTTCTTCAGAAAAGGACACTCAGTCACATTTTTTAAAAACTTTATTAACATCTCAAAATAAGATTCTCTTGTTCCTTTCGGAAATAATTCAAAATAAATATGAGCTGAAGACAAAAACAAAATATTCTGTCGAAATTCAGAAAGAAACACTTCTGGAAAAGGTATCTGGAAATATAATCAAGGCACCCTCTATCTTTAAAATAAAAAGTATAATTAACAACACTATTGTTCGTGTTCGTTTAAAAAAAAACAAAAAAAGGGTGATCGATAGAAAGGAAACCAATGGGGGAAATAAATGCACAGAAACACAGTATAATAAAAGGATTTATTTTAAAAAATTAAAAACAAAAGGGATAAAAACTATTATACTATTATTATGGGTAAAACAAGAAAAATGGTTAAGCTAAATTATACTTATATCTAAGGGATTATGTATAAAAAACAATAAACAAGGTTAAGCAAAAGAGAAAGTAAAAAAATTAACTAATCTCAGGGAAGGGAGATAAAAATAAATGGCGGGGGGGTGTCGAGCGTTTGTTTACACAGTACCTCTGGAGTGGCAGCACCGTCGCAGGCTTTTCTTGTCTTGTGCGATGTCCAATTGTCGCGCGTTGGTTGTCTAATTGTCACGACTCGTTGGTTGTCTAAGACGTCCTTTTCCGTCCTCAAGTTGCTGCTTGAGGGATACTCCAATGCGTCCTTTCCCGTCCACGAAACTCTGCTCGTGGGATTTTCTTCGACGTCTTTCCGTCCACGTGACTCTGCTCGTGGGATTTTCTTCGACGTCGTTCCGTCTACAAGACGCTGCTTGTAGGATTTTCTTGGCGTGTCTGCTCCGCCTGGCAAGGGAACTCAACTTTCCCCTCCGCTTCTAACAAGGGAATCCTGCCAACTGACCAAAAAAAGAATGTAACATGACGCTCCGTCGTCTCCGCCCACGCCGACCTTTGCCCTCGGTCGGTCCAAGCTGGGGCTATCTATAGATATAGATGTCTTGCTCGTTGTCTCCCTTCACCTAAGACCTTCTTTCTATGTACAAAGTAAAAGAACGGTAAAATAGTTTTAACATTCTCCCACATAATTTTGCTCCGAAAGAAGCCAAAATTAAGTATAAGACAAAAGAGCATATATATACACAATACACACAAGAGTAGATATGCCTATTACATTACATAAAATACACATAAAAGAATAGACATATTACACTTTTTTCATACAGGTACTTTCACTAGTCCTTCGAGTCATACCTTGCAGGCTTTCTGATTACCCTACCATATCTATTTCTAGAGTCCCTGGATTCAATTGACTGTTTTTTAAGTTTCCCTACAAATCTTAAAACATAGGACATTACCCTGATGTTGAGAGAGTAATCAGACCTCCTTGTCAGTATCCAGTCTTTATAATCGATGTTCAAATTAATGTTGGTTTTCATAATGTTTTCTTCAACCTTTATTTCTTTTGGATTTATCGAGAACTCTGAATTGGGCCAGAATTCTTTAGGTTTTTTCAACCATTCGGGGCCCTCCCACCATCTGCTTTGCACAAACTGGCTTGGAGGGCAACCTCGAGACAGAAGATCGGCCGGGTTCAACTGACTAGGAACGAACCTCCAATCGTTCAAATTGGTAGTGGCCTGTATTTCTCTGACTCGGTTTCTCACGAAAACTCTCCACTCAATTTCTTTCTTTATCCAACTTAGCGCGGTAGTAGAGTCAGACCAAAGAGTTGTTTCACATTTTCTCTTCAAGGCAGCTTGGATTGCATTGGCTAGTCTAGCTCCTAGTACCATGGCCATTAATTCCAAGCGAGGGATCGTAATACTCTTCATAGGAGCTAATCTGACTTTGCTCCAAATCAAAGTTAGAGTATTTTCTCGTCCCGTTTCGCTCCTTAAATAGGCTACAGCTCCATAGCCTTTTTGACTAGCGTCACAAAAGATATGAACTTCTGTAGGGAAAATGAGATCATTCCACATATATCTCGGTATCTTTATTAACTCTATTAATTTTATTTGATCCAACCAGGTTCGAAATTCCTGGGCCATACTTTCGGGTAGAGGTGTATCCCAACCTAGTGTCAGACCCCATGATCGCTGCAGTAACAACTTTGGTGGCAAGAATACTGGAGCGCAAAATCCAAGTGGATCAAATATCCGCTGAACCATGGACAGTACCAGCCTTTTCGTTAATTTGGGTTGAAGACTCAAATTGTCAGGGAGTTCGCATTTTAATGAATCTTCCATTTTATTCCAAACAACACCCAATATTTTTGTACAAGTCCCCTTTTCAGGGTTTTCCTCCAGAGAATATTCCCACTCTCGTAAGTCCATTTTAGCCCTGTCCATAATTTCAATTGCGGCCTTTTGAAATTCCTGCACTTCCTGCTTTGTTTCCAGCGAGGTAATACAATTGTCCATGTAGAAGGATTGAGCTAAAATCTTTGCCCATTGAACAAGTGGGCCTCTTATTGATTGAAGATGGTATTCTATTACGGCGTTCAGCACAAAAGGACTGCAGTTTAAGCCAAATACAAGTCTCTTATGCCTGTAAGCTACTAGTTCTCTATCGCTCTCCTTTTCCCACCAAAGGAATCTAAGGTAGTTCCGTTCAGATTCTTCAATCGCCACCATCTGGAATGCTTTTCTTATATCTGCCGTGACTCCAAATTTATTTTCCCGAAATCTTATCATCATTTCAGGGATTCTTTCCAATAAATTCGGTCCCTTTTCTAAACATTGATTCAAAGATAGTCTATTATGGCCTAGACAAGAAGCATCGAAAACCGGACGTATGGGCGTCGTTTTAGATTCCATCTTGTACACAGGGCGGTGAGGTAAATAGTAGCCTCTTCTCTCGAGAGGATTTTCCTCGACTCTTTCAATGAGTCCTTCAGTCAGCCAGTCTCTAAAGATCTGACTATATTCGGTCAACTTATTCTGTGAGGTCATTTTCTTAGTGCTTATATCTAACCTTTTTATCGCTATGTCAAGATTGCTGGGGATTGACTCCTTTTCTACCTTCCAAGGTAGACCTACAGAATATCTCTGATCACTTTGTCTTTGAATTTTTGTTATAAACTTTTCTTTTATTTCCTGATATCTGGTCTCTTTGGAGCAAGTTTCAACAGGATCCCTAATGCCTAGTACTTCTAGATCCCACAAATCCTTTAAATCGCATCGCGTTGTTAGCAGATTCAAAGTCTGCTGCACATTGTCATTGCTATCAATAATTGGCGAATTGCCCATTAGTGTCCAACCTAATTTCGTTTCCACCGCAGTTAAATCTGCTTCAACTTGAACTATTTTTCCTGTCAAAATCATACCTAGATAGTTAGCGCCAATCAATATGTCAATCTCTTGTCCTTTAAAATTGTCCTGGGACAATATTATGCCCTTAATCTTCAATTTTTCTAACCAGTCTCCTTTTGGCAAAAGTGGTATGGCGTCGCAAATTTTACGTTGATCCAGCGCCTCAATATGGATCACATCTCTTTTATTACCTAAATTCTCTAATTCTAACATAAATTTACCGTGCTTTTCTTCACCAATCTTATTACCTCCAAAAAGACTTTTAGCTATGGTTATTTCGCCTTTTCTTTCTATTCCTATACTCCAGACTAACGACTGTTTGATATACGAAAACTGACTTCCACTGTCGAGGAGAATTCTAACCCTTCTAGAGGCATTTGGGCCTCTTAACAGTGCTACCGTGGTCATCAGCAAGACTTGACCTGTGCAGGCTTGACTAGAAAGCGATGCAATGGGTTCAGGTGCATTTTCTTTTAGATTTTCTCTTCCTGGTTTCGTTAGCCGGTTAGAAGAATTTCCTTCACATAAAACGTCCAAGTGGTTTCTCCCACAGTTTTTGCACTCCAATTGTTCTCGGCACTGACTCTGTATGTGTCCCTTTCTTAAGCATTTGAAACATAGATGGGCACTGCGTATTTTATCATTTCTCTCTCCCGGAGACATTTTCATTATGGAGCGGCATTGATGACTCGCATGATTTGTTCTTTCACAAAAGAAGCATTTTATATTAGTTCGCCCTCCGAACAGACTAGACACAGTGGCGGGTCTGAAATTGCTCCTTGTTCTGGTCCCATCATTGTAAGACCTTTTATAGGGTTCCTCCTGCTTAAAGCCTTTTTCCACAAATTTCAGCCGTTGAGCACTCCTTACTTCGGCTTTTAGAAAGTCCAATAATAACCTGAGCCTTTCTTGAGCTCCTCCAACCCCTTTATCTGACTCTTCCCGTTTTGCTAACTCTATACCATAACCCGAAGAAGGATGCCTGTGCCATATTTTCAAAATATCCGAAGGTAATGAAGACTCGACAAGAGGATATAAAAAAATACCCGACAACTGGGGATCAATGCCCAGTGTCTCTAACGACCGGAGGTGACTGCTCAGTTCGTCATACAGACTGCTTAAATTTCTATTTTCTTTCTTTACATTAGATATAACCGAATTCAATAGACGTCTGACATACAGTTCTGTCAGTATATTCGGGTCACCGAATCGCTCCTGTAGGGCTTGTACTGCCAAAACATAGTTGGCGCCTGTAACGGGATAGCTTGCTACAACACGATAGGCTTCTGAATTTGGTACAATTGCTTGACGCAAATATAAAAACCGGTCGCTATCGGATAAATTCTTATTTTCGTGAATTTTCGAAAACTGCGCCCACCAGGGCAACCAACCTTCCAGAGAGCCGTCATAGCTTTTTAGGGCTAACTCTGGTAATTTCACATTTATTACAGTGTCCTCGCTAGCAATCGGGATTGTTCCTTCTTTATCGGGATTCCGTAATACACTGACTTTCTGTTGAATATCAAACTTTTCCTCTTCATATTTATCGCATTCTTGCCATTCCTTATCAATACTTTCCTCTGTAATCCCTTCTTTCACTACCAATAAAGCCTGATATTTTTCGTTTAGATCTAGAAGTTTAGTGTAATAAGACTCTAGTCTATTAAACTTAGAATAAATATCATTCCTATCAATTTGAGACTTTTCAAATTTCCCATTTATTTCATTAATAATTCTAGTGAAAGTACCTCTTATGGCTTTTCTGCGCTTTTTAATTGCATCCATTTCCTCCATATTTCCTTTAAATCGATCACGTCCGGCTCACCAAAATGTTCGTGTTCGTTTAAAAAAAAAAAACAAAAAAAGGGTGATCGATAGAAAGGAAACCAATGGGGGAAATAAATGCACAGAAACACAGTATAATAAAAGGATTTATTTTAAAAAATTAAAAACAAAAGGGATAAAAACTATTATACTATTATTATGGGTAAAACAAGAAAAATGGTTAAGCTAAATTATACTTATATCTAAGGGATTATGTATAAAAAACAATAAACAAGGTTAAGCAAAAGAGAAAGTAAAAAAATTAACTAATCTCAGGGAAGGGAGATAAAAATAAATGGCGGGGGGGTGTCGAGCGTTTGTTTACACAGTACCTCTGGAGTGGCAGCACCGTCGCAGGCTTTTCTTGTCTTGTGCGATGTCCAATTGTCGCGCGTTGGTTGTCTAATTGTCACGACTCGTTGGTTGTCTAAGACGTCCTTTTCCGTCCTCAAGTTGCTGCTTGAGGGATACTCCAATGCGTCCTTTCCCGTCCACGAAACTCTGCTCGTGGGATTTTCTTCGACGTCGTTCCGTCTACAAGACGCTGCTTGTAGGATTTTCTTGGCGTGTCTGCTCCGCCTGGCAAGGGAACTCAACTTTCCCCTCCGCTTCTAACAAGGGAATCCTGCCAACTGACCAAAAAAAGAATGTAACATGACGCTCCGTCGTCTCCGCCCACGCCGACCTTTGCCCTCGGTCGGTCCAAGCTGGGGCTATCTATAGATATAGATGTCTTGCTCGTTGTCTCCCTTCACCTAAGACCTTCTTTCTATGTACAAAGTAAAAGAACGGTAAAATAGTTTTAACAACTATATTCGACACACAAATATTTTAAAAAGTTGATAAAAATATTTTCTACTCGAAATTTTCAATTCGATTATACAAATGGTATAAGTCCAAATAGGCTTTATCTCATTATATATAAATGTTAGCAAAATATTAAATTAGTATAAACAAATTAGAGTCATTTTTTAAATCAAAATGTCCGAACTATTCGATGATAGCTATATAAACTGAGGTATGGAAAGTCATGTTGGAAGTAGTCCTGCTATCAGCAGATATGGAGGTGATGACAAGTGAAGGACGAGATAGACTCTGGTTGTAGAGATAAGTCTGAATTTTCTTTTTTATTTTCCCAAGTACACGTGGTACAGGCCATGATAATAATGGTGGGTAGAAGTTGGCGACTGGTTTTACTGTAAGTGCACCACATGTCTACACGTGTGAAAAGCAGCTCGACTTTGCACTTACAAATATGCCAGAGCCCTGTTTGGTTACTTGCACTCACTAGTGGGGTTGAACTTATGCAAGATTCGCTAGCCATTGGAGTATTTTTTTTATTAGAAAAAAAGTGTCTAATGCGGGATTCGATGTGGGAGACATCCACTGCACTGTCCACCGCGGAGTTGCTTCCTCCCACCACAACCATCCGCTTCCCCTCATACCCGGCGTTGGTCTTGTAGCCGAGATTGTGGATCACTCTACCTTGGAACTTCTCCTGCTCTGGGAACTTTGGTTCGTTCGGATAGGCATGGTGACCCGTGCAGATCATGACAGCATTTTACCTAAAGTTAAACTTTGACATTATTTAAAATTTCCTGGTAAATATTGTGAACCAACTACCATTTGATTTTGATATAGTTATAAATATGAAAATTCGAGACTATTATAGACATTTATGATTCTTTTTAAAAATTAAACAATTTCTTTTAAAATGAATCATACGCGTTTATGATAGTTTCGAATTTTCATAACAGATGGCGCGCTAATGCATCATAATATTTAGAAATAGTTTCAACATTTATACTCGAATATCCTCATAGAATATAGCATGTGTTTTGTAATAAATAAATACATTTGAATTTAATAAAGTAATTTCAAATGATTTATTCATATGACATAGCCTATTGTTCCAAATATCAAATGTATTTCATCTGTTTGTGTTTTGAAGGAAATTGCAGCAATAATTTCAGTAGGCTTCTTCTTAGTTCTAGAGAACTTAATGGTAAACAAGGCGTTAGTTGAATTACCAAAACAAATGTGTTTAGCTTCTTTAGAGTATAATAATGCCCCATTGTTATTGAAAGCAACTTGTTAGACAAATTTTGGGATTAAAAATGAATTTGTTCACAAATCAGGTCCAAATTACTTATTGCAGTTTGACATTGTTTGCTTCCTCCATTTGTATGAAATGCTTCATTTTAACAGGTCATTCGACTGATGATTTTATACTTCTTCCATTTTCAAATTGGTATCTGTTATTAGTCACGTGTGAGATAAATGCAGAGTGTCCAATTGCCAAATTTGAGAATCCGAAAATGGTGAACAAAATTCTGGATTGAAAGCAAATTATCGTTTTGAAGTATATAATTGTCCTTGAATCTCTGATAAATTAGCTTCTCCTTCATTCTTTTGTTAAAATGGAATTCCCCTTTTTTGATCTGTTATTAGTATATCTATTAGAAGCCATCTTTTTGGGGGGGATTGTACCGACATCGGTTTTGGAGATGGCCAGGTTTATAGTATATGACATGTTTTAAAGGTTTTCTTCTCTTTAAAGATATTTTTGCATTTAATATCGTGTTTCTTTTCACACAAAGTCAAAAATGTTTTGTCTTAAATATCCTATAGAAATATTTCGGTTTAGTATTAGAGCTGTGGAAATACAAATGCAGTTATTCGGGATTCCTTCAATTCTAAATCTGACTAATTTACCTAACAAAGATATTTGATAACATAGTCATTGTGCTTCAGCTATATAATTTTAAACTGTGTTGTTTCTTTTTAATTAAGTAATGTTTAAGAAAAGATTCATTATGTTGTCTTCTGTTTCACCTTCAATTTTTTCTTCTAATTAATTTCAAATTTGACTGGTATTATTTATCCCATTGTAAATAATTGCAATCTCAGGAGATATATTTAACATCATGTATTCAAAGGAGGGCTTCATTTTTTTCTTTCTGCTACAATCTTCAAACATTACGGTTGATCGTTATCATTTTTGTTGGATTTTCAATCACTTCCAAAAGTTGCTTGGCTTCAGATAGAGTTTCTATCCTCATACTCCTATTAGCATAATGTCTAGTAATTAAGGTTCATATTTTCAAACACGTTCATTTTGAGGCATTTATTTTATTTCAGTTTAACTTTCTAAGCATGAATGCAAAGATATGAAGCCTGTTAGAACACACGTCTATTTAACGGCGCTCTGCTGCCAATTTGTTAATTTTGATTTAATATTTAGTTTAAAATACGTTTATTTATTAATATCTAATAATTTCATATATAATACTAGCCGAATGACCCGGGCAACGACCAGGATTTACCGAAAGCAGCCCAACCCCCGAGTGCGTATGTATTAAAAAATTGTTCTTTTTTTCAAATACTATTCCTTGCAATTATTGAATTGTGACCCGGCTTCACCCGGGATCTGCGAAAGAGTGAATATTTGCCCTACTAATAATGCATAAAATAAAACACTTTATGGTATTTTATGGACTTTATGGTATATAATACAGACAAAATATCAATGTCACGCATTCTAAAATATAGTAATACAATTCCTAATTTGACAACAAAATTATAAAATAACATAAATATAACATATAAAATAATCGATAGTAAACTTTTAAGCCATGTACCATGAAATAATTTTAGTAAAACTTTAGATATTGACTTACACTATAAAAGTGTAAAGTTTTACAACGATAATTTAAAAATTGTATCACTAAATCCTTTTGTCTTGAAGGTGTAGCAGGCTATCTGCGAAAACCGAAGTCTATCTCAGTATCCTCAGTGGGTCGTTTGTTGCGAGTGAAATTGGCAAATTTGCAAATAACTCCGAGGATATTCGAGATAGAGATCTTAAAATTTGACTATATATTTTTTCCATATTCCACTCTATATACTGTTAAACTTTCAGCCAGATTAGTTACTTATTGAGGGTGTGCATAGCCGACAAAATTATGTATACATTACACACATACGTTGACTTTAAATATAAGATATACAACATTATTAAATATGAAATAATTGAATGTGTGCAAAGGCACATATGTCTAAATGCAAATAGGTATCCAAAAATTAAACACCTTTTTTTGTCCTTAAACCTAAACATTCTTCTTCTTTCTCAATGGAAATTTATTTTTTTCCACAAACATTAAATTTTCATCTACTACTTTACTAGAAAAAAAAAAGTATTCTTATCTCTTGTTTTCTTCTTTGCTACTAAATGTTCCATGCTTGATCAAATGTATGGCGCAATATAGGCTTATCATATATGCTATTAACATACAACCTTTAAGAGGCAGGCTTTCTTGAAAATTTTCATGAAACATTCCCGTGCCATAACGCTTTTGACAGATTGTCGCAGACCAAGAACATGTACTATGCTAAAGCGTGTAAAAACGACCATTGAAAAGTTTTTTGATATTTATTCAACTCAGGAATTCCTCAAGTACACTAAATATAGAAAATATATTTATGTAAATATCTATTTCATGAATTTATTTTCTTCAAATGAACTATGATCTTGTGAAGTTTGCAAGAACATATACAAGGTTTAGAATAATAAACCTCATTGGAGAATTGCTTATTCTGATTTTCTATGCATTTCAAAATTAAAACAAATACTATTGTGTGACTTAATGAGCGTAGTTTTAAAAATATTTGTGCTGATTCTTAAAATTTCAACTTGATAAATTATTTTAAAAGTATTTTAAAACACACAGGAGCATCATAAATACATTTAAAAAATCATATGTCTTCAAAATGAATATTTACATCAAGTGACTGTTTAGAATGGATCATAAACCATTCTAAAGAGCTACTGAAAATATATTTTGGGCTTATAGTAGAGTAAACTACATGAACATTGCCACCCATGATAAATTTATTGTAGAAACTGCCTTGACATTTTATGGATGTTAAATAGCTCTCGGAAATGTTTATAATCATTCAATAATAGGTCATTTCTTTATATATTTTGTGAAAATGTTAATACTTACCGTCTTGGCGACGTGGGAGACATCCACTGCACTGTCGATGGCGGAGTTGCCTCCTCCCACCACAACCACCCGCTTCCCCTCATACCCGGCGTTGGTCTTGTAGCCGAGACTGTGGATCACTCTACCTTGGAACTTCTCCTGATCTGGGAATTTTGGTTCGTTCGGATAGGCATGGTGACCCGTGCAGATCATGACAGCATCGAAGATGTCCTCTGTCACCTTTTCACTCTGTAGATCTTTGACAGTCACCTTCCATCGACCTGTTTCCTGGTAGTCGTCAGCCTTTCTTACAGATTCCACTCGGTGCTGGAACTTGACATATTTGTTCAAGCCCATCTTCTCGACATGTTGAACCGTTTCCTTATACACTTGTGAATGATGCAAGTAGATTGGCAAATTATCTGACAACAATATATCGCTACAAGTTGAGAACTCCTTACTTGCCAGAACTCTAGTACAGTTCATAACTGAGCCACAGCCTTCGATATTATTTTCCTTGTATCGCCAGAGTCCACACATTCCATCTTGAATTTCGAAGCAACAAGGTTTAAGTCCTTCTTTCAAACATTCTCTGACGCATCCAATTCCACCATATCCAAACCCGACTATGCAAACACGTCTAGTTGGACCCATTGCTGCCAGTCTGCCAAAAGTAACCTACTAACATTTATATCTGCAAGTTATCTCTCCTTGAGATATACAGTATCCAAACAACTTTTTGTCCACGTCTAAGTGACCCACAACTTATTTTTTATTTTATTTTATGATAAGATAGGTATATTGAGGAAAATTAAACCTTTGACAGACAAAAAATGTGAAAATTTCGCCGCGCTGAAATATTCAATTCTAATTTATTATTTTAAGAACATTGATAAATTTCTGTGATTATATATGTGTGCGTTGGGAAACTGGTTTCCTCTTTTTAAGTATAAAATATAAAGACATTTGATAATTTTCAGGTGAATAAAATTATTCTCTTCATATGATAATGTAAATTCATAAAAATTTATTTTTCCGACATTTATATTTTACAATTTTCATCCACAAAGAAAGTTTAGAAGAAACGAATCTCATAGGTACAAAAATTTAAAATATGTATTGAACAGTATGCGTGATTCTGAACCGTATCAATCTATTCCCCTGATTTTTATTGGTATTTATTCTTTTAACATCTAAGCTTTTTTTCATGATAAAAATATTGTAATATTGGTCGAATCTTCGTATATTATATATATTCTAAAAATTAAATTATAAATAACCTAAAATTTTGAATATTATATGGAATTAACAGACTTTATATATGAACATAATTTAAGGATTTTTCAGATTATTATATAACTAGAAAATGAAATAGAAAAATATTAGTAAAGAATTTCATTATGTGCCTGTGTTAAATCATTTTTAGAACATTTATTTATAATTTCATCACATTGATAATGTTTGCATTCGATAATTTGTAAAGGAAGCTTAGAAGAAGAACATCTACCATAGCAGAATGGAATTTGACGAAACAGCAAGAAGCGGCTATTGTAACACGCCTGCGTAGCGGTCACCCTAAACAGACTTGGAATACCGCCAATTTAAAATAATTCTCCAGAAGACAACCAGCAAAGGCAAATAACCATGATGAATCTTGTGACTCCTCCGAACAACTTAAATCTTTTTTATTCATTGGCCAATTGTCTTCCAGGGGAAAAGATCGAGGAAAAGGATAAGACAGGGATACCCAGACGGTCTTAAACAATGGACTGGACGACATACCTACGAGGAGATAAGGAGGATGGCGGAGGAAATATAAAGAGACCATGTGGCACACCCACAGTAGAGGAAAGCATTGAAGAAGGAGGAGGATTCATTGGTCATTGGGCTGAGAAAGGTGTTGAAAGAATTTTGTTTGAAAAATTCAAGGGGATCGACCACGCCAAAAAATAATAAAATGACAAATGACGAAACTATGCGAACATTGCCGCCAACCTCAATGCTCAACATCCAACGCCACCCACCAACACCTCAGTCAACGTTCAAAATTTAACAACTATTTATTAGTCACACGTCGATATACCAATCCCACCACATACTTGAGGCAAATATTTCGTCTAATCCAAAAGCCAAATTCTCCATCCTGGGATATTCCATATACACTATTCCCGAAATTCCTGAAGTAATCCTCGAGATTTAACAAGTAGCAAATAGTAATTTATGTAGCGCAGTGGTTAGCACGCATCCAATTTTATGGATAATATTTCATAAAAGCGCCTTCAATGGTGTGATCAACGTCGAACCTGGACGCAGTGATAGAGTTTTTTAGGTTTTATTCCATCATATTTGTACATACATATGTATATGTGAATATGTCGTACCACAAGCAATCAACTATCGGGAGCCTTGAGATAGCCTTGAGGGGGAATTGAGCTTCTCATCTAAGTCAGAACTGAGCTCTAAATAACTTACGCCGCCTAAACACAACACCCAGTAATATGACTAAGAAAGTCAAGTATGGATCGTTAAGAAACCAAATTGTTGATAGGAATTGTCCTAACAATGATCGTTGAACAACCAACTGGTCTAACATACACTTTTTTAAATTAACTTACTGCTAGATGCTGCTAATATCATCGTGAAAAAACTATTAGTTAATAACTGATAACAAAGCACTTTTATAATACCTAATATTTATAATAGAGACTAAGCCAACACTGACAAGATAAAAAAAAAGATTATCCTTGAATGGGGCTTTAATAAACAAGTTGGTTAAGATAGGTTTGTCCAAAAATGGAGGATCTTTAAACTTGCAGGAATTTTGTAGCGACTGAACCAATTAATATATGAATTGGTCAGATGCTAGATATTGTGCCAACAATGAACTAATAGAAACCTTCAGGTTTATAAATATTCTAACAATTGCTATATTATAAACCAGCTAGCAGCATGTAACTCATCCGATATATTTCTTTAAATATCTATCATATTGAGAGTTTTGAAACAACAAAGGTATTTTGAGAAACCAGCTAGCATCTTGGAGAACTGGTCTTTCAATATCTATCTTATTGGAAGTTGTGATACAACAATGGTACTTTAAGAAACCAGTTTATTAAAGCGCGTTCAATGGTGTGATAAACGTTGTACCTGGACGCATTAATGGAGTGATTTTGTTTTTTAACATAATATTTTACATAGATATATATGTGCATATGTCCTACCACAAGCAATCAGCAATCAGGAGCCTTTAAATAGCCTTGAGGGGGGAATTGAGCTTCTCTTCTAAGTCAAAACTGAGCTCTATATTACTTCCGCCGACTAAAACTCAACACCCAAGACTATGACCAAGAAAGTCAAGGATGGATCGTTAGTAACTAATTGGTTGATAGGAACTATCCTAACAATGATCCTTTAACAACCAACTAGTCTAACATAAACCTTTTGAAATCAACTGACTGCTAGATCCTGTTAAAATAAATAGTGAAAAAACTATTAGCTAATAACTCATAAAGTATTTTTATATCAGCTAATATTTATTCTAGAAACTAAGCCAAAACTGACACGATAAAAAAAATGATGATCTTCAAATGGGTCTTTAAAAAACAAGTTGGTTACTATAGGTTTGTTCAACAATGGATGATCTTTGAAATTCCAGCAATTTAGAAGCGGCTGAAGCAACAAAGATAATAAATCGGTCAAATGCTAGCTATTTTGCCAAAAATGGACTATTTGAAAACCTTCAGGTTTATAAATATTCTAACAATTGTTATATTATAAAGCTGTTAGCAGCTTTAAACTAGACCAAGATATGTCTTTCAGTATCTATTTTATTGAAAATCATGATACAACAATGGTACTTGGAAAAATTACCTAGCAGCTTTTAAATGGTCCAAAATAAGTCTTTAATATCTATTTTATTGAAGGTTGTGATACAAAAATGGTACATTAAAAACCAGCTAACATCATGGAATTGGTCCAGGATATGTCTTTCAATATCTATCTTATTAAAAGTTGCGATATAACAATGGTATTTTTAGGAAGCCAGCAAGCATTTTGGAACTGGTCCAATATATGTCTTTTAATATCGATCTTTTTGAAAGCTGTGATACAACAATGGCGGTTTGAGAAACCACCTAGCAGCTTGAAACTGGTCCAATATATGTCTTTCAATATCTATCTTATTGAAAGTTGTGATACAACAATGGTACATCGAGAAACCAGTTTATTAAAGCGTCTTCAATGGTGTGATCAACGTCGAACCTGAAACTAGGAATAGAGTGATTCAGGGTTTTCTTCTCCATAATATTTGTAAATACATATTTATGAGCATATGTCGTACAACATTCAATCAGCAATCGGGAGCCTTGAGATGGCCTTAAGGGGGGATTGAGCTTCTGCTCTAAGTCATAACTGAGCTCTATATTACGTCCGGCGCCTAAAACTCATCACCCAGTACTATGACCACGAAATTCAAATATAGATTAATAAATAAAAACCTGGTTGAAAGGAACTGTCCCAACAATGATCCTTGAACAACCAACTGGTGTAACCTTTTGAAATCAACTGACTGCTAGAAGCTGTTGAGATATTCGTGAAAAAAAAACTATTAGGTAATAACTCATAGAAAAGGATTTTTATATTACCTAATATTTATACAAGAGACTACCCCAAAACTGACACAATAAAAAAGATGATCCTTGTATGCGTCTCTAAATGAACAATTTAGTTACGATAGGTTTGTTTAAAAATGGAAAAATTTCAAAATACCAGCAATTTTGTAGCGATTGAACAAACAAAGATAATAAATCGGTCAGATGCTTTATACTGTGCCGAAAATGGACTTAGAGATAACCTTCAGGTTTTAAATATTCTAACGATTGTTTTAATATAAACCAGCTTGCAGCTTTAAACTAATCCAAGATAGGTCTTACAATATTTATCTTATTGAAAGTTGTGATACAACAATGATACTTTTAGAAACCGCCTAGCAGCTTTGAATTGGTCCAAGATATTTCTTACAAAATCTATCTAATTGAAAGTTGTTATGCAACAATGGTACATTGAGAAATAAACTAGCAGCTGGAACTTGTCCAGGATATACTTTTCAATATCTATCATATTGAAAGTTGTGATACAACAATGGTATTTTGAAAAACCAACTAGAAGCTTGGAACTTGTCCAAGATACGTCTTTCAATATTTATCTTATTGAAAGGTTGATACAAGAAAGGTACTTTGATAAATCAGCTTTTTTTTTGCTTATCCCTAATACACGTGGTACAGGCCATGATAATCATAGGGGTAGTTAGCGACTGCTTTTACTGTAAGCGCACCACATGTCTACACATGTGAAAAGCTCTTCGACTTCGCACTTACAAATGTGCCAGAGCCCCGTTTGGTTACTTGCACTCGCTGAAGGGGTTGGACTTTTGAAAGAATCGGGGGCCATTGGAGCATTTTCTTTTTTTAAACAGAAAAAAGTGTCCAATGCGGGAATCGAACCAGGGTCATAGTGGTCGAAAACCAAACGGTTTAACCAGCCTTCCACCGACTCCCCCCCCCCCCCCCTATTAGCTTAAAACTGGTACAAGATATGTCTTTCAATATCTATCTTATTGAGAGTTGTGATAGAACAATAGTATTTTGAGAAACCAGCTAGCATCTTGGAACAGGTCCAAGATATGTCTTTCAATGGTTGTGATACAAGATTGGTACTTTGAGAATCAAGTTAACATCTTGTAACTAGTCCAAGATATGTCTTTCAAAATTTATTATATTTAAAATCTGTGATACAACAATGGCGGTTTGAGAACCTAGCTAGCAGCTTGAAACTGGTCCAAGATAGGTCTTTCAATAACTATATTATTGAAAGTTGTGATACAACAATGGTACTTTGAGAAACCAGTTTATTAAAGCGCCTTCAATTGTGTGATCTACGTCGAACCTGGTCACAGGAATATAGTTATTTAGGTTTTTTCATATTATTCTACATGCATATATAGGTGCATATTTCGTAACACAAGCAATCAGCATTCGGGAGCCTTGAAATAGCCTTGAGGGGGAATTGAGCTTCTCCTCTAAGTCAGAACTGAGCTCTATATTACTTCCGCCTAAAACTCAACACCCAGTACTATGACCAAGGAAGTCAAGTTGGATCGTCAAGTAACCAACTGGTTAATAGGAACTGTCCTAACAAAAATAAAGTCATATATGTATCATTATGTAAACAATTGGTTGAAAGGAACTGTCCCAAAAATGATATTTGAACAAATAACTGTTCTAACAAAGACCGATTGGGTTCAACTGATTGTTAGAACCTGTTGGGATCATCGTGAAAAAAACCTATTAGCTTATAACTCATAACAAAGGATTTTTATAATATCTAATATTTATACTAGACTAGCCGAGTGACCCGGGCAACGCCCAGGGTTTACCCAAAGGGCCTGCAGAGACTTTAAAAGTATAGATTGACCATGTTTTGATGTCCTGAACTATAGCCTATCATATAACAAACTGTAATTCGACACTATCAATAATTCGACACTTCCGATAATTCGACCGTTTTAAAAATCAAATTTACACAGTCGATTGTTGTTTAAATACAACCTTACCGGTAAAAAGGTATTACAGAGGCGATGACAGCCACTGAAAATGTACAAAATTTATGTATAGAGAAATGGGAGAATTTAGTGAATAAAAAAAGAAAAGTCCAAAATCTAAATAATTGATAATAGTGTATTAACAAACAACTAATACAAAAAAAATTCCTTTGAGGTAAGAAACTATAGACATTAGTAAAAAGTTTCTATCATATAAAAAAACTGTAATTCGACACTCTCGATAATTCGACCATGTTTTGTTGTCCTGACCTACAGCCTATCATATAAAAAACTGTAATTCAAGAGTTTAAAAATATATATTTTGAGTGAAAAAAAAGACACAAATCAGCAAATAAAATTGCAAACAATACTACTATATCACAGATAAGACTACATATAAAAGGAATGAATTCATTTAAATGACCTCATTAAAAACTACATTTTATATATACTTGGGTTCAACTTTACATGTATGCTATCCAAAGTTCGCACACTTGCAAAAGTCACATAAAGTCGTCTGTGCGTAAACCCAGGCTCTTGTAGCAAAGGTTTGGCCTTGAGCCCTCTTTATAGTCATAGCAAAAGCCAACCTTAGTGAAACATAAAGCCTCTCTAGAATGAAGCGAAAGTTGGTATCCGAAGCAGAGGAAAACTATAAAACTGAAAGCCAGGACAGGCATAAAAAGAAAATTCCAAGCATGTGAGGAAACAATTGATGAAAAAAAAAGGATTGTTGTCCTTACCTACAGCCTATTAAATAACAAATGTAATTTGACACTATAGATAATTCGACCATGTTTTGTTGTCCTGACCTACAGCCTATCATATAAAAAACTGTAATTAGACACTCTCGATAATTCGACAATGTTTTGTTGTCCTGACCTACAGCCTATCATATAAAAAAACTGTAATTCGACACTCTCGATAATTCGACCATGTTTTGTTGTCCTGACCTACAGCCTATCATATAAAAAACTGTAATTCAAGAGTTTAAAAATATATATTTTGAGTGAAAAAAAAAGACACAAATCAGCAAATAAAATTGCAAACAATACTACTATATCACAGATAAGACTACATATAAAAGGAATGAATTCATTTAAATGACCTCATTAAAAACTACATTTTATATATACTTGGGTTCAACTTTACATGTATGCTATCCAAAGTTCGCACACTTGCAAAAGTCACATAAAGTCGTCTGTGCATAAACCAAGGCTCTTGTAGCAAAGGTTTGGCCTTGAGCCCTCTTTATAGTCATAGCAAAAGCCAACCTTAGTGAAACATAAAGCCTCTCTAGAATGAAGCGAAAGTTGGTATCCGAAGCAGAGGAAAACTATAAAACTGAAAGCCAGGACAGGCATAAAAAGAAAATGCCAAGCATGTGAGGAAACAATTGATGAAAAAAAAAGGATTCCAAAAAAATACTGCAAAAAAGAAACCAGACACAAAAAGCAACAATTGAGTACACAAATACAGCATCAGCCTATTTATGAGAAGAAAAAAAAAGACAGACACAAAAATGGAGCTAAATTCAAATGAAAAACTATAACAAATTAATAAAAGAAAATAAGACCTAATCCAAATAATTTAATAAAAAAAAAAACGGCACACACTATTAAATTATTTGGATTAGGTCTTATTAATGAGGAAAAAAAGATGCCAAAGAGAGATGAAAAGATGCCAAAAAAGATAACCAGATACAAAAATTGTGCTAAATTCAAATGAAAAACTATAACAAACACTTATAAAAGATAGAATAAAAGTAATAATTCAATCTACAATTCGAAAAATAATATAACCTGGTGAGTTCCCAGAAAAGGTTAACTTTGGTAGGCGGCGCTGTACGTTGACACCGCCGTACCTTCGAGCCGTTTTACACGAGTTAAAGCGAAGATTTTGGACGTAGTGATTTTTACATTTCGATCTTTTATATTAATATATATATACTTACTATTTCGAATTATTTTTCTAAAAACGAACATTATTTTTTTTAATTATCTGAAACTAACCTAATTCAACTTATCTAAAACTAACCTTATTTAGCGATTAAACTAACATAATTTAACCTATTTGAATCTAACCTCATATACACTTTTACACTACCTTTTCATTTCAAAATTAAATTAAAATAAGTTTATATTAAATAATAACATTTTTAAAAATCGACTTTCTGATTCACACTTTTGTATCTAATCAATTATGTATTTCTTTATTTCGCTCTATAAAAGTACGCAATTCAAAACAAAGGAATTGATGATGATAAATGCAATAAATCTACGATTGTAAAATAGATTAAATTAAAGAATAAAAATAACTGTTAACATTAGGAAAATAAAAACAGGCCTATCATACGAAGAAAAAAATAACGAAAATTTTGGTATATAGATCGTTATGTGTAGTTCAGAATCTTCGGAGGAGATAGCTCAGGACTTTACAATGGAAAACTCTGTTACGGTATTATCTATATAGATACTAAGCCAACAATGACGCAATAAGAAAAATATCCTTGTATGGGTCTTTAAATAAACAAGTTGGTTAAGATAGGTTTGTCCAACAAAGGAGGATCTTTAAAATTCCAGCAATTTTGCAGCGGCTGAGCCAACAAAGATAATAAATCGGTCAGAAGCTAGATATTGTGCCGACAATGGACTAATAGGAAACCTCCAGGTTTATAAATATTCTAACGTTTGTTACAAAACAAAACCAGCTTGCAGCTTTGATTTAAACCAAGATAGGTCTTACAATTTCTATCTTTTTGAAAGTTGTGATACAACAATGGTACTTTGAGAAACCACTTAGCAGCTTGGAACTGGTCCAAGATATGTTTTCAATATCTACCTTTTTAAAAGTTGTGATAAAGGGAATTAACCATGCCAAAAAAATAATAAAATGACCATTGACGAACCTATGCCAACATTGCCGCCAACCTCAATGCTCAACAGACAACGCATCCCACCAAAAACTCAGTCAACGTTCAAAACTGAACAACTTTCTATTAGTCACACGTCAATATACCAATCCCACTACATATTCGAGGCAAATATTTCGTCTAATCCAAAAACAAACTCTCCATTCTGGGATCCTCCATATAAACTATTCGCGAAAGTCCAAAATAATCCTCGTGATTTAAAAAGTATAAAATATTATTTTTGTGGTATAGTGTTTAACACGCATTCGATTCTACGGATAATATATCATAAAAGAGCCTTCAATGGTGTGTCCAACGTCGAACCTGGACGCAGGAATAGAGTGATATAAGTTTATTTTACGAATTATTTCTACATACATATATTTGTGCATATGTCGTACAACAAGCAATCGGCAATCTGGAGTCTTGAGATAGCCTTGAGGGAGAATTGAGCTTCTCCTCTAAGTCAGAACTGAGCTCTCTATTACTTCCGTCAAGGGTAATAATGGACTAATACGAAACCTTCAGGTTTATAAATATTCTAACGATTGTTATATTATAAACCAGCTTGCAGATTAAAACTAGTCCAAGATGGGTCTTTCAATTTCTATCTCATTGAAAGTCGTGATACAACAATGGTACTTTGAGAAAGAACCTAACAGCTTGGATCTGGTCCATGATGTCTTTAAATTTTTATCTTATTGAGAATTGTGATACAACAATGGTAATTTAAGAAGCCAGCTTGCAGCTTGGAACTGGTCCAGGATATGTCTTTTAATATAAATCTTATTGAAAGTTGTGATACAACGATGGTACTTTGAGAAACCAGTTAGTAGCTTGGAACTGGTCAATGATATGTCTTTCAAAATATATCTCATTGAAAGTTGTGATACAACAAAGGTACTTTGAGAAACCAGCTAGCAATTGGAACTGGTCCAAGATAATTTTCTCAATATCTATCTTATTGTAAGTTGTAATACAACAATAGTACTTTGAGAAACCAGTTAGTAGCTTGGAACTGGTCAATGATATGTCTTTCAAAATATATCTCATTTAAAATTGTGATACAACAAAGGTACTTTGAGAAACCAGCTAGCAATTGGAACTGGTCCAAGATAATTTTCTCAATATCTATCTTATTGTAAGTTGTAATACAACAATAGTACTTTGAGAAACCAGCTAGCAACTTGGACTGCTTCAATATATTATAAAGTAAATAAAGCTTCCAGGGTTAAGTTTCTTGTCCAAATTTTTATTTTCAAGCTTTCGGACTTGTGTCAGTCCTTCTACAGGAGTATCACAATCTTTGTGTGTTTTAAACAATTTTTTAAAATATACGTGCATGGGTGGAGGCTAGGTGCTGGTCGAAAGATATCTCGAGATCTCAAATTAAACCCAATAAATTAGTGAACTATTATGGTATATATAGAAGACTGTTTACATCTATGGGGTGGTGTTTGTTAATATTGTTTTATATGTTTCTGATATTTCTATGCATCTGTTTATGCTTTTTTGTACTTTGGTTATCATACATTCTATTAAGAGTCTTTAGTATTTACTATGGATATTGTCATAATACACTATGGGTTGAGATAAGTTAAATGTATGGCCTGTTTCTTTTATGTGTTGAACTATTAAAGATCTTGGGTCACTATTGTTAATATTCCTGTTATGTTCGGCTATTCTATTATGGACTTTTCTCCCAGTGTCCCCTACATATTTAGAACTACACTTATTTTACATGATATGGAGTATATGGCTTCTTTTCTATTGAATGGAATATTGGATTTATTCTTTGTAAATGAGTTTCTAATCATATTGCCTAAATTTGGAGAATTATTGTACATAGTTTTGATACCATATTTTCTAAGTGTTCTAGCTATGGATACTGATTGAATGGGATATGGGATGATGCATAATGTTCTATAAATTTCTGATTTTTGAGTTATTTATTTGATATTTTCTGCAGTCTGATGAAAATGTCGTAGAATGAAGGATTTTAGGTAACCTGATGATGATAAGTTTTTAATAATATTTTGTGTTTCTTCTGTTTTTAATTGAGCTAAAGAACAATGTGTGAATACTCTTTTAGATAATGTTTTTTATAGTATTGATCTTATGGCTAAGAGGACAGAATGAAGAATATTTAATGTAGTTTGGGATGAAGGATGGTTTATAATATACACCTGTATTTAATTTATCTTCAATTCTCATGATTTTATTATCTAAAAAGGGAAGGATACCATTATTCTCTTTTTCTACTGTAAAATTAATATTTGTATGGTAACTATTCAAGGAGGCTAGGATATGGGCAGGTTGGCTGTCTGTACATATGCAAAAGATATCGTCTATATATCTTTTATATATAATAATGTCTTCAGGGTATAGAGATGTAATCCACGTATCTATAGCACGCATAACTATTTCATCTATAGGGGAAGATAATGGACTTCCCATGGGGGAACCTTCAACCTGTTTATATGTTTTTGAATTAAATGTAAATAAGTTTATTTTTAAACATAACGATATTAAATCAATTATTTTTTCAATGCTTGAGGTATCTGTGTTATTTTCAATTAAAAAGGTTCTAGTGTTTTCTATTATTAATTCATGGGGGAGACTGGGATAAAGTGCTTCTACATCAAACGAAACTAGTACGTAGTTATTGTGTATTTTAAGGTTAAGTATTTCATTTATAAATTTCGGTATTTTAGAAATTAACATTAGAAAAGACTTACTATTGATTATGGGCTGTAGAAAAGCTGTTACAAATTTGGGTATTGGAGCTAAGGTTGAATGATGGAATGCTACTATTGATCTAAGAGGGAAGTTTTCCTTGTGTACTTTTGGCTTGCCATGAATATAACTATTATTTTCCATGTTCGAGAGAAATAAAGTATGTTCATCTTTTGAAATATGCTTGCTTTTTGATAGTCTTTTCAATTCTTTTTTGAAATATATATACAAATTTTTCTTATATATTTCATTAATGGGTTCAAATGTGGTTTAATCTTTTAAAATTTCATCCAATTTCTTGCAATAATCTATTCGGTCCATGATTACTGTCATCCCACCTTTATCCGCCTGTGTAATTATCAGCCCTTTTCTGTTTTTGAGTTTTTTTATAATTCTTCTTTCGTGTGGATTATGTGGAGGAAGGTTACTTGGCGTTTTCAGAATACTAGTTATCTTATGTCTAATTTCACTGTTGTCTTGATTCTTTAGTTTTGTTATGGCTATTTCTACTCCACTTATAATTTTTATAGGGTATGGTTTTTCTATTATTCTATGTTTTAAACCATTTGCAGGTATATTTATTTCATCTGTGGTGAGATTTGATTGGGATAGGTTAATAACTTTAGAATTATTCTGGACTCTTATCAATGATGGTACGTGGTATTTTTTAGCCCAATATTCCAGCTTTTAGTTATGCTTCTTTTCTATTGTAGATTTCAAATGGGTAATTCTTAAGTTGATATTTATGATTAAATCGTCTAAAATTGATCTAAAAATAGATAATGATAATAAACATATTAAATCTTTAATAGTTTTAGTTAAAATTCTAATATTAGAGTAGCAGCCTTGGGTTCTTGTTCTCAACAGCTTTAGTTGTGTCTCTTTTATCAATTTTACAGAAAAATGGTTATTTACAGGATCATTTATTCTTAAAGATGGTGGGATGAAGTTTTCTTCTTCGCATAATTTGTTGAAGTTTAAATGATTTCTCCATTTCACTAGTTGTAATGACTTCTTTATTTACATATTCTGATAATATTCTATGTTTTCTGGCGTGATATTCATAATTTAACTCTTGATTATGTTTTTCAATATTGATCTTATTGATATCTGTGATACAATGATGGCGGTTTGAGAAACCAGCTTAGAGCTTGAAACATTAAGTGACCAACTGGTTGATAGGAATTGTCCTAACAATCATCCTTGAACAACCAACTGGTCTATCATAGACCTTCTGAAATCAACTGACTTCTAGAAGCTGCTGATATCATCGTGAAAAAAAAACTATTAGCTGATAACTCATAACAAAGGAATTTTATATTACCTAATACACTGCGTGACATTGAAAATGGAACACCAAGAAATAGTAGCCAGAAAGTGATGAAACTCGGCAGACAGAGAGAGACAGGGACGAACAATAAGTGATCTTTATTTCAAAATGATAGTCATAATACAGAGCGAGAACGGCGTCGGCTTATTAGCAAGTAGGACCACCGCGGACGGCGATGCACGTAGCAACACGTCTAGGTAGAGAGTCAATCAGAGTACGGATGGCGTCCTGAGGGATGGCTCTCCATTCCCTCTCAACCATTTGCCACAGTTCGTCTTCTGAACGCGGCTGTGGCAAGGCATGCAAACGGCGTCCAATGATGTCCCAGACGTGCTCGATTGGTGAGAGATCAGGAGAGTACGGTGGCCAGGGAAGCATCTGTACATCTTGCAGAGCTTGTTGGCTAATGCGAGCAGTGTGCGGTCGGGCGTTATCCTGCTGATAAAGGGCATTGGGTACCCCCTGAAGGTAGGGGAGTGTCACCGGTCGCAGCACATCATCAACGTATCGTTGGGCCGTCATAGTGCCCTGAATACGAAGTAAAGGTGACCTGGAATCATACGCGATTGCGCCCCAAACCATGATTCCACGTTGTCGCACGGTGGGGCGTTCCACAATTGCTGCCGGATTGGACCTTTCTCCACGTCGACGCCACACGCGTACACGGCGACTATCACTGGACAAGCAGAAACGCGACTCATCTGAGAACACGACCCTGTGCCATTCCGTCATCCACATCGATCTAGCCCGGCACCATTCCAAACGTTGGCGCCTATTCGTTGGGGTCAATGGCAGTCTTCTTAGCGGACGGCATGAGTGCAAGCCATTAGCAACCAATCGACGTGAAATGGTTCTGGTCGGGTTGGAATGATCTAGGGTGTCTGGCACATGTTGCAGGATGGCGGTACAAGTGGCTTGTGGGGCCGCCACTGCTTGTCGAAGGATACGCCGATCCACACGTGCTGACGTCACTCTGGTTGCACCGACATTCCTATAAATTGCCACATTTCCTTGTTCCAACCATCTTCTCCACAGTCGGTGCACCGTGGATGCACCAAGGTGTGTATCAGCTGCGATTTTACGTATGGACCAACCTGCCCTTTTCAGTCCGATTACCATGCCCTTCGTAAAAGCGTCTGTCTGCTTGAACTGCCTCCGTTTACGATGACCTGGCATTCTCTGTTATTACACGTGTCTTTTGACACAAGAACAAAATTTCTACAATGATTTTCCTTGAAGAAATAACGACACGAATACTGTCCTTTCTGCAAGTTCCTTCCCTTATATCTTACTCCATGTGCGCACGAGAGCTGCGCATTTTACATCATTTGCATAACTCGGTTAGGCGCGTCTACCCTGAAATTTGCATAATTTTCTGGCCACTATTTCTTGGTGTTCCATTTTCAATGTCACGCAGTGTATTTATACCAGAGACTAAGCCAACACTGATAAGATTTTCAAAAAAATATGATTCTCGAATGTGTCTTTAAAAAAATGTTTGGTTACGATAGGTTTGTCCACCAATGGAAGATCTTTAGAATTCCAGCAATGTTGTAGCGACTAAACCAACAGAGATAATAAATCGGTCAGATCCTATATACTGTGCCGACAATGGACTAAGAGGAAACCTTCAGGTTTTATATATTCTAACGATTGTTATAATATAAACCAGCGGGCAGCTGAAACTAGTCCAAGATATGTGTTTCAATATCTATCTTATTAAATTGTTATACAACAATGGTACTTTGAGAGACCACCTAGCAGCTTGAAACTGGTCCAAGAGATATATCCTTCAATATATATTTTATTGAAAGGTGAGATATAGCTATGTTACATTGAGAAACCAACTAGCATCTTGAAATTGGTCCAAGATATATCTTCCAATATCTATTTTATTGAATATTGTGATACAACAAAGGTACTTAGGAAACCAGTTGGCATCTAGGAACTAGTCCAAGATATGGCTTTCAATTTCTATCCTTTTGAATTTGTGATACAACAATGATACTTTGAGAAAAAAGCTAGCATCTTGAAACTGGTCCAAGAAATATATTTCTCTCAATATCAATCTTATTGAAAGCTGTTATACAACAATTTTACCTTGAGAAACCAGTTAGCAGCTTGAACCAAGGTCCAAGATATGTCTTTCAATATCACACACACAAAAGCCTTTATTAGGGACTTGCCACATACAGATTCTCCCAATTGGGTAAGGTAATAATCATCTTGTGTTATTTGCAAAAATATTGAACTGGCTTTACTCTTAGTCTCAAAGTCATTCATTTGTTGACTGATCCTTACATAATAATGATCTAAAATTTATAGTAAGCTATTGCCTTAGATTTTTTGCTGATATCTTTGATATCAATACGTAAGGCGAAGTGTTTGTACATTTAATTTGTTGATATAGGGTCTTCCTCTCTGCATCAAGGGCTGTACAATTAAGCAGGTAATGGGGGAGTTCTTCAGTAATTTTCTTGTCAAACAGTGAACATATTAAGTTTTTGGCCTCAAACGTCAGAACGTGTTTTTTTTTTAAGACTGTAAATAGTATTCTCGATTGAGCTATACATCGTTTGAATGGTAAAGGAAAATAATCGGTTAGGTAGTATTCTGTTTCTATTAAGGTATGGAAATTTTTATAATGTGGATAAAGTTTGGAATTTCTTATTCTTGATTGATTCTTGATTCTTGATCTCGATTTATTAGTCCAGCGATGGCCCAGAAAGTATTTCAAAGTTAGTGTTTTATTGGACTTACTTATTAGCTACATTTTTAGAGGAAGACAGAAAGGACAACACCCTAGAATGCCATTCGGGTCCTCTCTGGTTTCCACCGCTGTGCCGCCCTGGCGCAGCGGTCGTCATCTCCTGATTTATAGCGCCGCTTGTATATTTTTGTTGACGGCGCGGTGCGTCATCCAGCAGGCTGGAATGGAGTCTCTCATCCCCCACAGTACTCCCCTTCCAGTGGCGAAGTCACGATTCGGTGCACAAAGTGGTTAATTACAATATATATATCATCATCAATATAGGCAAGAAAAAAAAGGAGAAATATAGTCTATTGCTCCTTAAATCTCACGGGTTTCTTGATTATTTTCCCCAATCTTGTCCTAGTCAGGTCTGGTGCTGATCCTGTTCCTTGGAATTCTGTGTACTTCTCCACATCTGCTGGGTCAGGATTCTGTTGGGACGATGTAGAAGGCAGCGCTCCAGACACGATCGGTCTTGTTGCAGTAGGGTGCTCTGAAGTTAGATTGTCTGAATCTGCCAGTAAGTAAGCAGGTCGCAATCGGTCAATCGATATGGTCACATTTCTTCCTTTCACTTTGAGTGTGAAATACTTGTCTGTTCTATCAAGGACTGGGAAGGGTCCCTCATATGGTAGTTCCAGGGGTTTCTTCACTCGATCTGTACTGATAAATACATGTGAACATGTTTTCAGATCTTTATGAACAAATACTTTAGTCTTCGAATGATTTTTTTCATTCAAGGGTTTGAGCAATTCCATTTGCTTTTGAAGCTGTTGAACAAATTCTTCTGCATGCAGGTGATGTTTAGAATCATCAAAAAATTCACCAGGCAGTCTGATGGTTTTGCCATATACCATTTGAGACAAAGAATGGTTGTTATCTTTGTTGATAGCACACACACACACACACACACACACACAACACACACACAGCACGCAAGCCTAGGAGAACTGTTGGCAGCGTTTCTGTCCACTTAATATTATTGTGGGCACGAATGGCAGTTTTGATGGTTCTGTGAAGCCTTTCGATCTTCCCGTTACACTGAGGGTGGTACGCCGTGGAATGGCGAAGTTTGATACCACACAGCGTTGTTAAATCTTTGAAAAGCTGAGAAGTAAACTGCTTTCCTTGGTCTGATATCACTGTATGCGGTGCTCCAAATCTAACAATCCAGTTTTCGTAGAACGCTCTCAATACCGTTTCAGACTTCATATCTGGTAGCGGAACAACTTCCATCTAGCTGGTGTACCTGTCGATGCAAGTCAGACAGTAGATGTTACCATTCGATGGAGGTAAAGGACAAATTAGATCGATGTGTACAACACTAAATCTTTATTCCACTTCTTGATATTTGCCTATTTCTGATTTCGTGTGTATCGACACCTTGCACTTTTGGCAGTTGACACAAGCTTGAGCCCATTTCCTAATGTCTTTATTCATATTGGGCCATATAAATCTTGACGTTAATTGTTTAGTTGTGGCTTTGATTCCTGGGTGTGAGAGTTTGTGGAAGTTCCTAAAAACCATCATTCGGAATTTAATTGGAATGAATGGTCTAATATTATTGATAGACACGTCACACCATAACAAATTGCCTGATTTTAGTGGGCATTGCCTAAAATTTAGAGAGGTATTCTTTGATATCAGGTTTTGTAGTTCTGAATCACCAGTTTGTTTTTTGGCGATCTCTTCATAGTCGATGGTTGTGATAGCATCAACTCTGGACAGAGTATCGGCGACTATGTTGTCAGTACCTTTTATATACTTGATGTCAGTAGTGAATTGGGAAATGTATTGTAGATGCCTTAATTGTATAGGAAAAGCTTTCTCATTTTTTTTTTTTGTTTGAATGCGTAAATTAAAGGTTTGTGATCAGTCAAAATTGTAAATTCACGTGCCTCAAGCAGGTGTTTGAAGAATTTGATAGACAAATATATTGCGAGAAGCTCTCTATCATATGTACTATAATTGCATTGAGCAGGATTCAATACTTTAGAGAAAAATGGTATTGGTTTCCATGTATTACTGTCAAGCTGTTGGAGAACTGATCCAACTGCCCGATCTGAAGCATCTGTACAGAGTGAGATAGGCAGTTCAGTATCGGGGTAGGCTAACAGTGCTGTATTAGCTAGGGCTTGTTTGCATTTTTCAAACTGAACTTCAGCTTCTTCAGTCCATTTTATTTCGCTTCTATCCTTTTTTTGGCACTCCTCAAGTATTCATGAAGGATTGCCTGAGTCTCTGCGGCATTGTTCGAAAAGGTACGATAAAAGTTTAGCATACCCAAAAATATGCGTAATTCATGAACTGTTTTTGGTTTCTTATATTCTAGAATAGCTTTAACCTTTGTTGGGAGTGGTTTCACACCGTGAGAGGTAATTAGGTATCCTATAAAATCAATTTCCTGTACTAGGAATTTAGATTTAGAAAGATTGATTCTTAATCCATAGGAATTTAGTCTGCTGAATAAGGTTTCAAGGTGACTATAATGCTCTTCTTCCGTTCTAGAGGCTACCAGAATATCATCTAAGTAGACAAATGCAAAGTCCAAGTTTCTTAAGACTTCATGCATGAATCTCTGAAAGGTAGCATAGCATTTCTAAGACCGAAACTCATTACATTAAATTCGAATAGCCCAAAAGGAGTAATGATGGCAGTCTTTGGTTTATCCTCTTCAGCAATTGGAATCTGATAGAATGCCTTGCATAGGTCTATTTTTGAGTACACACGACTACCTTTTAAGATGTGGCGGAAATCGTCCAGTCTAGGGATTGGATAACGATCTGGAAGTGTAACTGCATTGAGTCTTCTATAATCACCACAAGGTCTTAGTGACTCGTCCTTTTTTGAAACTAAATTTACTGGACTCGCCCAAGGAGAATTTGAGGGTCTAATTATTCCATTATTTAACATATATTGAAATTCTGCCTTAGCAAGAGTTAATCTCTGTGAATCTAGGCGACGGGCTTTTGAGTGAATTGGCTGACCTCTTGTAGGAATATAATGCTTAACGCTATGTTTTGCTTCTACAAAATCTGATGGTGGCCTACATAGGTTAGGATATTTGGTTAGGATAGCGCTGACCTTGGATGATGAGTTTAGAGTGCTAATATTTCGCATGTCTGAGATTGACTGAATGACGCCTCTTATGGAAAGATTAGTTATTCCATCAATTAGGCGTTTATTTTTTATATCAATAATCAATCCAAAGTTTTTCAAAAAATCTGCTCCTATTATTGCTCTGTTGGTATTGGCGATTACAAAAGGCCATTGGAATTGACGTCGAAGTCCGATATCCAAATTTCTAACCTTTGTTCCATAGGTAACAATTTCTGTACCATTGGCTGCATAAAGTTTATAATCAGAGCTAGGCATCCTATTTTTATCCTTTGGAGGTATTATAGATATATCAGCACCACTGTCCACCAAAAGACGCAATCCCGTGTTTTTGTTCGTCACAAATAATCGGAGATTGCGACAATCCTGAATGTCGGCGGAAGAGTTTGTCGTTACTCTGTCCGCCGGTTGGAGTTTTCCGACTCTTTCCAACTGCACGGAGGCCTGCATTTATTTTGCAAGCAATTAGATCCATAGCGAAAATGGTAATAGCAGTATTTCCCTTTTGGATCGAAGGATCTTTGAGAATTACTTCTCGGTCTTGACTGAGTCCTATTTTTGGATCGAGATCTAGATCTATCCAGTCTCAATTCGGACACCTGCCGTTCAAGATCTTCCAATTTGGCGATTAAGCGATCTGTTGATGAAGAAGGAACTTCCGCATCATATATTTCTTTGGAAGAGTTTATTTCATTTATTTTATCGGCCATTATGGCTAATTTGCTAATGTCCTTATCGCTTACAATAAGTATATTCTTTATAGATGTGGGCAATTTATCGAGCCATAAAGTTTTTATTAAATTGTCAGAGATATCTGGGATAGCGAGGGATCTGAGCTTGTGTAATAACTGGCTCGGCTTCATGTCTCCGAGCTCTATACCAGAAATTAACTTTTTAATTCTCAACCCTTCACTTTCTCTGAACAATTCAAGTAGTCGTGATTTACATTCAGAGTACTTGTTGTCGCTTTTGCTATTAATTATGTCCCAAATGTTTTCTATATATTTAGGTTCTAATTGGGAGATCAAATAATTAAATTTAGTGTCTTTCCGAATAATTCCACCTATTTTGAACTGTGCTTCTACCTGGAAGAACCATATTTCAGGTGTTTCAACCCAGAAAGGCGGTATTTTAACACTAACCTTGCATATTTCTGAGGTATCACTAGGCTTATTTTCTGTTTCCATTTTACGTAAATTTAAATTCGACACAACAGCTTAGAGATAAAGTTAAAAATAAAAATCGAGATAAAATAATAAGGAAGATAATATAAAAACTTATCTTAGTCTTGAGATGATATCCCGATATCTTGGATGATGCTTCTTTTCAAGCTTGAATCAATTTTTGCATTTCTTTATCTCTTGAATTCTTCGTATGCTTTTTCTTTTCAATCACGTCCGGCTCACCAATGTGGTGAGTCGATTTATTAGTCCAGCGATGGCCCAGAAAGTATTCCAAAGTTAGTGTTTTATTGGAATTACTTATTAGCTACATTTTTAGAGGAAGACAAAAAGGACAACACCCTAGAATGCCATTCGGGTCCTCTCTAGTTTCCACCGCTGTGCCGCCCTGGCGCAGCGGTCGTCATCTCCTGATTTATAGCGCCGCTTGTATATTTTTGTTGACGGCGCGGTGCTTCATTCAGCAGGCTGGAATGGAGTCTCTCAGCCCCCACAGGTCTTCTTGTATCGATTGATCTGTCATTGTCCTAATAATCAAAGGAATATAACTTTGCCCTATATTGTGATCCGAGCATCCAATAAGCCATGAGAAACCGGCGTTATTTAGTGTATTTGTTAAACCTTTTGTAAATCCAATATTTTGCTTGTAGGGGTATAAACATTCCACAAGTGAGGCAAACAGATTGAAGGTAATCTCGTAGTGTCAATTTTTAACATTCTTAGCCAGAATTTTAACAATAATTTATTTGCTATCACTGCGAGGGATCTTCTTCCTGTTTCTATCCTTAAAATATATCCTGGGGTATAATTTGGGAGATTTATATATCGTCTAAGAAAGGTATCTTAGATTTTATTTAATATAAACTCTTGTTTATCTGACCAGATTGGAGAAGCATATAGTAGAGTTGTTATAACTATGGTATCGAGCAGCTGCATTTTTGAGTGAAAAGAATTTAACTTGGATTTCATAATAATTTCCCATACTGCTCCTATTGCTGCTATGGCCTTACCCTTAAAATGAAGAGCTGTTTGGGTAAATAAAATTGATGGGGTTAGCGGATATTCCAGGTATAAATATTTCTGTGCAGAGTTTATGATTTGTTGGCCCCAGTACCATTTTTCAGATCGTGCTGGTTTACCGCCGTTTCGAAAAATCATTATTTTTGACTTGCTTTCATTCAAAGTTAAAAAATTAATTTCTAAATATGTTTTTGAAATATTAATTTTCATTTGAAAATTAATTCGAGATTCACCAATTAAAACTATATCGTCCGCTTAAAGCAGTATATGTATGTTTCCAAAGTTAGTTTAATATATTCCTGGCAAATTCGAGTCGTCAAATATATTGTTGAGATCGTTTATGAAAAGCAGGAATAAATATGGGGAAAGTGGTTCTCCTTGCAGAACACCTGATCTTATCTTTATGAATTCCGTGTAGGAATTATTCCAGCGGACCGCTTCTGTCATATTCTCGTAGTAATTTTTTATTAAATTCAAAAAACTATAATGTAGGCCCATATCAGTCAGTTTCTTCCATAGTAAAGAGTGGGGAACCGAGTCAAGAAGATGTGATCTTGACAGGAATGATTAGCCCTGAAACCGGCTTGATTCTCTGGTATGATTTTTCTATTTTCAATCCAATTATATAGACGGGTTTTCGGTATTGATGTGAAGAGTTTTGACAAATTACATAACAGGGATATTCCCCGGTATTTCGCGGAATTTTCTGGATTACCGTTTTTAAAAATAGGGTGAATAATAGATTTTGACCATATTGAAGGGAATGAAGTCGTTCTTAGGATTCTATTATATAGATCTTTCAGAATGATCAAATAATTCTGAGGTAGGACTTTTATTGCATCGTTCGGAACATCGTCGACTCCGCTGGCCTTACCACATTTCAAGCAAGAGATTCCTTTAGTAATCTCGAGGATGGTTATTTCTTTGGTTAGTTCATTATCAGGTGGGGATATAATGCTCAGAGAAGGAACAACCTCAAATACTGTCTCAGAAGCAAGAAGCCCGTATAATATTATTACCAGGTCAGCATCGGTATATTCCCCTGTATACAGCCTCTTTTTTTTGTAGGTAGCTATTGTTTTCCAGAAATTTTGGGAATCGCGAACATTTTATAGTTTTTCGTGTATTATTTGGTAGCAGTTTTTCTTTTTATAAATTATCAAAGCATTATATTCTTTCTTCGTTTTAATGTATATATGTGTTACGGACTTGTTCTTTATTTGATTTAACATAAATTAAGAGGTAGGATTTCATAGATTTTTTAGTCGTATAGCATTCATGACCAAACCAAGGTCTAGATTTTGAACCAGCTGACTTTAATCTAGTTTGCATTTCAGTTTTTATCATTTTTTAAAATTTGGTCTGTTAATGTATTCATTTTATTATCAATTGACTCATTCCAATTTCCACTTATATCTTCTAGTTTTGGGTAAAGCGCGTTGATTTTTCAGGTACCCACTTATACTTTTTCCACATACTGAGTTAGCATAAATTGGATGCTTTATATTTGGTTGTTTCGGAATATTTACGTAAATAAAATCTGGATCTAGGTTTATTGTCAGTGCAATTGTTAAGTAGTCGGAATAGGGGATATCTTCTATTTTAAGATCAACAACACAGTCTAGAAGAGAAAGTGTAATTATACAGTAGTCCACAACAGATGAGCCATGTTCAGAAATGTAGGTGTAATTACCGTTTTTATCAGATAATGTTCTACCATTTAAAATAGACATCAGGTTGCTGTCAAGAAACTCAAGAAATTGACTCGAGTTTGCCGAAATTACCTTATCCTTAGAATTACGTTTTGGTAAGAGGAGCGAGAGAAGCCCAAAAACATTGTGGAATTCTCCCCCAGTTCCTATTCGAGAATTAAAATCACCAGCGAGTACTATTTCGTAACGCTGGGATAGTATTTCTTCAATTAAATTTTATAATTTACATAAGCTTGATTTTAGAGTTTCGTTTGGAGGTAGATATGTGAATTTTAGGAATACTTTGCATAATGAATTTGATTTGATATAAATTATTATCCAGTTGGAATTTATTTTTAAATCTGCTATATCGTTGCCTAAGGAATTGTAAATTCCAACCACAATTCCCCCAGAACATCTAACAATTTTAGAATGTCTGATAGCAAAAAAACTCGTGTCTTTCTAAAGCTATCTAATTGAAAGTTGTGATATAACAATGGCATTTTGAGAAACCAGCTAGCAGCTTGAAACTGGTCGAAGATAAATATGTCTTTCAATATCTATATTATTGAAATTTACGATACAACAATGGTACTTTGTGAAACTAGCTAGCATCTTGGAACTGATCCAATATATGTCTTTCATTATCTATTTTATTGGAAGTTGTGATGCAACAATGGTACTTGGTGAAACCAGCTAGCATCTTGGAACTGATCCAATATATGTCTTTCATTATCTATTTTATTGGAAGTTGTGATTCAACAATAGTACTTTGAGAAACTAGCTAGCATATTGGAACTGCTCCAAGTTATGTCTTTCAAAATCTATCTTATTGAAAGTTATACCAATAAAGCTTTGAAAAACCAACTAGCAGCTTTAAACTGGTCAAAAAGATATGTCTTTCAATATCTATCTTATTGAGAGTTGTAACAATGGTACTTTGAGAAACCAGATAACAGCTAAACTGATTCAATATAGGTCTCTAAATATCTATCTTATTGAGAGTTATGATACAACAATGGCGTTTTGAGAAACAAGCTTGCAGCTTGGAACTGGTCCCAGGTTTGTCTTTCATTATCTATCTCATTGAGAATTGTAATACAACAATGATACTTTATTAAACCAGCTAACAGCTTTAAACCTTAAGTTCAAAATCTATCTTATTGAAAGTTGTGATACAACAATGGTACTTTGAGAAACCAGCTAGTAGCTTTTACTGGTCCAAGATGTGTCTTTTAATATTTATCTTATTGAAAGCTCTGATACAACAATGGCGGTTTGAGAAACAAATTTACAGCTTGAAACATTAAGCGACCAACTGGTTGATAGGAATTGTCCTAACAATGATTCTTGATCAACCAACTGGTCTAACATAGACCTTTTGAAATCAGCTGACATCTAAGAGCTGCTGAGTTCATCATGAAAAAAACTATTAGCTGATAACTCAAAACAAAGCATTTTTATAATACCTAATATTTATACTAGAGGCTAAGCCAAAACTGACAAGATGAAAAAAAAAAAGATTCTCGTATGGGTCTTTATTAAAAAATTTGGTTACGATAGGTTTGTCCAACAATTCAGGATCTTTAAAATTTCACCATTTTTAATGACTGAACAAACAAAGATAATATATCGGTCAGATGCTCTATATTGTTCCGACAATGAACTAATAGGAAAACTTCAGGTTTATAAATATAATAACGATTGTTATTATTATATACCCTTTATTAGCTGAAACTAGTCCGAGATAAGTCCATCAATCTTATTGAAAGTTGTTATACAACAATAGTACTTTGAGAGACTACCTAGAAGCTTTGGAACTTGTTCAGAATATGTGTTTCAATGTCTAACTTATTGAGAGTTGAGATAAAACAATGTTACTTTGAGTAACCAGCTAGCAGCCTTGAACTGGTCCAAGATATGTCTTCAATGTCTATCTTATTGGAAGTTGTAATACAACAAAGGTACTTTGAGAAACCAGCTAGCAGCTTGAAACTGTTCCAAAATATATAGGTTTTTCAATATCTTTCTCATGAAAGTTTTGATAAAACAATGTTACTATGAGAAATCAGCTAGCAGGTTGAAGTTTTTCCAAGGTATGTCTTTCATATATTTCTTATTGAGAGTTTTGGTATAACAATGATTGTTCGAGAAAACAGCTAGCAGCTTGAAACTGGTCGAAGATATATGTCTTTCAATATCTATATTATTGAAAGTTATGATACAACAATGGTACATTGAGAAACCAACTAGCATCTTGGAACTGGTCTAAAATAGGTCTTTCAAATCTAACTTATTCAAATTTGTGATTTATAAAAATGGGATTTTGAGAAACCAGCTAGCAGCTTGAAATTGGTCCTAGATATGTCTTTCAATGTGAATCTTATTGAAGGTTGTGATACAACACTGGTACTTTGAAGAACCAGCTAGCATCTTGGAACTGGTCCCCTTAACCCCCCCCCCCCCCCCCCCCCCCCCCCCCCAAGATATGTTTTCAATATCTATCTTATTGAATGTTGTGATACAACAATGGTACCTTAAGGAACCAGCTAGCATCTTGAACTGTTCCAAGATATGATTTCAATATCTATCTTATTTAGAGTAGTAATACAACAATGGTACTTCGAGACACCAGCTGATATCTTGGAACTGGTCCGAAATATTTCTTCAATATATATCTTATTGAAAGTTGTGATAAAACAATGGTACTTAGAGTAACCAGCTAGCAGCTTAGAATTAGACCAAGATATGTCTTTCAATGTCTATCCTATCGGAATTTGTGGTACAACAATGGTACTTAGAGAAACTAGATAGCAGATTGAAACTGGTCCAAAATATATTTCTCTTAATATCTATATTATTGAGTGTTATGATACACCAATAATACTTTGAAAAACCAACTAGCATCTTGGAACTGGTCCACACACACACACAAGATATGTATTTCAATATATATCCCATTGAAAGTTGTGATAACTAAATGGTACTTTGAGAAACCAGCTAGCATCTTGGAACTGGTCCAAGATATGTCTTTATAAGTCTATCTTATTGGAAATTGTGATATAACAATGGCATTTGAAAAAGCAGCTAGCAGCTTGAAACTGGTCGAAGATATATATATATGTGGCAATATCGTTGCGGGGTTTCTTATTGTTGGATGCGAATGGTGAGATTTGGTTGAAGCGCAGCCGTTTGAGTGGAAGTTGCAGCATACAGTTAGGAATAATCAGGACACGTGATTGAGTTTGAAAATAAAGGCAACGGGTTGGAGGAAAGAAAGTTTGATAAGAGCTGAGCGATTTGACTTATTAATTAACTGATCACATGGCGGTGATTGTACTTAGCTGTGGGATGAGCAGAGGGGGAGAGGTCTAGAGCCGATGTCACCTCCTTGGGAGCCAAAGCGTAACTGACATTTCTTGCTTTTCGATTTAACACCAAGCTTCAGTTTCTCTCTGATTGGTTGAGATATGATCACATGGTGTTTTCCTATTGGTTGACCTACTTAGTGGTTCCTCCCTAATTGGCCGGCGGCTCTCCTTGATGAAAAATGGCCTGCCTGGTATATCCGATTTCGTCAGGAAGTATTGGGTATCTTGACGCTTATAGCTTCGACGGATATTAGATACGTCCTGTTTTTGCCGGAAGTATTGAGTGCATCTTGGCTAAAATAACTTCTGCGGTCACTAGAGACGTCCGGTCTCTGCCCCTGCAATGTTGACACAGGGGTGCCAAAATAGTCGTGCCAGCTTTAGTCTTACTTCCTATATCTTTTGTTACTTTCTTTCCTCCAGTTACCTTGTTCTTTATTAAGTCTTTGAGAATCATACATGGTACATACATAGTGGGTCGGGGTTGCATTTAATTATATACAAATTATGACATATATATCTTTCAATATCTATATTATTGAGAGTTGTGATACAACAATGATATTTTGAGAAACAGCTAGCAGCTTGGAACTGGTCCGAATATGTCTTTCAAATCTAACTTATTGGAAGTTCTGATATAACAAAGGTACTTTGAGTAATCATCTATCAGCTTGAAATTGGTCCTCTCTCTCTCTATGTATATCTCTTTCAATATAAATCCTATTGAAGATTGTGATACACTAATAGTACTTTGAGAAACCAGCTAGCATCTTGGGACTGTTCCAAGATATGTCTTTCAATATCTTTCTTATTGAAGGTTGTGATACAACAATGGTAGTTTAAGGGACCAGCTAGCATCTTGTAACTGGTCCAAAAATATGTTTTCAATTACTATCTTATTGAAGGTTGTGATACAACAATGGTACCTTAAGGAACCAGCTAGCATCTTGGAACTGTTCCAAGATATGACTTTCAATATATTTCTTATTTAGAGTAGTAATACAAAAATGGTACTTCGAGAAACCAACTGTTATTTTGGAACTGGTCCAATATTTCTTCAATATATATCTTATCAAAAGTTGTGATAAAACAATGGTACTTTCAGTAACCAGTTAGCAGCTTGGAACTGGACCAAGATATTGATGTAAATATATTGTTCATTTGTTTTAGATAAATATAAATTGATGTATATATATTGTTCATTTGTTTTAGATAAATATAAAATGATGTATATAGTTGTTCATTTATTTTGCATATTTTTCATCTTTGAATTTATCATATAATTTAGTCTAAGAAAATAAAAATATTGGACCAGTGACCAAAAAACTGTAAATAGATCGTTTAATGTTAGTTAGAGAGTATAGAGAATGGTTAGGCAGGATATATAGATATATTTAAATGTTATGCTTGTGTAATTATAATCTTAATTGAATAAAAATATTTAAATTATAAATGTATTCTAAATCTTAAATACCAAGCATTAAAACAACTGGCGACGAGGAAAAGCAAATTTTGTAAAGAAAAAAGAATTTAAATAGTAAAAAGAAATTATACTTTAAAAAATGTCTTCAAGTATGTTTGAAAGATTCGACGAAAATCTAGAGAATGTTGATAATTATATTTATCGTTTGAAGCAATTCATGCTAATTTCTAAAACAAAAGAAGACTTTAAGACGCCATTTCTTATTTCAAGCATCGGCCCTAAATATTTCGGGATCTTGCGAAACTTAGTTTTTCCGGAAGAAGGATTGACTTTTGAGGGAGCATTAGACATCGCGCTGTCTGCGGAGTCTGCAGATAATGACCTACACAACCTCAAGAGATCCGAAGATGCCCATCTGTCCCCACAGCATCTTCATGCCATCAATAATCCCTGCAAACACTGTGGTAAGACCAACCATCTACACTATAATTGTTTTTTTAAATCAGCTAATTGTAGAGTTTGTGGTAGGGTAGGGCATATTTCTACAATATGTTATAAAAAAGATAGTTCTTCCCGTAAATTGCCCAGAAATCCTAGAAATACTTTTAATAAATTTAAAAAGCATGCTAATGATAATAATCCTTCGGGATCTCAAAATAATTTATCATTGAATAATATAAATTTACATCCTCCTTTGACTGAAACAGTATATGTAAATAATATTAAATTGTTGGCTGAAATTGATACTGGAGCAGCCATTACTACATTAACTAAATATTTGTACTTTAAATATTTCAAAAATGTTAAATTAAATAAATGTAATACAGTCTTGACCGGCTATAGTGGCTCTAAAATACCTATTTTGGGCAAGGCTAAATTTGATATAAAATTAAGAAATGTTTCTAGAACCATTGAAATACTAATAACTAATTTAAATTGTTCTAAATTTCTCTTAGGAAGAGATTTCCTTAATCTTTTCAATATCTCATTCAATTATTTGCATAAATTGGACTCTTTTAGTATAGATTCACTTTTAAATGATTACGGGTCCATTTTTGAATGCAAATCTGACCCTATTAAAGGTATCAAATGCCATCTTGATGTAAAAGCCTCCAAATTCAATAGTCAATATGTTAGCGGTAAATTTAAAGTGGATGAGACTGTGAAGTTTAGGTGGATTACTAATGGGCATCCCTCTTGGTATACAGGAAAGATAATTAAAATATTAGGAAGGAATGTTTATTTAATAAAACTAGGTGACAGTATAAAAAAGGTTCATCAAAACTACATTAGAAAAATGTTGCCTGGTAAATCACATTCCACTAATATGAATGATGCTGAAAGTGTGCCAACTCCAATCTCGGAGGAGAAAAGTATTACAACCCCCAGGTATCCTCAGAGGGAGCGCAGATGTCCGCAGAGATATGGAAAGTAAATAGATAAATAAGGGGGGCTAAGCCTAAGAAGGGGGAATTGATGTAAATATATTGTTCATTTGTTTTAGATAAATATAAATTGATGTATATATATTGTTCATTTGTTTTAGATAAATATAAAATGATGTATATAGTTGTTCATTTATTTTGCATATTTTTCATCTTTGAATTTATCATATAATTTAGTCTAAGAAAATAAAAATATTGGACCAGTGACCAAAAAACTGTAAATAGATCGTTTAATGTTAGTTAGAGAGTATAGAGAATGGTTAGGCAGGATATATAGATATATTTAAATGTTATGCTTGTGTAATTATAATCTTAATTGAATAAAAATATTTAAATTATAAATGTATTCTAAATCTTAAATACCAAGCATTAAAACAGATATGTCTTTCAATGTCTATCCTATCGGAAGTTGTGGTACAACAATGGTATTTAGAGAAACCAGATAGCAGCTTGAAATTGGACCAAAATATATGTCTCTTAATATCTATCTTATTGAAAGTTTTGAAAAAACAATGGTACTTCGAGAAACCAGCTAGCATCTTGAAACTAGTCCACACAAGATATGTATTTCAATATACATCTCATTGAAAGTTGTGATAACTAAATGGTACTTTGAGAAACCAGCTAGCATCTTGGAACTGGCCCAAGATATGTCTTTCAATGTCTATCTTATTAGAAGTTGTGATACAACAATGGCACTTCGAGAAACCAGCTAGCAGCTTGAAACTGGGCTAAAATATATGTCTCTTAATATCTATCTTATTGAAAGTTTTTAAAAAACAATAGTACTCTGAAAAACCAGCTAGCAGGTTGAAACTGGTCAAAATATATGTCTCTTAATATCTATCTTATTGAAAGTTGTGATATAACAATGGTTTTCTGAACTGCAGAAACCAGCTTGGAACTGGTCCAAGATATGTCTTCTGAATCTATCTAATTGAAAGTTGTGATATAACAATATTATTTTGATAAACCAGCTAGCATCTTGGAACTGGTCCAAGTTATGTCTTTCAAATCCAACTTATTGAACGTTGTGATATAACAATGTACTTTGAGAAACTAGCTAGTATCTCGAAATTGGTCCTAGATATGTCTCTCAATATCAAGCTTATTAAAGGTTGTGATACACCAATAGTACTTCGAGAAACCCGCTAGAATCTAGGAACTGTTCCACACAAGATATGTCTTTCAATATCTATCTTATTGAAGGTTGTGATATAACAATGATACTTTGAGAAACAAGCAAGCATTTTGGAACTGGTCCACAAGATATGCCATTCAATATATATCTCATTGAAAGTTGTGATACAACAATGATACTTTGAGAAACCAGCTAGCAGCTTGAAACTGGTCTAAAATATATCTCTTCATATCTATCTTATCGAAAGTTTTGATGCAACATTGGTACTTTAGGAAACAGCTAGCAGCTAGAAACTGATCCAAAATATATGTCTTTTTACATCTATCTTATTGAAAGTTTCAAAAACAATGGTACTTTGAGAAACCAGCAATCAGTTCGGATCTGGTCCAAGATATGTTTTTCAATATCTATCTTATTGAAAGTTGTGAAACAACAATATTACTTTGAGAAACCATCTGGCTCCTAGAAATTGTTCAAAATTAGATATTCAAGGTAACACCTAAAATAAAGGTGTTTCGATAAGATACCCTAAAATTTAATTTGATAATAGGGAATTTTTGGTAATAATTTGAGCCAAAATCAAAGAGTTTAAAATATATTTTTAATCCTTTGAAAACAGGACGTTCATGAAATGTACTGGTCAATAATGACATTTAGGAACCCTGGTATTCATGCTCTCTATCTCTTCATATATCTACTCAAAAGGTTGAATTGATATGTGTTGTAGTAACCGTCTATTAGAACGTGACCTACGGCTGCTACCGCCGCGCAGAGCTTCATGGGTAATGTGTATGCTGTCGAAGAGTTTTATTTAGACTTTGATTGGGTTTTCAGTTAATACTTGGTTTTTTAGATGTTCAAAATAATATGTAGGAAAGGAAAGCATATTGAAGAACGAATGTTTTTTTTTTTAATAAAACAAACTTCCACTGTCCTAACTGAATAAATATTGGGAGGGCTTGACTCATCAGTGTTGAACCCTCCCAGCGGTTTGGCCAATTTAATCTAACAGACCTCTTCTTAGAGCTCTAATACTGTATTATACGATTCTTCTTTTTTATATAATATGCAAATTTTATTAAAATATAATATACGCCTTTTCAATTACTTCTTATGACCATGAAAAGCTCCTCCCTTTTAACGTCATTTTAAGTTTTGGAGAGAAGAAGAAATCACATTGAGCGATATCAGGAGAGTAAGGAGGATGCGGGAACACAGATACAGAGTGCTTGGCTAAATAGTCTTGAACAATAATGGTTCTATGAGCAGGGGCATTATCATGTAGCAAATTCCTCTTTTTTGATTTAAAGAGTTGGTTTCTTTTTCATCTTATCGCATCATGCAGGCGCCCAAGTATTTCTTTGTATGCCTGTTCATTAATAGTAACCCTCTCTTAAAAATAGATTCATAATAGACAAGTCCTTGATAATCGAAAAACAATACAAGCATTACTTTTCCTTTGGACATTTTCAAGACGAACTTTCTTATTCCTAGGAGAACATGGTGTGTGCCATTCGAGTGATTGTTTTTTGGTTTGTGGATAAAAAATAAAGCACCATCTTTCATCACCAGTTATTATTGTTTTTAAAAATACAGAATCATTATTTGCAGTTTCAATTAAATATTTTAAAATTGGTAATCTGGTTTTTCTTTGTTGATCTGTTAAATTTCGAGGGAAAAAATAACCACAAAGTTTTTTCATGTTTAAATGCTCGCCAATAATTTTTTGACAACTACCATACGAAATTCCAAGTATTTATGATATATTATAAATAGTCATATTTCTATCAGCAACAATTAAATCATGAACCTGTGCAATAATGAGATCTGTTTTTACGTCAATGACCGACCTGACCTTGAATCATCTGCGATGCTCTTGCGACCATTTTTTAAAACGTTTATACCAGAAATAAACTTGCGTTCGTGGCAATTTTTCTTTTCCATAAGCTTAATTCATTGATGCTAATGTCTCTGTGAAATAATTTTTTAATTTACCCGAAATATAATATTTTCCCTTTGCTCAAATGATGACATTGCAGAAACCGACGCGAGTTAAATACTTACAACAAAAAAATGCCTAAAATAAAAACTACGCATGCACATTTACTGGCGTTGCTAAATTAAATTATAGTTTTGGCTTTGTTTTTTTTTTTTTTTTTACAGTAAAATGGATTTTACATTTTCAAAAGTTGTTTTATATTTTATTTTTTAAAAGTTCGGCAACTTTTTGATCTTAACGTGTATATGCTACACTGAAGGGTGAATTCTCAGAAATTGCATTCAGGCAAACTCTCTCTATGGAAATAAACTTTGAGGACAATAATCTCTCACATAAACAATAAGGATAAAGCTAGTTATGTATCAATTAATAAAAATCAATAACCCGCCAGCTATATATTGAAAATGAAAGCATTTTGAAGAACGAATGTTTATTCACACATAAAACAAATTTCTATATATAGAAATGTAATAGATATTCCTAGCAAATGGCCCGCGGCAACCCGGGTGGCGGAATTCCCGTCTCCCTCAATGGTCACGGCGGCCCGACCAATCAGGAATAATTTTTAAATAAACAACTTTATCGCCTACAATATAAGTGAGACTTTTTATTTTACCAAGAGTCGACGACTAGAGGAAGCTAACAGAAGTAAAGACAATAGAAGTTTGTTTTATGTGCAAAAGAAACATTCGTGTTTCAATGCTCTCATTTCCTATATAAAGATGGAGCGTTATTTCTTTGTTTTAAAATAATGTTTTACATATAAATGTTTCGCTGACATTACCTGCAGTAGACATCATATCTTTTCACACTTCTATAGAGCCCTGGCCAAAAAAATCAACGACGAATTCGGTCATACGTTTTCAGGAATCAATCATGTCCACAAGTTGGTGTATCATGGACGTGTTCTAAAATGTCTTGACGAAGATGCCCAGGAATGACTGGCAACCATTTCTTCCCCAAAGGCTCATAATTTCTCTTGCATAGCACAGCTTACATTAACTGGTAGACATTTTATTGTGGACCTACTAAAGAATTTCCTTGGCTGTCATTATTCGAAGAAAGGTCAAGGCGGTCAATGACACCCATATCTACTTTTCATTGTGGGGATTCAATTTCAAAAGGGTTTCGCGACAGGGTATCTGCGTCATTGTGTTTGTGTTCACTTTTATCTACGTAATTGCCTATTCTTGAAATAGCAATTCCCATCTTGTAAGTCTTGGAAAGCCAACAGAGCTCATGGTTATCAGTCACTACAGTGAAGTATTTCCCAAATAATTTATGAAATGGCCCATAGGCTGCCAGATATTCTCTCTATGTAGTCAATATATTTCTTTTGGCTTTCTATGAGGTTCAAAATGCATAAGCAATGGCATTATCTTCTCCATTTTGTATATGCACCAGAACTGCTACAAGACACTTGCATCAATATGTAATTCAGTTGGACAGGTCTCGTTAAGAGTCCAAGAACTGGATCAGACGTTAATGTCTCTTCAAAATTTTCAAAACCTCCCTTCAAAAGAATTTCGGGTGGTTAAGCTCTGACAGAAATACTCTAAATCGGCGGTAGTAAGACCACAATTCCAGAAAACTTTTAACATTTTTTATTTATTTATTACAAAACACACGCTATATCCTATGTGGATATTTGCGTGTAAATGTTTCAACTATTTTATGTACATAGTTTCAATATATATATACAAATTATTTCTAGTTTTACAATCCGGAGTCCTACAGAGTGACCCGTTATCGGCTCACTTATTTATTGTTTTTCTGAACGACCTAGTTTCTTTATATGATGATGCGGTGCGGGAGCCGAGATACTTCCTTCCAGCCTGCTGGGATGATAGACCACGCCGCCGGCAAACATGCAAGCGGGGGCCAGGAAAAAGGAGATGACCACCGCTGCGTGGCGCAGCGTGGCAGATTGGCGGAAGACAATCAGAACCCAATAGACATTATAGGGTGTTTTCCTTTTTGTCTTCTATAAAAATGTAGCTAAAGCTTAATATTAATAAACACTAACTTTGAAATACTTTTCTGGGCCATTGCAGGACTAATAAATCGACACACCACATTGGTGTGCCAAGAAAAAAAGATAGGAGCGAAATAAAATGGACTGAAGAAGCTAAGGGTCATTTTGAAAAATGCAAACAAGCCCTAGCTAATACAGCATTGTTAGCCTACCCCGATGCTGAATTGCCCATCTCACTCTGTACAGATGCTTCAGATCGGGCAGTTGGGTCGGTTCTCCAACAGTTTGACAATAATATATGTATGAAAATTAGAAACTATTTTAGACGCGTAAGATTCTTTTTGAAATTAAACAACTTCTACTGCCCTTACTGCAATGGAAAAATTGCAGTAAGGGCAGTAGAAGTTGTTTAATTTCAAAAAGAATCTTACGCGTCTAAAATAGTTTCTAATTTTCATAACAGATGGCGCGCTAGTGCATCGTAATAATATATGTAACCAATAGCATTTTTCTCAAAAAAATTAAATCCTGCTCAATGCAATTATTCTATATACAGTTACGAGCGTCATGCGTTCTTCATCTCTGTTACCGTTTGCTTTTTTTTTTTTTTGAATGGCGCTCTCCTATTGGTTCGCTACGATGGCGCCGCCACTGCGCGAGACACTTTGTTTTTGACTTTGTCCCCCCCCCCCCCAGTCGCTTTTTGGTTTTTGTAATTATTGTGTTGGAGCGGGTAGCTCCTTAAATAAATGCATATATTAGTTAATAACTAAATGGAATCCTCTCTTTCTTTTTCCCAATAAGAGACGCCTACGGAAACCAACAGTATATAGACAGATAAAGCACATAGGCTATAGTTATTAACTAATATATTTTACACAAATAAATTTTACTGGCAATGCGTTTCTTTTAAATATCATCAAATATTATCTCTACAGACCTTACTGCAATGTTATGAGTTATTGAATGAGAGGGCTTGGCTCATCAGTAGTGAACCCTCTCAGCGGTTTCGCCAAATTAATCTCTAGACCGCTCTACTATTGTATTGGACTGGTTTTGTTATATACCCTACATTTTCTATGGAAGGCAGCTTAGGGGTGTTTAGTGAACTATGGACATAAGCTTATAGGTCTGTAGAGGTACATACATATAATTTCAAGGTATTGCATCGAGCAAAGCTCTTCCGCAAATATGTTTTCATAACCAATATATATTAGTAAATTAAATTTTATTGCCATCTATCGTTAATATTTTACACAAATAAATTTTACTGGCAATGCGTTTCTTTTAAATATCATCAAATATTATCTCTACAGACCTTACTGCAATGTTATGAGTTATTGAATGAGAGGGCTTGGCTCATCAGTAGTGAACCCTCTCAGCGGTTTCGCCAAATTAATCTCTAGACCGCTCTACTATTGTATTGGACTGGTTTTGTTATACTGATGAGCCAAGCCATCTCATTCAATAACTCATAACATTGCAGTAAGGTCTGTAGAGATAATATTTGATGATATTTAAAAGAAACGCATTGCCAGTAAAATTTATTTGTGTAAAATATTAACGATAGATGGCAATAAAATTTAATTTACTAATATATATTGGTTATGAAAACATATTTGACCTGTATCGACAGGTACACTGGATGGAAGTTGTTCCGCTACCAGATATGAAGTCTGAAACGGTGGCGAGAGCGTTCTACGAAAACTGGATTGTTAGATTTGGAGCACCGTATACAGTGATATCAGATCAAGTAAAGCAGTTTACTTCTCAACTTTTCAAAGATTTAACAGCACTGTGTGGTATCATACTTCGTCATTCCACGGCGTACCATTCTCAGTGTAACGGAAAGATTGAAAGGCTTCATAGAACCATCAAAACTGCCATTCGTGCCCACAATAATAATAAGTGGGCAGAAACGCTGCCAACAGTTCTCTTAGGCTTGCCTTCTGCTATCCACAAAGATAACAATAATTATTTGTCTCAAATGGTATATATCAAAACCATCAGACTGCCTGGCGAATTCTTTGATGATTCTAAACATCACCCGGGTGCAGAAGAATTTGTTCAACAGCTTAAAAGTCAAATGGAATTGCTCAAACCCTTGAATGAAAAACATCATTCGAAGACTAAAGTATTTGTCCATAAAGATCTGAAAACATGTTCACATGTATTTATCAGGACAGATCGAGTGAAGAAATCTCTGGAACCACCATATGAGGGACCCTTTCCAGTCCTTGCTAGAACGGACAAGTACTTCACCCTCAAAGTGAAAGGAAAAAATGTGACTATATCGATTGACCGATTGCAACCTGCTTACTTATTGGCAGATTCGGATAATCTAACTTCAGAACATCCACCTTCAGCAAGACCCATCGTGTCGGGAGCGCTGCCTTCTACATCGTCCCAACATAATTCTGACCCACCAGATGTAGAGAAGTACACAGCATTCCAAGGAACAGGATCAGCACCGGACCTGACTAAGACAAGATTGGAGAGAATAATCAAGAAACCCGTGAGATTTAAGGAGCAATAAACTATATTTCTCCTTATTTTTTCTTGCCTACATTGATGATGTATATATATTGTAATTAACCACTTTGTGCACAGAGTCGTGTCTTCGTCACTGGAAGGGGAGTACTGTGGAAGCCGAGAGACTTCCTTCCAGCCTGCTGGGATGACAGACCACGCCGTCGGCAAACATACAAGCGGGGCCATGAAATAGGAGATGACCAACGCTGCGTGGCAGATTGTAGGAAGTCAATCAGAACTCAATAGACATTATAGGGTGTTGTCCTTTTTGTCTTCCTATAAAAATGTAGCTAATGCGTAATATTAATAAACACTAACTTTGAAATACTTTTCTAGGCCATCGCTGGACTAATAAATCGACACACCAAAGCGAACATGCCAAGTATCTATTTACCTAATCATGGAAACATCACCTCCCTCTGTTCGCAGACGACATTGTACTTTTGGGAGAATCCAAAATAAATCTTCAGATAAATATTAATTTACTTCTAAAATATTTCGAAGAACATTTCTCAACTTTGAACCAAAAGAAAACAAAGGTTATGGAGTTTATAAATGGTGGTCGACTAGCTCGCTCTGACGTTTGGTTCTGGGGACAACTGCCTCTCACTACAACATCTAAATACACGTATTTGGGTTACCAATTGACAACTTCAAACTAAACAGGCGGGGCAACTTTTTAAAAACAAGTCGCTAAATGCCATTAATGCGGTTTGGGTAATATTGACCAAATCAAAAATCAACTCTATCAAACCCTCACTCAGGCTCTTGGATCAATGGTTCTCTCAACCTTGCTAAATGCAGCTCCGATTTGGACCAATAACCTTTCTTTTCTACATTTATTCATTCTACAGCAGCTCTTAAATTTATCTAGATATACTCCCGGTTATATACTGTGTATGGAATGTTTACGAACGACACTGGGAGTTACAGTGTTGAAATTCACTCAGGTTCTGGCTTAGAATTCTGAAAATAGACAATAGCTGACTTCCCCATCTATGTCTAACTCAACTACTGGAGATATAAAGAATAAGAAATATCTATATCAGGTTTGCGGAAAGTTTAGCCAACATACTTAATTAAAACTTTTGATTTTCTTGGTAAATTCACTGCAATGATATAAGCATGGTCCAGAGGGAAATTCCATCAATAGTCAAAATAACAACAGAACAATCTATTCAAAATGATCGGGTCAAAATAAAAAAATTCTAAGTTCTATCCTTACTATAAGTACTTACACAGTTCATTTTTGACTGTAAGCTATTTACTTAATGATCTTCCATTTCCAGTAAAACGCTATTTTGCACAACAGATAATACTCTATTCCTTTTTTCAGGAAAACAATATCAAAATCTTCAGTGAGGGGGATACAGTATACCATCTTTGCAAAGAAAAAATATAAATTGGGATATCTCGTTACAACTTTGAGTGCCAGTATATTAGTGAAGAAAGAGAGACATTCTTCTCAAAAGTAATCGACAACCAACCTACTTCAGTGCAAAGTATTATTCAACCAGCGCCATATCAAGTCAAAAGGTTTCTGTCTCTGTATAACTTTTACATCATTTTATATCATCATTTTTACTCCACTACATGATGGTGATTGATCATCGTGAGGATATCGTTGCGAGTGGGCAATGAGAGGAGAATCTGTAAAGGACTGGTGGTAAGGAGCAGGTTAAGCGAGCAATGGAATTTCAGCGGTCCCTAGGCTCGCACCCTGGCCATCTATTCTTTTGATTTTGGCTTGGAGAGGCCCCTGGTTCGCTCCTGTTTGGTCTCTGTGTGCCTTCCACCACAACTGTTAGGAACCAATTCTTTCCTAGTCTATCAATCGAGCAGAGTCAAACACTAACACCTCTAAGAAAATCAACACTTTTAATTTCCTTTCATAACTAACTCATTTACATCATTAAAAACCAATTTATATACATGTAAAACCGTCCAGTCATCTGGTCAAAATATAAATAAACTAATCTAGGAAAAAACAACTTATAAAATCCTAACAATGCCCCCCCATTTTAAAGTTGTTTTCATACCCTCATCGGAGGCCTAGAGTGGTCAAGATCCTGGTTAGTTTAACTCTTCCAATTCCCCCAGTTAGAATATCTGCAATACTCCCTCCGCCAAGCCGCAATTCTTGAAGATTTTCTTGGGATTACAGTTTCATTCTGGCCTTCCTCTTCGTCTTCTCTCCTCAGTTCTTCGTCTCCACAGGCCTGCTCTTCATCCTCTTTTCGTTCTAAGTTATTCAGATTTCTCTCTACCGATATTGCTTCTTCATCAGTCCCTGAATATCCTCTTGGGATCGCAGCTTCATTTCGACCTTCCTCGTCTTCCTTCTTAAGTTCGTCTTTCTGATTCCTTTCCACCAATTTCGTATCTTCCCCATTTACAGATTCATAGTCTTCTTCAAAATTATTATTTAAAACCTGGAAAAAATCAGTTTCATGTGAAATTTGCTTATCGACTTTCTTAGTTGGGAAAACATCTTCTCTAAATCTGACATTTCTGGTCACGAAGACCTTATTGTTTCTGAAGTCCCAAACCTTGTATCCCTTGACTCCTTCCGGATAACCAATTAAAACACATTCTCTGCTTCTTGAGTCAAATTTGGATCGACGCTGGTCGTTGTATGCCCAGGTCTGACAACCGAAAACTCGGATATGCTCAATCTTCACCGGCCGTTCGGTCCACATTTCTTCTGGTATTTTGTTACTTATCGCCTTGCTAGAACATTTGTTTCTCAAGTAACAAGCTGTATTTACGGCATCTGCCCAGAATGATTTGGGAATCCCTGATTCAAGCAAAATGCATCTTGCTGTGTTTAGCAATGTTTGATTCATTCTTTCTGCAGTTCCATTTTGCTGAGGTGTTCTTGGAACTGTAAGTTGTCGTTTGATGCCATTTTCATTAAGAAATTTATTAAATTCGCCATTAACATATTCCGTCCCATTATCACTTCTTAAGACTTTGATTTTTCTGCTGTGGTAATTCTCAACACTGTTCTTATATTCTTTAAATCTTTCAAGGACCTCTGATTTAGATCTCATAAAATATACTGTAGTGTAATGGGTGAAGTCGTCTATGAACGTCACAAAATAATTGTTTCCTCCCTTCGACATTGGGCTAATGGGACCCACTACATCCGAATGGATGAGCTCCAAAGGTGATGAAGTTCTCTTACTTTCGACAGGCTTGGAAGGAAATGGGAGTCTTCTCATTTTACCTTCAAGGCACACCTCGCACTCTGCTGTGTCACTCACATTTTGGAGATCCCTTTTGTAAACGTGTCCCAGTCTTCTGTGCCAGATATCTGCACTAGGTGACTTCACTTTTGCTATCTTAAGTTCTTCCACTGTATAGATTCTGCCTCTTCTATTAGATTTCAAAATTAACCCGCCATCACTACCAAAAACAGAGGCCTTGCCATTCTGGAATAAAACTTTGTTTCCTCTTTCCTCAATCCTTCCAACAGACAAAATATTTCCGTCTAACTCAGGAACGTATAAAACGTTTTCCAAGAACAAGGTTTCACCTCCATATTCGTGACCGAGTTTGATTGTTACATCACCCATCTCTGATACTTTTATTTTCTCATTGTTAGCCATTTCTACTGAAGTTGAAATACTTTTTGTGTTCGTCAATTTCAGTCTGTTCGACGTCACATGTTCAGTAGCTCCACTGTCCAGAAACCAGATATTCTGCGAATTATTGTCTTCAAAGCCGTTCGCAAATAGGACCTTATGAGTCAGGTCTAGCGTACCTTGTTTCAGCATACCTTCGCTAATTCTCCTTGAGGAGTTGGCAAATCTGCAATTCCTAGCTATGTGCCCTAATCTGCCACAACTGAAACACCTTATCTGCCTGGAGATACCTTCGCTAATTCTCCTTGAGGAGTTGGCAAATCTGCAATTCCTTGCTATGTGTCCTAACCTGCCACAACTGAAACACCTTATCTGCCTCGGGTAGTTATAATTTTCCCTTTTCCCTTCCGTCCACGTATTATGATAATTCCTTGGTTGATCATATTCAAATATTTTTCGCTCTTGACATGGTGATTTGCATGTATCCTCTTTTCTTCTTACCGCAAAAGCGCAATTAGGATCTTCTTGAGGAATTTGACGCTGTTTCTGTCTTTTTTCTTCTAAAAGTAACTTGGATTTTACCACACTAGTAGATAGCTTCTCTTCTTGCTGTTCTAAACTGAGAATCAGCGGCTCGTAACTCTTTGGTAATCCCAATAGCATAATCAAAGCTAATTCGCCATCCCCAAATCCATGGTGGCATTTTGCTAATTTTCTATGACATTCCATTATTCTCGCGAAATATTCCTTCATGTCTTCGTCATTTCTTTTGACAATATTGAAAAACTCTCTTAGTAACTGTAATATGTGCAACAAGCCATATTTTGTGTGGATATCCTCCAGTATCTGCCAAGCATCAATCGCTCGCTTGCAATCACCGATATCATCTAGGAATGAATCTTCAACTGCTAATAATATGACAGACAATGCCAAGCTATCTTTCCGCTTCTGTTTTTCTGTAGTTTCCCTAGGAAATCCAGGCTCAATCGCATCCCATATATCCTTCTGGATTAAAATAGATTTAGTTCTTATAGCCCAGGAATAATAATTATTACCATCAAGTTTAGGTATTCTCAACTCGTCAGCCATTGATTTTCTCTAGTTATGCAAATTTGACAAAAAATTATAACTCAAAGCTTTTCTTCTTCGTTGCACAAAGTTCAGTCTTTAAATCACTCAAATTTCTTATAATCAAATTCTATTCTCTATCTTAGTTAGCCTAACAAACTTTTCTTCTTTGGCTTTCCCTTCAGCTTTAACTTCAGCTGTTTCTTCTTTAGCTTAACATAAACTTCAAATTTTCTTTCTTCAGCTCTAAATTCTTTCTAAGGCGCAGTGGAAGCGTGCTGGGCCCATAACCTGTTAGGAACCAATTCTTTCCTAGTCTATCAATCGAGCAGAGTCAAACACTAACACCTCTAAGAAAATCAACACTTTTAATTTCCTTTCATAACTAACTCATTTACATCATTAAAAACCAATTTATATACATGTAAAACCGTCCAGTCATCTGGTCAAAATATAAATAAACTAATCTAGGAAAAAACAACTTATAAAATCCTAACAACAACTACCCTTCTTACCTTTAACCAAGTGTTTATATATATTAAATCTTTTATTCCATCCATATATATATATGAAAAAATAGTTCAGGTGTTGATATTAAAAACAAAAGAGGCATATCCTGACCATGCTCACATGAGCTTTTCTAGATGGCAGAGCGCCATCTAGTAGAGCAAAAATAAACTAAACGTTTTTTTAACTTGCTCCATGATATTAAGCCAACCCAATTTCTTAAATTTCTTAAATACCCATTTTTTGATTTCTCAGGAAGCCTCTGGGACAAAATTTTGGTCGTAGATGTACAGTCTGCACCATGGTGATGAGGGCCAACAGCCCAAAACGCATTGGTAGTTGACTTTTCTTGATTTATCAAGAAATTGGGCTGGCCAAATATCATGGAGAAAGTAAAAATAAACATTTAGTTTATTTTTGCTCCACTAGATGGCGCTCTGCCATCTAGAAAAGCTCGTGTGAGCCTGGTCAGGATATGCCTCTTTTGTTTTTATTATACATGTATATGTATATATATATATATATGATAATTTAAACCAACAACCCCATATTGTGTATATAACTTATAATAAGATTTAATGTTGTATAATAGAAACACATCTGTAAATGATTATACGTATTATTGACATGTGTCTTTGCATCATCATATGTAATGTAATTTGTACAAACTGAGGATAAATAAATAAAATCTGTAATAGATTAAAAGTTGAGCTAAGCAAGAGATAGAAGTCATAACGTCAAAATCAGATAGATTTAGAATTCCCACAACAAGCTCTAAAAATGGACCAGACCACCCACACTTCACATATGGTGGAATGCAAAGCCCCTCTCACACCTGGTGACATGCAAAGCCCCCTTTCTCAGAAACGGCCCCCTGTCACATAAGCCCCCCACCCCCCCCGTCTTAACCTATAAATACAGTCCCTTTACAGTCACTTGACAGTTAGTTCACCCTCAACGCAAGCTCACGTCGGTTGTCACCAAGGTCCTCCTCATTCACCATGTAGACTTGTAAGGACTCTTCTATCTCCATCTTTCGCTCCTAGCTCAACTTTTATCTATGCACGGAACTTTCTTAGTGCAACTGTGTCTTAGTTTTTTGTGTGGACATTCCCAAGCTTTCCACTCTGCCTCGACCATGACTGCCTGTATTTTGTGAGAACTTTTAAAGGTCTTCCAAGGTGCAGAGAGGTACTGGAAAACTCTACATCCTGACTGTTCCTCTCGGTTAACACAGTATAGCGAGAGTCGACACTTCATCATCACAAAGTTAATCGACAGGATTCTACAAGAGTCAACAGGACTTCAACTTATTACATATATCTACTAGGAGAGAGAGATAGATTGAAACTTTGCAATCTATAACCAGGCTACTCTGTGGATTTGGCCAAAAGCACACTATAAACAGGATAGATTCAGGCCCAGGGAAAAAATTAGTGTAATATAATAAGGGAAATATTAAAAACAGAGTTTAACTGTGGTCTCTCTCTTGACATAACGGAGTGTGAAACATCTAAACATAATTGAGATGGTGGTAAATAATTAATTCAGATAACACTTTTATTAATAATCAACATGTTCAACCATCAAATAGGCTATAGTACAGTACTATATAATAAATACAAACATAGTAGAAAGAATTCCCACAAAATAACTAACACACTCTTTAGATATAATATCCCTTGACTATATTATTGAGAAGACTAAAATATATACATACAGAATTAAATTTAAAATAAATACTTTGTAAAAGATAATCTAAATTAAAATAGAAAAATATTAAAGATTGTTTATTTAATAAAAAAAAAACCTGAATCATATTTTTAATTAGTGATTATCTTATATTTGGTCAAAAAAAAAGTCTTTGTTCTAATATATAAAAAATAAAACATTAAATGTGTTCGAATCTTAAAAAAAACAATCAACAAAACCAATATATACAGTTCAAGTTATTTATCACAAGTTACAGTATAAGCATTTGTTCATTTTGTGTGTGAAAGAAGCTTTTAAAATATCTGCCAGTCATGAGGAGTTACTTATAGTTTTGTATGCCCATCACTGAGAGATCAATTTTTACATTTCTCTCCACATGTATTATATTTGTTACATGGTATAAAACATGTGTATTCTGCCATGTGAACATCATAAGGTGATGATAAGGCACAATTTGGATTATAGATTATAAATTTGGTCTTATTATCTTGTGATCATAAGGTGATGAAAATCTGAATGAGAAAAAAGAATTGATTCTCATATTCTCAGTGATAGGCCTAAATTTATATGGGGGGTTAAAATTTAGATATTATATATATAATATGTATGTTTATGAATATTTTTGTAAAATAAATATTTTGAAGATGCAATCGTCTTATAAAATAAAAATTGAAAAATAATAATTTATCACATCAAGTAGTTTATTCTCAATCACTTTGAATAAAAATCACAATATAAATATTTTCACTGTTATATAGAAAATTTTAAAAATTAATCTTATGAAAAAAAAAAATGTAATCAATTATACATTTTTACAACAATATAAAACAGCATATTGTAAACTATGGTTAAAAATGGTTATTTAAATTATATACAGTAGAACTTGGATAATTTGAACATCTTTAATTCAAATATTTAACTTGGTCCCTTTTATTCAAAACATTTTTAATTCAAATTTTTGGATAATTCAAATTATTTTTTTGTCTCCTGGCTTCAAATTATTCAAGTTCAACTGTAATATATTATACTAGAAGGGTGACCCGGGATTGACCCGTGTGCATATCTACCCGAGTGATATATATTTAGATAAGATTTTTTTTTTTATAATTGTTTGTTATTAGCATTATCTATTTGTTTGCATCAGCATAATTTAATCTAATCTTTGATAGAGGGCGCTGTTCGTGAGCTAAGTAGAATAATTCGAATATATAGTTTTAATAATTGATTTTTCCATTTTTTAAAATAGCCTATCGTCTTCCCCGTATTTTTTTACCTATGTATGGAAATTTTGGTTTGAATTAGTGAACTACTGTGAATTTGTATACCGGACATACAAACAAACAAACATACAAACATTGATTTTTATATATATAGAAGATATTGCTACTAATTTTCATTTTAAAAAATACTTCTTTTTTGTAATGGCAACATTAAAGTGGTTTTTAAAATCACTATGCTAAACACTTATTTGCAATTCTTTAATCTTAACCAAAAAGCAATAAACACTCACTTGTATAAGTGGAGAACTCCCTTTCAATACGGCACAAGAGGTATACATATGTTATTGGCATGCAACAAAAGGCAAAAACAACATTTTCAATACATGCTGTTTAGAAGAAGAAAAACTGTCTTAACTTGTCAAGTGAAGATTTTTCAGAAATATTTACTTTTCACACTTTAGCATTTAAATATATTTTTTAAACATTTTGACCCAATTAAATAAAAATATATACAGTAGAACCTCCCTGTAAAGGACATCTAATTGCAGAGCCAAAGTGTCCTTTAGGGAGAGGTGTCTTCTTTCTGGATAGTTTGTAAATAATAAAAATGGCAATTTTTGCAAATGAAAACTGTTCTTTGTAGAGAGGTATCCTCTAGCGCGAGGGTCTTCTTGTGAAGGTTCTACTGTATTAAGAAATTAACAATTGGCTTCTAAAATGTGCAAATTACTAAAAACAATGTGCAAAATTTATTTGAACTAGAACAAAATGAAATGGGGTTTCATAAGCTGGTTATTAGAAGAAAAAAAAAGGTGCCAAATAATGCCTTTTAGAATAATTTCATTATGACCCATGTCTAATGCTGGTGGAAATACACAAATACACCTTCAGACAGGTATCATTTAGCTATTATCAGATACAAAGCTAAACTTGTTTGACTTTCTCCCAACAAACTTCAATATTCTGTAAGAGAGAGAGAGAGAGAGAGGTGGAAAAAATACATAACTTTTCTAACAATTTTCAATATCTTCACAAAACTTTTAGAACCATTTTGAATATAGTAGAATGGGCTTCTGTACTAAAAACAGTTTGAATTTCCTTAGAGGGAGGTTCTACTGCACCAGCAATATAAAAAAAAATTCAAGAATTATTTTTAATAATGTGTCCCCCCCCCCCCCCCCCCAAAAAAAAATGGAGTGAATGATACTAAATATTGTTTGCACTAATATTACAAATATTTATAGTTTTTATTAAAAATGATATTGTACATAATAGAGAAAGAAGCCTTGGGAAGCAAATCTCTGCCTTTGAGAGATTGCAAAAAATTACAAGTTTTTTTCTAAGAAGTATTAATATTTTAAAAATATATTAGAAATAATAAAGTAATACACCTTGAATATTACATAAGAATCACAAGAGATATAACAAGAACAAAACTTCTAAAAGTATTAAACACAAGGTAATAAGACCAAATCCAAATAAATAAATAGTGTGTGACGTTTCGGTAACAGCGTTGTTACCATCTTCAGACAAAAGTACTTCAGTACTTTTGTCTGAAGATGGTAACAACGCTGTTACCGAAACGTCACACACTATTTATTTATTTGGATTTGGTCTTATTACCTTGTGTTTATAATCTACAATCCAAATTGTGCCTCATCAATTCTAAAAGTATTCTTTTCATGACATTACAATAATGGCATTGCTTCAGTTTTGAGATGTTATGGAACGTGTGGAAATTTCATGGTGTATACTTTGAATAGCTCTTTAAGATATACTGAAGCTTGAGACTTTTGACAGTTTGAGAAAAAAGGCATTTTCTGATTGTGCAACTAAAAGTCGCTGATGTCTTGCGCCATCTATCAGAATAAATATCAACTAATTGTTGATTTTTAAATATTCCAAAATTGGCGCGATCCAAGTACAAATTCACTTTTGTACTATTTTTCACATTGATTGGCATTTTCGCGCCCTTCCTGCCTAAATACATGTTTCATATTTTTTCAAGATGCCCCAAAGACCACCTTTTTTGGTCGTTGAGGTAGAGCTTGCACCACGCTCATGAGGGACAACAGCCCAAAATGCGTACGTGGTTAGCTTTTCTTGATTAATCAAGAAATAGTATTTTGCCAATTTTGGAATAATCAAAAATCAACGATTAGTTGATATTTATTCCAATAGATGGCGCAAGTTATCAGAAACTTTTAGTTGTACGATCAGGAGATGCCCTTTTCCTCAATTTATCCACCTGATCCAAGTACAAATTCACATTTGTACTATTTTTCGCTTTTGATCGTGTCTGCTGGGGATAAGTAGAGCTCATCAATGGATGAGTTAATACAGTCAATAATATGGTGTATAAATTCTTAATAATGAAAATATCTTATAAAGTAGTTCAATTACACATATATATATCATTATAATGTTTAAATAGAAAATAGAGCAATACATTTTCTATAATAGGCATATTTTGGATCAAAATATTTATCTGTTATCTCAATTGGCAATGCATCATCTTCCTCAGAGATCAATTAATTATGGAAAGAAAATCTGATGATGTAACTGAATGATGACTTGCTGCCAAACATCAACTTATATATTGACATTGAATGTTTCATTCATAGAAAGTGGCCATGGCATTTCTTGAATTAACACACAAAAAATAACCACCAATATACACATTTCAGGCTGTTGGCTCTTAGCAGCATGTGTGATACAAGATGTACATAACAACCCAAGTAAAACCACAACACTTTCATTTATGCACATTTGATCTATTCCCTTTTGGTGAGTTTTTACATACAGGCTGCATCATAATGATGAGTGCCAAAACTCAAAATACATATTTCTCTTGTTAATACAACAATGTGCATTGACCAATTTCCAGAGAAGAAAATGTTCAGTTGATATTTTTCCTATAGATAACAGAAAGTCATCAAGCATCATTAGTTGCAGGAGATATCATTTTATTAAGACCTTCTATATGTTTTATCTCTTCTTCAGAGAGGTTCTGGTAACACTACATTGTTACCACCACCAGACTAGAGCACTGGAAGTAACACAAATTACTAAGTCCTCTAGTCTGATGATGGTAACAATGCTGTTACCCAAACTTCTCTTTACCGCATTGATTGGTTTTATTATATCTATGTATATAAAAATCAATGTTTGTATGTTTGTTTGTTTGTATGTCCGGTATACAAATTTGCAGTAGTTCACTAATTCAAACCAAAATTTCCATACATAGGTAAAAAAAATACAGGGAAGACGATAGGCTTTTTAAAAAATATATAAATCAATTATTAAAACTATATATTCAAATTATTCTACTTAGCTCACGAACAGCACCCTCTATCAAAGATTAGATTAAATTATGCTAATGCAAACAAATAGATAATGCTAATAACAAACAATTATAAAAAAAAAATATTATCTAAATATATATCACTCGGGTAGATATACACACGGGTCAATCCCGGGGCGAAGCCCGGGTCACCCGTCTAGTATATTATATTTTGATAAATCTCCCCTCAATAATGATGCCAACTATATATATAAGTCAGCAGCATACAGCAAAGAATAGAAACATGGAACACAACTAGTACAAAACATAGATAAATCATGGATTACAATAAGAACCAGATACCATTGCTAAGAAGAGACCAAAGGTAAACTTTATTAACTCGTAGATTTTACCTCTGATATCTTCTTAGCTATAAATCATGGAATATAACCCAAATTATTAATGGAAATATTAATTTGATCATCAGCCTCTGTGCCTTTATTAACATCAAGATTTTATAATAGGAAAGATGTGGTTTTCATAGAGAATTTATTATTTAGTTTTTAATATAAATATTCAACACAGTTTAAAACTGGCTGTGTATCTGTTTATTGAATGTGGGCTGTAATGAAACAAATTTTGAGACAATACTTCTGACCAAATTGGTAAATAATTTGTACCACTATTTTTTTAAGGCACTTTAAATAATAATAATAATATATATATATTTTTTTTAAATCACATTTTTATTTGAAAAATATAAAAGTTTATCCCACAAGTTAGTCCCATTTGTTATAAATAGAAAATCTCATTTGTTTGTGTTGGACAGTGTTACCCCCCCTTGAGGTTTTGAGCCAAAAACTTTCAGAAATATTCTAAATTATTTCAAATATATATATGTATATCATTACACACCTATATATTAAGAAAAAAGCATCTCCTTATCATGCAACTGAAAGTTGCTGAAGGCTTGCGCCATCTATCAGAATAAATATCAACTATTCTCGTTGATTTTTAATTATTCCAGAATCCATTAATTTATGCACCTTGTCCCAGTACAATATTACATTTGTACTATTTTTTCACATTGTGTAGCGTTCTCACGCAATTCTGGCCTTAACTACCCGTTTCATGATTTTTCAGGATGCCTTAATGACCAATTTTTTGGTCGTTGATGTACAGCTTGCACCACGCTGATGAGGGCCAACAGCCCGAAACGCGTCCGTGGTTAGCTTTTCTTGATTAATCAAGAATGGGTATTTGGCCAATTCTGGAATAATTAAAAATCAACGAGAATAGTTGTTATTTATTCCAATAGATGGCGCAAGCCATCAGCAACTTTTATTTACATGATAAGGAGATGCTTTTTTCTTAATTTATGCACTTTATCCCAATACAATATTACATTTGTACTATTTTTTCACACCTATATATGTATATATATATTTTTTTTTTTAACAAAATAATTATATGTGCATAGGCCTATTTAAAATATTTTAAAATTTAACATATTTTAGAATAATTTCTCATCCACATCAAGTAATTATACATTTTTAAAATCAAATGGACCATCATTTAAAAGTCTAATTGACCAAATAAAGAGTTCCAAATAATTGCACTGTCATCATGAGTGTGAAAGTGGAAATAAAGCTGAAACATATAATAACATTATAATATGATGCATTAGCACACTATCATTTATCATTGCAGTAAGGGCAGTAGAAAATTATTTAATAAAAAAAAAATCATATGGGTCAAAAAAATAGTTTCAATTTCATATAATATTCAATATATATATAACAATATACAGTGGACCCTCGGTTTGCGAGCATAATCCGTTCCAGAGCCATGCTCGTACTCCAAAACGCTCGTAGTGCGAAACTAATTTCTTATTTTTAATAATTGAAACTCGGGCAATTCTTCTTGCTACGAACAATTGCACAGTTTCCCACATTTTACATATTTCCCGAATCTGATCTGAAGGGAGGGATCCCAGTGAATTTTCATCCATCACGATTACGGGCAACCATCACGAGTTGCTCGTAATGCGAAATTTCACTCGTAATCCGAGGTAAAATTTTTCAAAAAATTTTGCTCGTACTGCGAAAAGCTCGTACTCCAAGGTGCTCGTAAACCGAGGGTCCACTGTAACAATTTTATATAACTTGTTTACAACACTTTTTTTTATGACTTAAATACTAATGAGAGAAGGAGAAGAATCTCCTCATAAATATTTAGAAAATAGTTTTAAAATTGAGTGAAGTGTAATATCTAATTAATCAATTTTCACATTAATGACACATACCCTCAAACACACCTGACTGTCTTTCCAGAACACACTTTCCATTGAACATTGTCTAGTGTTTATAACTAGTAACTAAGATGGGGTTATTCAAAAAAGGAATAGAAAGTATGTTTGAAATAAGGGCTACACAAAACTAGTTTCTGTCATTTTGATAAATAAAAAAAAAAGGTAATGATAAGTTAAAAAGACCACATCCAAATAAATATATGTGACATTTCGGTAACAGCATTGTTACCATCTACAGACCGAATTGTACTGATTGAAAACAAAATTATATACATTTTTAAATAGTTAGTACTGGTATATATCAGTTGTGAAAAACAAGAATAGAATTTATATGCGAGTACTCTCTCTAATAAGAATAAAAATAAATAAATTATTTCTGAGAATTTTTTGGAAATATTTGTCAGGAGATGGTAACAACAATGTTGCTTTATCAATTTGGATGTCATCTTGTTATCTTATGTTTCTAACTATGATCCAAATTAAACTTTATCACAAATATGTCAAGAAAGTTTAGAGATTGGTGGAGCGAAAAAAAGAATAATAATAAATAAGTATAAGTGGAAAGACTTAAGAATTTGATTGGTTTCTAAAAGTTAAGACACAAGAATACATAGAATAAATACACAGAAGCGAAACCTTTTCTAAAATGGAGTTGAAAAGTATTACATACTTGAGTTGAACAGAAAACATCTTAGGTTGAGAGAGATTTGACAAAGCCTTCAATTTTCAGGCTAAAGGTCACAGCTTCAGAAAAACAACTGAAACTTTAAAGATTTAGAAATATCATTAAAAATAAAAATATGGTATTCTAATAAGTAGGAGTGGGTCATAATGAATACGTGGGGAGTTCTCAACCAACATTCCCAATGGACGTGTGGGAATTTTAACTTTTGCTTTGTGTAATTCTTAATGCTTCACTTTTTGGAGTGTTTTTTCCCTTGATTGTTATGAGGCTTTTGGTATTTCTTTTTATTTTCTTCCTTCACCTTCTGCATATTTTGCTCAAATATGTCATAGATGATCTTCTCCAGATAAAAGATCTGCCATTGGAGGCCTCGGGTGATGCACACAAGGTTGCCGTTACTCTTGGTGGCAAAATCCAGATGCTCAACTCCAGTCACATCCTTAGCCACGCTCTTCACAGACCCAAGGTTTTTTGTAGGTAGCTTGTTTGGATCCAGTTGGAGTATCTCTGCATTCCGAGGGACTAGAGGCATCCAGTTCTCTTCGTCTTCTGGTTTCTTCTTCCTCAGGCCCAGGTACTGGGGGTCAAGTGTGTAAGGTAGGCAGCTGAGGGTGATACATGCCTGAATTTTCAGCTTTTTAAAAAACTCTTCTTCCGTCTGATTTTTTAATTTAACATCGCAGAATGCCTGCCACTTGAAGAAGTTCATTAGATGCAAAAGAAGATTTTCTGTTTGCCCGTTGTATTTTTGCTTTAAATCTTCTTCACTTATGAAGCGTGCATACATTTGTTCCAGGAAGGTATTCTCTTCCGAAGTTATAGGATTGGGTCCGTGTCCGATAAAAGCATCAGCCCAATTTTTTATCGCTTTAAGAGGACCCCATTTTGAAGAGACAGAAACCCATTTTTGGTCATCATAACTCACTGAAATATCTGAGGTAAGATGGCTGAGGGTATTTTCTAAGCTGCTGTTGGGGCTTTTGGCTTTTGCCACTTCGCAGAGCACTTCAGCAATGCACCATGGGAAGCTGAGATCAGTAGGTGCCTCATCTGTGTAGGTCACCATGTACCAGGCACTGGCCAGCTTCAGCCGCACAGTTGGACCAGGGTGGCGGATACAGAATTCATCGAAGGTACCTCTTGTGTTCCTCACCAGCTCCAAGATATTTTTCTCCAGGATGGTGTGGAGTCTCTCCATCTCACTATTGGTGGTGATAAACCTGGAGGAGATGTGGTCTGCCAGGCACTCCTCTAGAGTGGAAACTCCGTGGGTGGAGAGTAGGGAGTGAAGAGTTGCCTCATATTTCCTCTTCTGTTCCTTAGCCACTTCCTCAAATTCCTTCCAGCCTTTGTACTCAAAGCACTTGGAAGAGACCACAGGCACTTCCAAACAGTGGATTTGAGTCGGCAAGAAATAATTTGCCTTCCGGTATAGCTTTCCTAAAATATTTTTAGAGCGATACGTAGGCTTATGGGTTCCTTTTTCCATAAAGTCAGGGTATTCATTTGGCTTTTCATCATTTTTTAAGGATTCCATGTAGCCTGTCTTGAGATAATCAAGAGCCAATGATATTTTCTTGGCAATACAATTGCATTTTTTGGAATAGATGCCTTTCCTCTCACAGTCTCCAGCCACCAGATGGGCATTAGAATATTTCCCAATGTTGTCTTTCAGAATGTAATTGTATACGGCTTTGGTCAGGTCTTTAATCTAGAACATAGCAGTTGTTAGGCCAGGGTGGCTGCTAGCTACTCACATGCAGACCTCCACTCTATCAGGTTGTGGTTGCTTGCTGGCAGAACTGGTGTAATCCATGGGGTCGTCGTTAGAACAAATGAAATCTTGGTCCCATATGACCACGTACTCATCCCCGTCAAGATCTCCTCCTGACACACCATGGTGAGATTTCAGGACCAAGGGTGAATAACACTCAATGGAAATAGAACAGAACCTTGAACGAACAATTAGAAACCTGTTGTATGTAGCAATAAACATTTAATCCTTAATTTTTCCCCTGCAAGCATAGCTCTGTTGAGTGGGAACTTTTCAAGCATTTAGTGCAGTAGCAACCTCAATGTAGGCTCACAATTCAATTTTATACCATTTATTTTTATACCATTGATGAGGTACATTTTGGAATCTAGATAAGAATCAGAAGGTAACAAGAACAAATTCAAAAACAGCCATGTTTTACCAAAACATAACTTCTAATTTGACTTTGGTCTTGTTACATCATATGACTTTTATATATTTTTATTGAATAAGTTCCTATTCATACAAAATGATAAAATTTGGGAACAATAAAAAAAATTATAAAAAGCTTTTATTTTTAAAAAAGGCACTAAACACTTGCAAATTCAACTGATTTCATAACTCATCTCGTAGAATGTTATGAAATGTGTCGTCCCAGTACTGATGAGAGCTATAGCCCAAAACCATATTTTAAAGTTTAACTTTTGTCTGAATTTCCTAAAACTGGTGTTGAGGTTTATTCTTTATTATCACCTTTTTTTTTTTTTTTTACTGAGGTGATAAACATGATGCATATTTAAAAGGAGAGGTGCCATATGGATACCATCCTTCCCTTCCCCACCTCTATGCTGTATATAGAATTATGTTTTTTGAATTGGTTACAGTTTTAATCCAGTTATTCTCACAAGGTAGTAAGACCAAATCCAAATAAATAAATAGTGTGTGACGTTTCGGTAACAGCGTTGTTACCATCTTCAGACAAAAGTACTGTAAC
>CP092869.1:30830160-30895494 GCA_030710605.1 Cordylochernes scorpioides | reverse complement strand
ATGCCCGAACTATTCGATGATGGTTATATAAACTGAGGTATGGAAAGAAAGTCATGTTGGAAGTAGTCCTGCTATCAGCAGATATGGAGGCGATGGCAAGTGAAGGACGAGATAGACTCTGGTTGTAGAGATAAGTCTGAATTTTATTTTATACGTGGTACAGGCCATGATAATCATGGTGGGTAGAAGTTGGCGACTGGTTTAACTGTAAGTGCACCACACGTCTACACGTGTGAAAAGCAGTTAGACTTTGCACTTACAAATGTGCCAGAGCCCTGTTTGGTTACTAGCACTCACTAGTGGGGTTGGACTTATGCAAGATTCGCTAGCCATTGGAGTCTTTTTTATTATTAGAAAAAAAAAGTGTCTAATGCGGGATTAAATCCCGGGTCGTAGCGGTCGAAAACCAATGGTTCAGACGACCCTTCCACCGACCCCCTATAGAAAAATTAGAGGTTTCACTAAAGGTGGTAGTTCCTGCCTCTCTTTGCATTTTACCTAAATTTAAATTTTGACATTATTTAAAATTTCCTGGTAAATATTGTGAACCAACTACCATTTGATTTTGATATAGTTATAAATATGAAAATTCGAGACTATTATAGACGCGTATGATAGTTTAGAATTTTCATAACAGATGGCGCGCTAATGCATCATAATATTTATAAATAGTTTAAACATTTATACGCGAATATCCTCATAGGATATAGCATGTGTTTTGTAATAAATAAATACATTTGAATTTAATAAAGTCATTTCAAATAGTTTATTCTTATGACATAGCCTATTGTGCCAAATATAAAATGTATTTCATCTGTGTGTGTTTTGAAGGAAATTGCAGCAATAATTTCAGTAGGCTTCTTCTTAGTTCTAGAGAACTTAATGGTAAACAAGGCGTTAGTTGAATTACCAAAACAAAGGTGTTTTGCTTCTTTAAAGTATAATAATGATCCATTATTATTGAAAGCAACTTTTTAGACAAATTTTCGGACTAAAAATGAATTTGTTCACAAATCAGGTCCAAATTATTTATTGCAGTTTGACATTGTTTGCTTCCTCCATTTGTATAAAATGCTTCATTTTAACAGGTCATTCGACTGATGATTTTATACTTCTTCCATTTTCAAAGTGAAATCTGTTATTAGTCACGTGTGAGATAAATGCAGAGTGTCCAATTGCCAAATTTGAGAATCCGAAAATGGTGAACAAAATTCTGGATTGAAAGCAAATTATCGTTTTAAAGTATATAATTGTCCTTGAATCTCTGATAAATTAGCTTCTCCTTCATTCTTTTGTTAAAATGGAATCCCCCTTTTTTGATCTGTTATTAGTATATCTATTAGAAGCCATCTTTTGGGGGGGGGATTGTACCGACATCGGTTTTGGAGATGGCCAGGTTTATAGTATATGACATGTTTTAAAGGTTTTCTTCTCTTTAAAGATATTTTTGCATTTAATATCGTGTTTCTTTTCACACAAAGTCAAAAATGTTTTGTCTTAAATATCCTATAGAAATATTTCGGTTTAGTATTAGAGCTGTGGTAATACAAATGCAGTTATTCGGGATTCCTTCAATTCTAAATCTGACTAATATACCTAACTGAGATATTTGATTACATAGTCCTTGTGCTTCAGCTATATAATTGTTAACTGTGTTGTTTCTATTTAATTAAGTAATGTTTAAGAAAAGATTCATTATGTTGTCTTCTGTTTCACCTTCAATTTTTTCTTTTAATTAATTTCAAATTTGACTGGTATTATTTATCCCATTGTAAATAATTGCAATCTCAGGAGATATATTTAACATCATGTATTCAAAGGAGGGCTTCATTTTTTCTTTCTGCTACAATCTTCAAACATTACGGTTGATCGTTATCATTTTTGCTGGATTTTCAATCACTTCCAAAAGTTGCTTGGCTTCAGATAGAGTTTCTATCCTCATACTCCTATTAGCATAATGTCTAGTAATTAAGGTTCATATTTTCAAACACGTTCATTTTGAGGCATTAATTTTATTTCTGTTTAACTTTCTAAGAATGAATGCAAAGATATGAAGCCTGTTAGAACACACTTCTATTTAACGGCGCTCTGCTGCCAACTTGTTAATTTTTATTTAATATTTAGTTTTAAATACGTTTATTTATTAATATCTAATAATTTCATATATAATACTAGCCGAATGACCCGGGCAACGCCAGGATTTACCGAAAGCACCCCCACCCCCGAGTGCGTATGTATAAAAAATTGTTCTTTTATTCAAATACTATTCCTTGCAATTATTGAATTGTGACCCGGCTTCACCCGGGATCTGCGAAAGAGTGAATATTTGCCCTACTAATAATGCTCAAAATAAAACACTTTATGGTATTTTATGGACTTTATGGTATATAATACAGACAAAATATCAATGTGTCGCGCATTCTAAAATATAGTAATACAATTCCTAATTTGACAACAAAATTATAAAATAACATAAATATAACATCTAAAATAATCGATAGTAAACTTTTAAGCCATGTACCATGAAATAATTTTAGTAAAACTTTAGATATTGACTTACACTATAAAAGTGTAAAGTTTTACAACGATAATTTAAAAATTGTATCACTAAATCCTTTTGTCTTGAAGGTGTAGCAGGCTATCTGCGAAAACCGAAGTCTATCTCAGTATCCTCAGTGGGACGTTTGTTGCGAGTGAAATTGGCAAATTTGTATATAACTCCGAGGATATTCGAGATAGAGATCTTAAAATTTGACTATATATTTTTTCCATATTCCACTCTATATACTGTTAAACTTTCAGCCAGATTAGTTACTTATTGAGGGCGTGCATAGCCGACAAAAATATGTATACATTACACACACATACGTTGGCTTTAAATATAAGATATACAACATTATTAAATATGAAATAATTGAATGTGTGCAAAGGCACATATGTCTAAATGCAAATAGGTATCCAAAAATTAAACACCTTTTTTTGTCCTTAAACCTAAACATTCTTCTTCTTTCTCAATGGAAATTTAATTTTTTTCCACAAAGATTAAATTTTCATCTACTACTTTACTAGAAAAAAAAAGTATTCTTATCTCTTGTTTTCTTCTTTGCTACTAAATGTTCCATGCTTGATCAAATGTATGGCGCAATATAGGCTTATCATATATGCTATTAACATACAACCTTTAAGAGGCAGGCTTTCTTGAAAATTTTCATGAAACATTCCCGTGCCATAACGCTTTTGACCGATTGTCGCAGACCAAGAACATGTACTATGCTAAAGCGTGTAAAAACGACCATTGAAAAGTTTTTTGATATTTATTCAACTCAGGAATTCCTCAAGTACACTAAATATAGAAAATATATTTATGGAAATATCTATTTCATGAATTTATTTTCTTCAAATGAACTATGCTCTTGTGAAGTTTGCAAGAACATATACAAGGTTTAGAATAATAAACCTCATGGGAGAAATGCTTATTCTGATTTTCTATGCATTTCAAAATTAAAACAAATACTATTGTGTGACTTAATGAGCGTAGTTTTAAAAATATTTGTGCTGATTCTTAAAATTTCAACTTGATAAATTATTTTGAAAGTATTTTAAAACACACAGGAGCATCATAAATACATTTAAAAAATCATATGTCTTCAAAATGAATATTTACATCAAGTGACTGTTTAGAATGGATCATAAACCATTCTAAAGAGAGCTACCGAAAATATATTTTGGGTTATAGTAGAGTAAACTACATGAACATTGCCACCCATGATGAATTTATTGTAGAAACTGCCTTGACATTTTATGGATGTTAAATAGCTCTCGGAAATGTTTATAATCATTCAATAATAGGTCATTTCTTTATATATTTTGTGAAAATGTTAATACTTACCGTCTTGGCGACGTGGGAGACATCCACTGCACTGTCGATGGCGGAGTTGCCTCCTCCCACCACAACCACCCGCTTCCCCTCATACCCGGCGTTGGTCTTGTAGCCGAGACTGTGGATCACTCTACCTTGGAACTTCTCCTGATCTGGGAATTTTGGTTCGTTCGGATAGGCATGGTGACCCGTGCAGATCATGACAGCATCGAAGATGTCCTCTGTCACCTTTTCACTCTGTAGATCTTTGACAGTCACCTTCCATCGACCTGTTTCCTGGTAGTCGTCAGCCTTTCTTACAGATTCCACTCGGTGCTGGAACTTGACATATTTGTTCAAGCCCATCTTCTCGACATGTTGAACCGTTTCCTTATACACTTGTGAATGATGCAAGTAGATTGGCAAATTATCTGACAACAATATATCGCTACAAGTTGAGAACTCCTTACTTGCCAGAACTCTAGTACAGTTCATAACTGAGCCACAGCCTTCGATATTATTTTCCTTGTATCGCCAGAGTCCACACATTCCATCTTGAATTTCGAAGCAACAAGGTTTAAGTCCTTCTTTCAAACATTCTCTGACGCATCCAATTCCACCATATCCAAACCCGACTATGCAAACACGTCTAGTTGGACCCATTGCTGCCAGTCTGCCAAAAGTAACCTACTAACATTTATATCTGCAAGTTATCTCTCCTTGAGATATACAGTATCCAAACAACTTTTTGTCCACGTCTAAGTGACCCACAACTTATTTTTTTATTTTATTTTATGATAAGTTAGGTATATTAAGGAAAATGAAACCTTTGACAGACAAAAAATGTGAAAATTTTCGCCGCGCTGAAATATTCAATTCTAATTTATTATTTTAAGAACATTGATAAATTTCTGTGCTTATATATGTGTGCGTTGGGAAACTGGTTTCCTCTTTTTAAATATAAAATATAAAGACAATTTATAATTATCAGGTGAATAAAATTATTCTCTTTATATGATAATATAAATTCATAAAAAAATATTTTTCGGACATTTATATTTTACAAATTTCATCCACAAAGAAATTTTTTTAGAAGAAACGAATCTCATAGGTACAAAAATTTAAAATATGTATTGAACAGTATGCGTGATTGATATAGGCTTAGCAAAATACGATGTTTCTTTCTAAGGATTTCTAGTTGTTTTTGTACTCACGTATGTTGTAGTTACCAGGACATCCCTTTAGATAAAAACAAATAGGGCGTAAATAGCCCTTCTTCAAGAAAATAGGAAGTAATTTTAAATTAAATTTTGAATTTCAAATAGAAATGTTTGTAAACAATTAGATGGTGTTTTTCTTTGGTCCTGCATAGCGTGAGTGAATCTCGTATCCACGTGATTTAGTTCTAATCTAAAAAACTTTTATAAAGAGAGGTGTTTTGCCCCCAGAAATATTGGCCGATTACATTGAATATATTGAAATGATTACTTGTCCTAAAATGAATATTCTAAGTCTGAATTAAATTTTATAAATCAATCGGGAAATTGCTATTGTTTATCTAGGATGTAGTTCTATGTATCAGGATTGTTTATTAAGCTATTGTATATTTCTGGGATATCTATATGTCTATTGATGCTCTGGTGTTTTTTGGATACTATTGCTTCTAGGATTAGTCTTTTATATTTATTTTTTATGTTGGTGTAGTAGGCTTTTGGTTCATATAAATTAAAATATAAATAACAAAGACAATAGATCACTTATCTTTCAACATATTAAAACAACAGGCCATACTTTTAATTTATATGAACCAAAAACCTACTACAACCAACATAAAAAAATAAATATAAAAGACTAATCCTAGAAGCAATAGTATCCAAAAAACACCAGAGCATCAATAGACATATAGATATCCCAGAAATATACAATAGCTTAATACACAATCCTGATACATAGAACTACATCCTAGATAAACAATAGCAATTTCCCGATTGATTTATAAAATTTAATTCAGACTTAGAATATTCATTTTAGGACAAGTAATCATTTCAATATATTCAATGTAATCGGCCAATATTTCTGGGGGCAAAACACCTCTCTTTATAAAAGTTTTTAGATTAGAACTAAATCACGTGGATACGAGATTCACTCACGCTATGCAGGACCAAAGAAAAACACCATCTAATTGTTTACAAACATTTCTATTTGAAATTCAAAATTTAATTTAAAATTACTTCCTATTTTCTTGAAGAAGGGCTATTTACGCCCGAAAGCTCGAAGTACTATTATTTTTGAAATAAAAGAAACTTATCCTCGGAATTTATTTATGTTTGCTGCTTACAATATTGTTAAAACAAGCTAGCGATAAACATAACAGAAAGGTTGAAAGGTAGAAGTTGGAAGTGTCGTAATAGTAGTGACGTAGCATCGATGATGATTAAAGTCAAAGTTTGCGTAAAAATTCCCTCCTTACTTTGTCTTTATTCCCACGATGCTGAGGTTCTCCAGGTGTTTCTTCATCTGGTCTCGGGATAGGTCCTTTGTGAAGATATCCGCCTCCAGGTCCTGGATGGCTTGTACAGAAGGCAGATGTCTCTGGATTCATAACAGTCTCTCAAGAAGTGGTACTTTCTGTTGATATGTCTACAGCGACTGCTTTGTTTAGGGCCGGAGATCCAGTTGATCAATGACTGACTGTCTATATAGATCGCAGTTGGTTTTTCCATGAAATTCCATTCTTCCAGCTCTCGTAACAGGTTTATTATCCGGAGGCGTGGGTTCGAATCCCACCGCTGCCACCATGTGTCGTTGTCCAAGACGAGGCAAGGTTAACTAAGCATTAGTTTATTTCCTATTATATTATATTATATTTTATATACAAGTCAAAAGAGATCACTAGCAGAGTATTATTCCTTTTGGTTTCCAGAGCTCAACAATCTGTGAGCCTAATACTCTGCACAGATTTGACAGCAGCTTTCACAAGCAGCTATCATTTCCGCTTCCATTGTGGTGAGGGCAACGAGTGGTTGTGTTTACTACTTTCCCAGTCTATAGTTGCTTCGCCGAGCTTCAATACATATCCGCCGTAGGATTTTCCATCATGGGTGGTCGACCAGCTGGCATCGGTGTAGGACTTCAGGATTCCAGTCTTCCCTCTTTCAAATTTCACTCCTAGGTCAATTGTTCCTCGTAGGTATCTCATCACTCTTTTGATTGCTGTCCAGTGCATCTGTTTTGGTTGTCTGGAGTACTGTGAAAGTTTGCTTGTGATGTAAGCGATGTCGGGTCTGGTGTTAACATCTAGAAACATTAGCATTCCAAGGGCTTCTTGGTGATCACAATTGTCATCTTCAATATGATTGTCCAAATTGATTTCTTTGGAACCTAGTGTTGGAACTTCCTTACAATTTTCCATTCCATATTTCTGCAATATTTGTTGTACATAGTGGCTTTGCTGTAGCGAAATTCCCTCCTTGTCTTGTATGATCTTGATTCCCAAAAACATGCCTTTACATGTTACATCCTTTATTTCCAGGTGATGTCTCAATTTATTGATAATTCTGTTTGAGGTATCTTCAGAATCTGAGACAGTGATAAAGTCATCCACATATATCCCTATATAGAAGTATTTGTCTTCATTCTTCCATTTAAATACGCAAGGATCAGATTTAAGTTTTTCCAGTCCACAGTCATGAAGTACTTGACTGAATTTCTCATACCACGATCTTCCGGATTGAGGTAGACCGTAAATACTTTTGTTGAGTTTGGAAACTTTGTTTCTGTCTTGGACAAATCCAGCAGGTTGTTCCATGAATATTGTATTTTCAATGTTTCCATTTAGATAGGCTGCTTTCACATGAAATAGTTTAATGGCTGAATCTTTTGTTGCTGCCATTGACAAAATAGTCCTGAGGGTGGCATTTTTAATTATAGGGCTGAAACTTTCGTTGTAATCTCTTCCTGGGATTTGGTTGTATCCCATTGCAACAAGTCTAGCTTTGTAAGTTTGTTTTTGTTTTCTTGGTCTTTAGATATTTTGAACGCCCATTTACTTTTGACAACTTTAGCGTTTACAGGTCTAGGTACCAGTTCCCATACTTGATGCGAGTACATGTTCTGTATTTCCTCAAGCATTGCGTTCTCCCAATGTTTCTTGTCTTCGCATGCGATGGCTTCTTCATAGTCTTTCGGAATGGTTTCATTCGTAGTAGCCAGAACGTAGTCATCGAATCTTTTAGGTATTGTTCGAGTTCTTTGTGGTCTGTCTGATCCACTTGACTCTGTCTGTCTGTTGATCATGGTATCTGGTACTGGCTCTTCAATATCAACATCTGATAGAACATGATTGTCCAGTTGTTCATCCTCCTGAATGAAGAAATATGTGTCAGTGTCCGTATTATTATCACTTTGTTTTTCTTCCGAGATGACATTATTGTTCTCTCTGAAGTGAATGTCTGCGGTTTCAAGAATGACTCTCGCTGTGATATCAAATACTCGATAAGCTCTTCTGCATCTTGAATAGCCCACAAATATTCCTCTCTTAGATCTAGCTTCTAGTTTGTGTCTTTGATGATTCTCGAGTTTATAGTAGACTTCACAACCAAATCTCATGATGTGAGAGACGGATGGCTTTTTACCTTTCCATTTTTCCATAGGGGTAGTGTCTGGGTCATTGGTTGTGGGAGTTAGATTGTACAGATATGCAGCTGTATTCACAGCTTCTGCCCAGAAGTGTAGGGGTAATTGGGAGTCTGCCAGAAGTGTTCGGCCTTTGTCTAATAGTGTTCTGTTAGCTCTTTCAACTCTCCCATTGCTTCTTGGGGTGTAGGGTGTAGTTAGTTCATGTTTAATTCCTTTGGAATCTATGAAGGTTTCAAGGTTTTTATTGATAAATTCTGTTCCGTTATCTGTTCTAAGTCGTTTTAGTTTTGAGTTTAGCTCGTTTTCTCTCTTTACAATAAACTTCTTCAAAACTTCTGCTGCTGAGAGTTTATCTTTGAGAAATTCTACAAATATTCTCCTAGAAAATCCATCTACGATGGTCAAGAAATATTTACTTCCGCCCAAGGAGTTTATTCTCATTGGACCACAGAGATCGACATAAATAGCTTCAAAGGGGTAGCTTTCCTGATTGCTATCTGTGTGAACATAGGGTACTTTGGTCATTTTTCCCAATGAGCAAGCATCACATTGATCAAGGGTACCATTTATAGAGTCCAAGCCTTTTAGAAGATTGTTCTTCAAAATTAGGTCTAGTTTGTTGTCACTAGGATGTCCTAGCCTTCTGTGCCATGCAGTCCTAGAATTGTCCTTTGAAATCAAGCAATGTTCGTTTGGAACACGAGTTGCTTCAGGTAAACGTGATAGGTTCAATGTGTACATGTTACCATCAAAGTTGCCTGTTCCTATTAGCTTGTCATCAGAAGAGTATATTGTTACGACTCATCTCAGCCGTCGATGTTTGCGTGCAAGGTTTCTGAGAAGACAATGTGGATTTTTTAGGATACAGCTTAGTGCGGTATATTTATTATAAGAGCTTTAAAGAGTAGATAAGTAACTATACAATAGATGGACTTGCCTTCAATGCCGCCCCAGGTAGGTTCCTCCTCGTCCTCCACTTGTTAATCCACACAGTCCCGGAGCCCACTTCCTCCAGCCAACTTGCCGCGTCTGTCGTCACCGCCGTTCTCCTCGCTGCAGGTCCCGTTGTCACCAGACAGACTTCTTCCCCAGACTGCCATGTTTTCTCGGCGCCCAAATCCCCGACAGGCCGGCCGGCTTCTTTCCACCGCGGCACCAGCTGGACTCCCTCTGTCTGCCACCCCCTCCCCTGGAATTTGTCAATCCACACTTCCCTGAAGGAGCCCCTGCATACCTCTTCTCTTGGCTTTCCCACGTCTTCTTTTCTACTTCTTTGCTGCATCGCTTCAATATGTATGCTCCTTCAGAATTCAAAAGAACAGAGTTCCCTCTTCTTACTACGCTTGGAATGGACATTAGATTTCCTTTCAGGTGTGGTACATGGAGGACATTATGCAGGGTTACAGCGTTGTTAAGTTTGTCTTTACCTTGTACAGTAGCTTGTATTGATCCTGATGAGGCAGATTCAATATGTCTCCCTTCTTCTGCCACTTGTATGCTTCTTCTCTCCTCCATCTTGTGCTCGATCCATTCACCATGGAAGTCATGTTGCTTGTGCACGCAGAATCAATTATCCACACGTCCTGAGTCGTCGGGCGTTCCTCCCTTGTGATTACATGTAGTGCGTATTCTGAAGTGGAGTCTCTTCGTTGGGATGGTTCCTCCGTTCGTTCTTGGATTGCTGATCTGGCCGTGTCTTTGTTTTGTTTTGGTCCTTTATGGTAGTTCCTTGTACTGGCCATGTTATATTTGTTTGTTGTATTATTTTGATTTCCTTTGTTGTTAGGGTTGAACCAACAGTCTTTCTTGAAATGTCTTTTTCTTTTGCAAATGAAGCATAACTTTTCTTTGAATTGGTTGCCTGATGATCTGAAAGCATTTTCATGATTTTTGCTTCTATCCTGTCTTTTCTTCTCGAAATCCAGTAGAGTTTGTCTCAAGTCTGGTAAGGAGATTTCTCTGTTTATTGACAGTGATGCGGCGATGGTGTTAAAGTTAGGTGTGAGTCCTTCAACAATGTATCGTACAAGTTCTCTTTCTGTTACAGTCTTTCCTAGCTGGGTGATCTCTTGTGCCAGTTTCTGTGCTCGTACAATATACATGTTAACATTTTCATTTGGGTTCAAATTTAGTCTGGCTATATCCAACATTAGGTCTATCCTTTTTTTTTCTAGAGATCCTTCAAACCTTTTCTTTATATCGTACCAAATTCTTTTGGCCCTTTTATCGCCTCGAAAGATGATTGTTAAGTCATCCGAAAGTGACAATATTATTAGGCTGTATGCTTCCCGATTCTTTTTCTTCCAAATATCATATTCTAGTTTATTTTTTGTAAAGTATGGCTCGTCATTAACAATTACGTCCTCGAAGAGATCTTTTGAATCTAGAATTGTTTCCATTTTCATGGACCACGTTGTATAGTTGTTTTCTGTTAACTGTTCAATTTTTGCTAAGTTATATATATCCATTTTCAATCAACTTTTTCTTTCTAAATTGGCGGTTAGTCCAATTATTTAATTTATTTTTGATTTAAATGGATCAATTGGCGGTTAGTCCAATTCGCGCGCCCAAACCACGCTCTGCTACCAAATTGATATAGGCTTAGCAAAATACGATGTTTCTTTCTAAGGATTTCTAGTTGTTTTTGTACTCACGTATGTTGTAGTTACCAGGACATCCCTTTAGATAAAAACAAATATATATTTATTTAAGGAACGACTTGTTCCTATTACAATATTGTTAAAACAAGCTAGCGATAAACATAACAGAAAAGTTGAAAGGCAGAAGTTGGAAGTGTCGTAATAGTAGTGACGTAGCATCGATGATGATTAAAGTCAAAGTTTGTGTAACAGTGATTCTGAACCGTATCAATCTATTCCCCTGATTTGTATTGGTATTTATTCTTTTAAAATCTAAGCTTTTTTTCATGATAAAAATATTGTAATATTGGTCGAATCTTCGTATATTGTATATATTCTAAAAAATAAATTATAAATAACCTAAAATTAAATATTATATGGAATTAACAGACTTTATATATGAACATAATTTAAGGATTTTTCAGATTATTATATAACTAGAAATTGAAATAGAAAAATATTAGTAAATAATTTCATTATGTGCCTGTGTTAAATAAATTTTTAGAACATTTATTTATAATTTCATCACATTGATAATGTTTGCATTCGATAATTTGTAAAGGAAGCTTAGAAGAAGAACATCTACCATAGCAGAATGGAATTTGACGAAACAGCAAGAAGCGGCTATTGTAACACGCCTACGTAGCGGTCACCCTAAACAGACTTGGAATACCGCCAATTTAAAATAATTCTCCAGGAGACAACAAGCAAAGGCAAATAACCATGATGAATCTTGTGACTCCTTCGAAAAACTTAAATCTTTTTTATTCATTGGCCAATTGTCTTCCAGGGGAAGAGATCGAGGAAAACGATAAGACAGGGATACCCAGACGGTCTAAAACAATGGACTGGACGACATACCTACGAGGAGATAAGGAGGATGGCGGAAGAAATATAGAGAGACCATGTGGCTAACCCACAGTAGAGGAAAGCATTGAAGAAGGAGAAGGATTCATTGGTCATTGGGCTAAGAAAGGTGTTAAAGGAATTCTGTTTGAAAAATTCAAGGGGATCGACCACGCCAAAAAAATAATAAAATTACAAATTACGAAACTATGCGAACATTGCCGCCAACCTCAATGCTGAACATCCAACGCCACCCACCAACACCTCAGTCAACGTTCAAAATTTAACAACTATTTATTAGTCACACGTCGATGTACCAATCCCACCACATACTTGAGGCAAATATTTCGTCTAATCCAAAAGCCAAATTCTCTATCCTGGGATCCTCCATAAACACTATTCACGAAATTCCTGAAGTAATCCTCGAGATTTAACAAGTAGCAAATAGTCATTTATGTAGCGCAGTGGTTAGCACGCATCCAATTTTATGGATAAAATTTCATAAAAGCGCCTTCAATGGTGTGATCAACGTCTAACCTGGCGCAGTGATAGGGTTATTTAGGTTTTATTCCATCATATTTGTACATACATATATATATGTGCATAGGTCGTACCACAAGCAATCAACTATCGGGAGCCTTGAGATAGTCTTGAGGGGGAATTGAGCTTCTCAGCTAAGTCAGAACTGAGCTCTAAATAACTTACGCCGCCTGAACACAACACCCAGTACTATGACTAAGAAATTCAAGTATGGATCGTTAAGAAACCAAATTGTTGAAAGGAATTGTCCTAACAATGATCGTTGAACAACCAACTGGTCTAACATACACTTTTTTAAATCAACTTACTGCTAGATGCTGCTAATATCATCGTGAAAAAACTATTAGCTAATAACTGATAACAAAGCACTTTTAGAATGCCTAATATTTATAATAGAGACTAAGCCAACACTGACAAGATAAAAAAAAGATGATCCTTAAATGGGGCTTTAATAAACAAGTTGGTTAAGATAGGTTTGTCCAAAAATGGAGGATCTTTAAACTTCCAGGAATTTTGTAGCGACTGAACCAATTAATATATGAATCGGTCAGATGCTAGATATTGTGCCAAATATGAACTAATAGAAACATTCAGGTTTATAAATATTCTAACAATTGTTATATTATAAACCAGCTAGCAGCATGTAACTGATCCGAGATATTTCTTTAAATATCTATCATATTGATAGTTTTGAAACAACAAAGGTACTTTGAGAAACCAGCTAGCATCTTGGAACTGGTCTTTCAATATCTATCTTATTGAAAGTTGTGATACAACAATGGTACTTTAAGAAACCAGTTTATTAAAGCGCGTTCAATGGTGTGATAAACGTTGTACCTGGACGCATTAATGAAGTGATTTTGTTTTTTGACATAATATTTTACATACATAAATATGTGCATATGTCCTACCACAAGCAATCAGCAATCAGGAGCCTTTAAATAGCCTTGAGGGAGGAATTGAGCTTCTCTTCTAGGTCAAAACTGAGCTCTATATTACTTCCGCCGACTAAAACTCAACACCCAGTACTATGACCAAGAAAGTCAAGAATGGATCGATAGTAACTAATTGGTTGATAGGAACTATCCTAACAATGATCCTTTAACAACCAACTGGTCTAACCTAGACCTTTTGAAATGAACTGACTGCTAGATCTTGTTAAAAAAAATAGTGAAAAAAAACTATTAGCTAATAACTCATAACAAAGGATTTTTATACTAGCTAATATTTATTCTAGAAACTAAGCCAAAACTGACACGATAAAAAAATGATGATCTTTAAATGGGTCTTTAAAAAACAAGTTGGTTACTATAGGTTTGTCCAACAATGGAGGATCTTTGAAATTCCAGCAATTTAGAAGCGACTGAACCAACAAAGATAATAAGTCGGTCAAATGCTACCTATTTTTCCAAAAATAGACTATTTGAAAACCTCCAGGATTATAAATATTCTAACAATTGTTATATTATAAAGCTGTTAGCAGGTCAAACTAGTCCAAGATATGTCTTTCAGTATCTATTTTATTGAAAATTATGATACAACAATGGTACTTGGAAAAACCACCTAGCAGCTTTTAAATGGTCCACAAAATAAGTCTTTCAATATCTATTTTATTGAAGGTTGTGATACAAAAATGGTACTTTAAAAACCAGCTAACATCATGGAATTGGTCCAAGATATGTCTTTCAATATCTATCTTATCGAAGTTGTGATTCAAAAATGGTAATTTGAGATATCAGCTAGCAGCTTGGAACTTGTTCAAAATATGTCTTTCAATATCTATCTTATTAAAAGTTGCGATATAACAATGGTACTTTTAGGAAGCCAGCAAGCATTTTGGAACTGGTCCAATATATGTCTTTTAATATCAACCTTATTGAAATCTGTCATACAACAATGGCGGTTTGAGAAACCACCTAGCAGCTTGACCCTGGTCCAATATATGTCTTTTAATATCTATCTTATTGAAAGTTGTGATACAACAATGGTACATCGAGAAACCAGTTTATTAAAGCGCCTTCAATGGTGTGATAAACGTCGAACCTGAAACTAGGAATAGAGTGATTCAGGTTTTTCTTTTCCATAAGATTTGTAAATACATATATATGTGCATATGTCGTACAACAATCAATCAGCAATCGGGAGCCTTGAGATAGCATTAAGGGGGAATTGAGCTTCTCCTCTAAGTCATAACTGAGCTCTATATTACGTCCGGCGCCTAAAACTCATCACCCAGTACTATGACCACGAAATTCAAATATAGATTATTAAGTAAAAACCTGGTTGAAAGGAACTGTCCCAACAATGATCCTTGAACAATCAACTGGTGGTTTGAAATCAACTGACTGCTAGAAGCTGCCAAGATCATCGTGAAAAAACCTATTAGCTAATAACTAATAACAAAGAACTTTTATAATAATTAATATATGTATTAGAGATTAAGCCAACATTGACATGATTAAAAAAAATTATGAACTTCAAATGGGTCTTTAATAAAAAAGTTGGTTACGATATGTTAATCAAACAATAGAAAATCTTTAAAATTCCAGGAATTTTGTAGCAACTGAACCACCTAATATATAAATTGGTCAGATGCCAGATATTGTGCCAACTTTGAACTAATAGGAAACCCTCAGGTTTATGATTATTCTAACGCTTGTTATATTATAAACCAGCTAGCTGCTTGAAACTGGTCCAAGATATGCCTCAATATCTCTCTTTTTGAAAGTTGTGATACAACAATGATACTGTCGCGGCATGACCCCTCCGGTTCTTCGCGACGACGCCGCTTCCTCTCTCGTGGATCATCTACCCCGGGCTCCCGTTGCTCTTCCTCTGCAGAGTACCCAAAGACCTCCGAGAACCACCACTAATGTGGAACTCCTTTCCTCTGGCAGTATCTTTCGGCCTTACCACTGGTGGAGGGAGACGAAAGACTTACCAGAAAAGTAGCAGCAGCGATATCAGCGAGAGAGTCATTACAGCAACCGGCACCGAGGCTTTTAACACTCCTTCCTTTATTGTCACTTCTACTACACATTACATATAACTAGAATAACATTCAACGGGTATTTACATTTATTTACACACCAGAGCCAATATAAACATCTATTTACAACTATTTGCTCTAGGAAGCAGGAACACAGCAGTCGGCGATTCTCACACAAGTTGCATTCTATAAATAGGCGAAAGCGCCATCTATTGGTGGGGGCCGTAGGGGTTCTGAGGCCCATATACGCGACACTGCCTCCCCCTATCGGCCCTGTCGTCATGATGGCACGTTTATCTCGCTGGTGGCGCTTCTCTTGCCGGAACTGAATCTCTTTCTGGAACCACATCTTTTGATGGAACCGCCTTTCTCGCCAGAGTCGCTTTTCTCTCCGGAGCCGCCTATATCGCTAGAACCGCCTCTCTTGCTGGAACCGCCTTTTTTTTTCCTGAGCCGTCTTCATCGCCGGAGCCACTTCTCCCGCTGGAGACGCCCCTTTCGCCGGTACCGCTTCTCACGCCAGAGGCACTTCTCATGCTGGTACCGCTTCTTATGTCAGTTCCGCTTCTTATCCTGGTACCGCTTCTCTCGTCGGTACCGCTTTTCGCGTCGAAGCTGATTCTCTCTCCGGTACCGCTTCTCTCGCCGGCACCGCTCTTCATGCCAGGACCACTTCTCTCATGGTATTGCTCGACGGAACCGCTTCTCACGCTGGAGGCACTTCTCATGGGTACCGCTTCTTATTTCGATATCGCTTCTCTCGCCGGCACCGCTCCTCTCGCTGGGACAAATCCTCTCGCCAGGACCACTCCTTTGGCTGGGACCACTTCTCTCGCGGCATTGCTCACCGTACTGCTTCTCTCGCTGGTAACAATTTTCGAGCCAAAGCCGCTTTTCTCGCCGGCACCGTTTCTCCCAAGGGCAACCACTTTTCTCGCCGGCACCGCTTCTTTCGCTGGGCCTCTTCATTCGCGGCTTTGTCTGAAGCAGATTTAGGGTTGGCTCTCAGGGTGTCACAATCAGGCCTTCCGCTCTATGGACCATCTCCATGTTAGCCGACTCAACCTCCAGCTCTCGGGACTCCGCATGTCCATCGTCGACATCACTCCCCAAGGTTGTCTGGGCCGTTCTTGTCTTCCTCTGTAAATGGGCCTCCATTTGAGACAGCAACTGCTGTATCTCTTTTCTTCTAAGACGCCCACTTTCCTCGCTTTCTTTCTCCGAAGAAGCCTCTCTTTCTCTCTACGGCGCCATCTTTCTTGTCTTTCTTTTTCTAAAAGACGTCAATGGTGTGATCAACGTCGAATAGAGTGATTTAGGTTTTTTTCCATAATATTTACATACATATAAAGGTGTATATGTCGTACCACAAGCAACCAGCAAAAGAGAGCCTTGAAATAGCCTTGAGGGGGAATTGAGCTTCTCCTCTGAGTCAGAACTGAACTCTATATTACTTTCGCCAAAAATTCAACACCCAGTACTATGACCAAGAAATTCAAGTATGGATCATTAAGTAACCAACTGGTTGAAAGGAACTGTCCCAACAATTATATTTGAACAACCAACTGTTCTAACATAGACCATTTGAAATCAACTGATTGCTAGAACCTGTTGAGATCATCGTGAAAAAAAACCTATTAACGAATAACTCGTAACAAAAGATTTTTATAATACCTGATATTTATACTAGAGACTAAGCCAACACTGACACGATGAAAAAAGATTATCCTTGTATGGGTCTCTAAATACAGAAGTTAGTTATGCTAGTTTTGTCCAACAATGGAGGATCTTTAAAAATCCAGCAATTTTGTAGCACCTGAACCAACAAAAATAATAAATCGGTCAGATGTTAAATATTGTGCCGACAATGGACTAAGTGGAAACCTTCAGGATTTTAAATATTCGATTATTATAATATAAACCAGCTTGCAGCTTTAAACTAATCCAAGGTATATCTTTCAATATCTATCTTTTTGAAAGTTGTGATACTACCATGGTACTTTGAGAAACGAGATAACATCTTGGAACTGGTCTCTAATATATGCTTTCAATATCTATTTTATTGAAAGCTGTGGTACAACAATGGTATTTTGAGAAACCAGCTAGACTCTTGGAGCTGGTACACACAATATATGTTTTTCAATATCTATCTTATTGGTAGCTGTGATACAACAATGGCGGTTTGAGAAACCAGCTAGCAGCTTGAAACTGCTCCACACACACACACACACACACACACAAGATATGTATTTCAATATCTATCTTATTGAAAGTTGTGATACAAAAAATGGTACATCGAGAAACCAGTTTATTAAAGCGTCTTAAATGGTGTGATCAACGTCGAACCTGGACGCAAGAATAGAGTGATATAAGTTTTTTCATAATATTTGTACATACATATATATGTGCATATGTTGTATCAAAAACAATCAGCAATTGCGAGCCTTGAGATAGCCTTTGGGGGAATTGTGCTTCTCCTCTAAGACAAAACTAAGCTATATATTACTTCAGCCGCCTAACCCTCTTAGAGAGGACTTAGAGAAAACCTTCAGGTTTTATATATCTAACGATTGTTTTAATATAAACCAGCTTGCAGTTTTAAACTAATCCAAGATAGGTCTTACAATATTTATCTTATTGAAAGTTGTGATACAACAATGGTACTTTTAGAAACCGCCTAGCAGCTTTGAATTGGTCCAAGATATTTCTAACAAAATCTATCTAATTGAAAGTTGTTATGCAACAATGGTACATTGAGAAAAAAACTAGCAGCTGGAACTTGTCCACACAGGGTATGTTTTTCAATATCTATCATATTGAAAGTTGTGATACAACAATGGTATTTTGAAAAACCAACTAGAAGCTTGGAACTTGTCCAAGATACGTCTTTCAATATACATCTTATTGAAAGGTTGATACAAGAATGGTACTTTGATAAATCAGATTTTTTTTTTGCTTATCACTAGTACACGTGGTACAGGCCATGATAATCATGATGGTTAAAGTAACATTTAAAATACAATATAACGCGGCTGATGATTGTAAAACGAAAATTGAAATTATACCGCGAATGTTTCTTTTATAAAAATCTAAATTTATTTTCAAAGAGAAATAGCGACATTCCCGCCCCTGGACACTTTTTATTTTTCCGTTCGCCATTACTCTTCATGTTTCACCTTTCCATACCTCATCCTCAAAGTTAGAAATGTCGCTATTTCTCTTTGAAAATAAATTTAGATTTTTATAAAAGAAACATTCGCGGTATAATTTCAATTTTCGTTTTACAATCATCAGCCGCGTTATATTGTATTTTAAATGTTACTTTAAGTATTAGTTACGAACGGAAAAATACGTCCAGGGTAGCCGAGTGGACAAGGCACCTGCCCGGTAAGCAGAAGGGTGTGGGTTCGTTTCCCGCCTCTGGACACTTTTTATTTTTCCGTTCGCCATTACTCTTCATGTTTCACCTTTCCATACCTCATCCTCAAAGTTAGAAATGTCGCTATTTCTCTTTGAAAATAAATTTAGATTTTTATAAAAGAAACATCCGCGGTATAATTTCAATTTTCGTTTTATAATCATGATGGGTAGTTAGCGACTGCTTTTACTGTAAGCGCACCACATGTCTACACATGTGAAAAGCAGTCCGACTTTGCACTTACAAATGTGCCAGAGCCCCGTTTGGTTACTTGCACTCGCTAGTGGGGTTGGACTTTTGCTAGAATCGGGGGCCATTGGAGCATTTTTTTTTTAACAGAAAAAAGTGTCCAATGCGGGAATCGAACCCGGGTCGTAATGGTCGAAAACCCTACGGTTAACCAGCCTTCCACCGATCCCCCCCCCCCCCCTATTAGCTTAAAACTGGTCCAAGATATGTCTTTCAATATCTATTTTATTGAGAGTTGTGATAGAACAATAGTATTTTGAGAAACCAGCTAGCATCTTGGAACTGGTCCAAGATATGTCTTTCAATAGTTGTGATACAAGATTGGTACTTTGAAAACCAAGTTAACATCTTGTAAATAGTCCAAGATATGTCTTTGAATATTTATTATATTTAAAATCTGTGATACAACAATGGCGGTTTGAGAACCTAGCTAGCAGCTTGAAACTGGTCCAAGATATGTCTTTCAATAACTATATTATTGAAAGTTGTGATACAACAATGGTACTTTGAGAAACCGGTTTATTAAAGCGCCTTCAATTGTGTGATCTACGTCGAACCTGGTCACAGGAATATAGTTATTTAGGTTTTTTTCATATTATTCTACATGCATATATAGGTGCATATTTCGTAACACAAGCAATCAGCATTCGGGAGCCTTGAAATAGCCTTGAGGGGGAATTGAGCTTCTCCTCTAAGTCAGAACTGAGCTCTATATTACTTCCTCCTAAAACTCAACACCCAGTACTATGACCAAGGAAGTCAAGTATGGATCGTCAAGTAACCAACTGGTTAATAGGAATTGTCCTAACAATAATAAAGTCAAGTATGTATCATTATGTAACCAACTGGTTGAAAGGAACTGTCCCAAAAATGATATTTGAACAACCAGTTGTTCTAACAAAGACCGATTGAAATCAACTGATTGTTATAACTAGTTGAGATCATCGTGAAAAAAAACCTATTAGCTTATAACTCATAACAAAGGATTTTTATAATACCTAATATTTATACTAGATACTAAGCCAACAATGACACAATAAGAAAAAGATCCTTGTATGGGTCTTTAAATAAACAAGTTGGTTAAAATAGGTTTGTCCATCAAAGGAGGATCTTTAAAATTCCAGCAATTTTGTAGCGGCTGAACCAACAAAGATAATAAATCGGTCAGAAGCTAGATATTGTGCCGACAATGGACTAATAGGAAACCTTCAGGTTTAAAAATATTCTAACGTTTGTTACAAAACAAAACCAGCTTGCAGCTTTGATTTAAACCAAGATAGGTCTTTCAATATATATATTTTTGAAAGTTGTGATACAACAATGGTACTTTGAGAAACCACCTAGCAGCTTGGAACTGGTCCAATATATTTCTTTCGATATCTATATTATTGAGTTGTGATACAACAAAGCTACTTTGAGAAACCTGCTAGCAGCTTGAAACTGGTCCAAGATATGTTTTAATATCTACCTTTTTAAAATTTGTGATAAAGAGAATCAACCAAGCCAAAAAATAATAAAATGACCATTGACGAACCTGCCAACATTGCCGCCAACCTCAATGCTCAACAGACAACGCATCCCACCAAGAACTCAGTCAACGATCAAAGCTGAAAAACTTTCTATTAGTCACACGTCAATATACCAATCCCACTACATATTCGAGGCAAATATTTCGTCTAATCCAAAAACCAAACTCTCCTTTCTGGGATCCTCCATATAAACTATTCGCGAAATTCCAAAATAATCCTCGTGATTTAAAAATAATAAAATAGTATTTTATGTGGTATAGTGTTTAACACGCATTCAATTCTACGGATAATATATCATAAAAGAGCCTTCAATGGTGTGTCCAACGTCAAACCTGGACGCAGGAATAGAGTGATTTAAGTTTATTTTACGAATTATTTGTACCTACATATATTTGTGCATATGTCGTACAACAAGCAATCGGCAATCTGGAGTCTTGGATAGCCTTGAGGGAGAATTGAGCTTCTTCTCTAAGTCAGAACTGAGCTCTCTATTACCTCCGTCAAGGGAAATAATGGACTAATACGAAACCTTCAGGTTTATAAATATTCTAACGATTGTTATATTATAAACCAGCTTTCAGATAAAAACTAGTCCAAGATGGGTCTTTCAATTTCTATCTTATTGAAAGTCGTGATACAACAATGGTACTCTGTGAAAGAACCTAACAACTTGGATCTGGTCCATGATGTCTTTCAATTTCTATCTTATTGAGAATTGTGATACAACAATGGTAATTTAAAAAGCCAGCTTGCAGCTTGGAACTGGTCCAGGATATGTCTTTTAATATCTATCTTATTGAAAGTTGTGATACAACGATGGTACTTTGAGAAACCAGTTAGTAGCTTGGAACTGGTCAATGATATGTCTTTCAAAATATATCTCATTGAAAGTTGTGATACAACAAAGGTACTTTGACAAACCAGCTAGTATCTTGGAACTGGTTAAAGATATGTCTTTCAATAACTATCTTATTAAAGGTTGTGATACAACAATGGTACTTTGAGAAACCAGCAAGCAATTGGAACTGGTCCAAGATAATTTTCTCAATATCTATCTTTTTGAAAGTTGTAATACAACAATAGTACTTTGAGAAACCAGCTAGCAACTTGGACTGCTTCAATATATTATAAAGTAAATAAAGCTTCCAGGGTTAAGTTTCTTGTCCAAATTTTTATTTTCAAGCTTTCGGACTTGTCAGTCCTTCTACAGGGGTATCACAATAATAAATTGATGATATATATGCTATTTTTATATAAAAAATAATTTTTACATATTTATATATTAATGATATTGAAAGGGGAAATATATATTACCTTCTTTGTGTGTTTTAAACAATTTTTGAAAATATACGTGCATGGGTGGAGGCTACGTGCTGGTCGAAAGATATCTCGAGATCTCAAATTAAACCCAATAAATTCGTGAACTATTATGGTATATATAGAAGACTGTTTACATCTATGGGGTAGTGTTTGTTAATATTGTTTCATATGTTTCTGATATTTCTATGCATCTGTTTATGCTTTTTTGTCGTTTGGTTATCATACATTATATTAAGAGTCTTTAGTATTTACTATGGATATTGTCCTAATACACTATAGGTTGAGATAAGTTAAATGTATGGCCTGTTTCTTTTATGTGTTGAACTATTAAAGATCTTGGGTCACTATTGTTAATATTCCTATTATGTTCGGCTATTCTATTATGGACTTTTCTCCCAGTGTCCCCTACATATTTAGAACTACAGTCATTACATGATATGGAGTATATAGCTTCTTTTCTATTGAATGGAATATTGGATTGATTCTTTGTTAATGGGTTTCTAATCGTATTGCCTAAATTTGGAGAATTATTGTACATAGTTTTGATACCATATTTTCTAAGTGTTCTAGCTATGGATACTGATTGAATGGGATATGGGATGATGCATAATGTTCTATGAATTTCTGATTTTTGAGTTATTTATTTGATATTTTCTGCAGTCTGATGAAAATGTCGTAGAATGAAGGATTTTGGGTAACCTGATGATGATAAGTTTTTAATAATATTTTGTGTTTCTTCTGTTTTTAATTGAGGTAAAGAACAATGTGTGAATACTCTTTTAGATAATGTTTTTATAGTATTGATCTTATGGCTAGGAGGACAGAATGAAGAATATTTAATGTAGTTGGGGATGAAGGATGGTTTATAATATACACTGTATTTAATTTATCTTCAATTCTCATGATTTTAATATCTAAAAAGGGAAGGATACCATTATTCTCTTTTTCTACTGTAAAATTAATATTTGTATGGTAACTATTTAAGGAGGCTAGGATATGGGAAAGTTGGCTGTCTGTACATATGTAAAAGATATCGTCTATATATCTTCTATATATAATAATGTATTCAGGGTATACAGATGTAATCCACGTATCTATAGCACGCATAACTATTTCATCTATAGAGGAAGAAAACGGGTTTTCCATGGGGGAACCTTTAACCTGTTTATATGTTTTTGAATTAAATATAAATGAGTTTATTTTTAAACATAACGATATTAAATCAATTATTTTTTCAATGCTTGAGGTATCTGTGTTATATTCAATTAAAGAGGTTCTAGAGTGTTTTCTATAATTAATTCATGGGGGAGACTGGGATAAAGTGCTTCTACATCAAACGAAACTAGTACGTAGTTATTGTGTATTTTAAGGTTAAGTATTTCATTTATAAATTTCGGTATTTTAGAAATTGACATTGGAAAAGACTTACTATTGGTTATGGGCTGTAGAAAAGCTGTTACAAATTTGGGTATTGGAGCAAAGGTTGAATGATGGATTGCTACTATTGATCTAAGAGGGAAGTTTTCCTTGTGTACTACACTACTAGCCGAATGACCCGGGCAACGCCCGGGGTTTACCCGATTAAATGCTTTTATTTAAATACTATTCGTTACAATTATAAATTGGCGCCCAAGATGTCTTTCTTGTATAATATATAAATGAGTTTTAAAAATTGTAAAAAAAAAATGCATCGGCCGGGAATCGAACCCGGGCCGCCTGCGTGGCAGGCGAGCATTCTACCACTGAACCACCGATGGTTATGAGAAATAGCCATATTTGGGTAATTATTCCATTCACAAAAGCAAACGGTGACAGAATTGATTATGAAAGGGCAATGCCCGGGTTTTACCCGATTAAATGCTTATATTCAAACTAGACGAATGGCCCGGGCAACGCCCGGGTTTTACCCGAGTGCGTATATATTTTAAAAACGTTTTAATTCAAATACTATTCGTTACAATTATAAATTGGCGCCATGGATGTCACTCTTGTGAAACGCCCCGTTCCAAACTGTGTGTTTTTAAAATGTTTTAATTAAAATACTATTCGTTACAATTATAAATTGGCGCCGTGGATGTCTCTCTTGTGAAACGTCCCGCCCCAAACTGTGTGTGTCTTGAAAATATAAAAATAAAAATGTGAATTTTCATAAAGATTTCATCATGTCGATTTATTTTTTGCATTCCACCTACTAAATCGATAGAGATAATTACATTTGCAACATAAACTTAGGTATATTGACTAAATAGAAAACTGCATAGTAATAAAGATCATTTTTTAAAGGCACCATATCGTTTTTTTTTTAATAAAATCGAAACAAAAAAAATCACAAAAAAATGACCCTATAACTTTCCGCAAGGTTCTAAATGGTCACACGGCCAGTGAATATATTGTCAAGAAGCCCAGCGGCTCCAATCACGAGAGGCCCCATGGGACGTTTGTCAATCATCGCTGGACACCGGGTGTGAGGGGTTCTGGGGAATCTGGCCGGCGGGGGGAGCTGAAGTCCCTCATTAGGATTAACCTTAACTTGGGGTAAGTTCTACTTTATCCATCTCCCTATAAAAACCCCTTATAATAAATTAATTATCCCCAAACTTGCCCTTGCTTTATTTATCTCCGCGACATATTTTGGCGGAGACGCTGGGTAGCGTGACGGAACTTCGAAGAAGTCGACGTCTACAGGGACGTGAACCAATTCTTCAACCTTTACCACAACTAATAGAAATGGAAGACGACCACAGACCTACTGTTAGCGGATCCTACCTCCCTTGTCAGCGCCAACGAGATCCTTCTACCTTTTCTGGAGATGGAAATATAAACCCTGGACAGTGGTTGAAAGAGTACGAGAGAGTGTCGAAGTACAACAGATGGGACGAGACCATGAAGCTTGCCAACGTCGTATTTTACTTGAAAGGAACTGCTGGAAGGTGGTTTGATAATAACGAAGAATCACTCAACTCGTGGAGAAGCTTTGAAGACGCATTCCGCGGTGTGTTCGGACTGCAAGAGGATTCTGCTCGACGCGCCGAGGAAGTTCTGAAGTCAAGAGCACAGAAGGCCGAGGAATCCAGCGAGTCATACATCCAGGAGATTCTTAGTCTCTGCCACCAGGTGAACCCTCGCATGGAAGAAGGTGAGAGAGTTGCTCACATTATAAAGGGAATTTCGGAGGACACATACCAGGTATTGGTGGCGAAAGACATACAGACAGTAGATGAGATCCTGAAGTTTTGCCGTCATCTGACAACCGTCAAGCAGCGCAGGATCGGCCGTACGAAATTCGCCAGGTTGTCAAACGTAATGCCCATTTCGTGTGTTGACGACTCAGACGACTTGGCCGCGTAAATTCGCCGCATCGTTAGAGAAGAGATACAAAAGGTTTTCTCAGCACCTGAAGTGATCAATCCTCTCCGAGAGGTGAACGCCCTGGAACAGACTGTGAGGGAAGAGGTCAGCCGTGCTCTACAACCTACCAGACCACAAGTCAACGTGGTACAACAACAACCACGAACGCCCTATTATAATATCGACCGACCAACCCAACCCAGGAAAACGGAACATTGGAGAACCTACGACGACAAACCTATCTGCTTCCACTGCGGACGACCCGGACATGTCGTCCGTTATTGTAGGGAACGACGGCAGGTCTTCGCTGAAGCCAGGTCAAGGAATGGCGGAGAAAGAAGAAATGTTGTATTTTCGAGTCGACCCCCGAGATATGACGCCGACGACGACTATGTAACGCCCCAAACCTCGACGTACTTCTACCGGAGCTCTTCCCCACATCCAAGCCGCGCAAGGTCGCCATCCCGAAGACAATCCCAGTCGCCAGCCCGTCGTTTTAGCCGTTCTCCCATGCCTCAGAATGTGAAAAACTAAGTGGAGCGGCTTCTAACGGGGGTGAGGTCGCCATTGAGGAAAATCCTCCAGGGTATATCGCCGCTAAATTAAAAGAAAATTTTGTTATGGTCGAAATAAATGGACGCAAAATTGAAGCATTGGTGGATTCAGGAGCCGACTTTTCTGTTATTTCAGACAAATTTCGACGCGAACTAAAGACACCTCTCTTCAAAGAACCAGGTCCCATTCTTAAAGCCGCAAATAAAAATTTAATAGAGACCCTAGGAAAATGTGTCCTGAACATAGAAGTTAATGGTCTGAAGATATCCTTTGAATTCGTTGTTATGGTGGAATGCAGCCATGACATCATATTCGGATGGGACTTCTTCAAGGCCACCGAAGCCGTCATTGATTGTGGCAGAAATGAACTCCATCTCGGGGAAACCTCCGTCCTGGAATCTCGAGAGGAGGAAAACCAGAGATTGTTTGCTTCCGACGACTTTGTCATCCCGCCTAAATCAATAAAGAAGATCAGTGTGATAAACGAAGAAGTATGCGGTGTTAGAGATGTTTTAGTCTCAACTTCTAAGGACTTATTATTAAGAAAGGAAGTTCTTATTCCAAACTCATTGGTTACATTTCGACACGGCCGAGGTAGCATTTGGGTGGCGAATGGAGCGTCTTGGCCGCAACTGATTCCATCAGGAATGAATATGTGCACCATGGAAAGTTATGAGAATGGGAATATCTGCAGTCTTATTGAATCCAGCGATAAGTTACAAGAAACGCAGCTAAAGTCACGTGAATGGTCACAGAAGATAAACCTTACTCTAGATCCAGGGCTGTCTGAAATTCAAAGGTTACAGCTTGTTTCATGCCTTGACGAGTTTATTGGCATATTTGACTTTGGGAGTACTCCTATTAAGCCCACCAGTACTGTGAAGCACAAGATAAACACAGGCGACCAGTCTCCTATCAAACAGCGGCCCTATAGAGTAGCACCAAGTGAACGACGACTAATTCAAGATGAAGTGAACAAGATGATTGAAAATCACATCGTGAAGCCCTCTGAAAGTCCTTGGTCATCTCCAGTTATTCTAGTTCGAAAGAAAGACGGGACCTGGAGATTCTGCGTAGATTACCGTCGATTAAATAAGATAACAAAAAAAAAGATGTTTACCCGCTGCCACGCATTGACGATGCCTTGGACAGTTTAGCCGGCTCTAGTTACTTCTCCACGATGGATCTTCGGTCCGGGTATTGGCAGATTGAAGTGGACGAAAAAGACAGGGAGAAAACTGCTTTCATCACTCCAGATGGGCTGTATGAATTCCAAGTAATGCCCTTCGGTCTTTGCAACGCTCCCGCAACGTTTGAAAGGATGATATATAGTGTTCTGGGCAGTCTTAAATGGAACATGTGCCTTTGCTACCTGGACGACATCGTAGTTTACGCACCTACCTTTGAGGAACATCTACGTCGTCTACAACTTGTATTAAGCTGCATCCAGAAAGCTGGACTAAGCTTGAACCACAAAAAGTGTCTTTTTGGATCAAGGAGAATAAAGATTTTGGGACACCTTGTTGACGCCAATGGAATTCATCCAGATCCAGATAAAGTTGAAGCCGTCTCTAAATTTCCGAGGCCAAGGAATATCTCTGAACTGAAGAGCTTTCTTGGATTATGTTCCTATTACCGAAGATTTATTGAGAACTTTGCCGGCAAAGCTAGATCTTCGCATGACCTACTGAAGACTGAAAAACAATTTTATTGGGATGCAGCTCAAGAGAAAGCGTTTGAAGTCCTTAAAACAGCTCTAATTTCAGATCCTGTCTTAGGACACTTTGATGAATCCGCTGATACCCATCTACACACGGATGCAAGCGGACATGGTATTGGAGCTGTTCTTCTACAAATACAAGGTGGAAAGGAGCGGCCTATAGCCTATGCATCTAGAAGCTTGACAAAGGCTGAAAATAACTATTCTACAACGGAAAAAGAATGCCTTGCTGTAGTCTGGTCTATTAGCAAATTCCGCCCATATTTGTTTGGTCGACCATTCACGGTTGTCACTGACCATCATTCTCTATGTTGGTTGGTAGGGCAGAAAGATCCTTCTGGCCGTTTGGCAAGATGGGCGCTGAAGTTGCAAGAATTTGACGTGACCGTTATCTACAAGAGCGGACGCAAACATAAGGATGCCGATTGTCTGTCAAGGAGCCCGCTTGAGAACGATCAACCAAGTGCTGTGATGTCACTTACCAACGTCGATATAGAACAGACTAAAGACCCGGATTTAGCTGAAATAATCGATAATTTAAACTCGGGCTACACCAGAAAGGAATTCAGCATTATCGACGGCATCTTATACAAGAAAACCTATAGCACAACTGGAAGACCCTGGCTTATGATGATCCCTAAGCACTTAAGATCGGAAGTTATGGCAGATTTACATGATGCTCCTACAGCTGGGCATTTGGGTTTCGCCCGGACGTATGACAAAGTCAAAAAACGATTCTATTGGCCTGGCCTTTATAGAACTGTTCGCCAATATGTAAGCCATTGTCGGGAGTGTCAACGAAGGAAGAAATTACCTCGACGTCCGGCTGGACAACTTGTATCCATACCGCCCGTAGAAAAGCCATTCTATAAAGTCGGGGTTGATCTCCTTGGAAGATTTCCAGTTTCTAAAGATGGAAACCGTTGGATCATTGTGTGCACCGATTATATGACAAGGTATGCCATAACGAAAGCGATCCCAGACGGAGGAGCAATCGAAACAGCTAAGTTCCTGGTTGAAGACGTCATCTTGAAGCATGGAGCTCCTAGAGAAATGATAACAGATCGCGGCAGAAATTTCATTTCTCAAGTAATAAAAGAGATCAATGCTCTGTGCGGAATTGTGCACAGATTTACAACGGCCTACCATCCCCAGACCAACGGCCTGACTGAAAGGTTCAACAAAACTCTGGGAGACATGCTGTCCATGTACACAGGTGTTGAGCAGAAGGACTGGGACCAAGTTTTGCCCTATGTAACTTTTGCTTACAACACTGCTAAACAGGAGGCGACCGGCTACACCCCGTTCTTTCTTGTCCACGCCCGCGAGGCCGAGACCTACATCGATGCCGTACTACCCTACCTACCAGATGAGATCTCTAACGACTACGTTGGAGAACTTGTGACCAGAGCTGAGGAAGCGCGTCAACTCTCCCGATCACGCCTTCTACAATCACAAGCGAAAGACCGTAGACTATACGACCAGAAACATACTCCAGTCTATTACCAGAAGGATGATCTTGTGTGGGTTTTTACTCCCATCCGAAAAGTAGGACTATCAGAAAAGCTACTGAAGAGATACTTCGGTCCCTATAAGGTGACCAAGAAGCTTTCAGAATTTACGTATGAAGTAGAGCCCGTGGACCCCTCTCCCCGATCACGGAAAGCCAAGGATATCGTCCATGTCATTCGGATGAAGCCCTACCTGGACCCTGAAGAACAACATTCTATTCTGCTAGGGAACACCAGCCGTGATAGATTTCCTTCCAGAACAAGGGCTGATACAAGCTAATCAGCGGGTCGCTGTTTTTTTCTAAGGAGGGAATAATGTCAAGAAGCCCAGCGGCTCCAATCACGAGAGGCCCCATGGGACGTTTGTCAATCATCGCTGGACACCGGGTGTGAGGGGTTCTGGGGAATCTGGCCGGCGGGGGGAGCTGACGTCCCTCATTAGGATTAACCTTAACTTGGGGTAAGTTCTACTTTATCCATCTCCCTATAAAAACCCCTTATAATAAATTAATTATCCCCAAACTTGCCCTTGCTTTATTTATCTCCGCGACAATATAAATATATAGATATATATTCTAAACTGCGGTAAAAGTTTTTTGAATGAACCCATATCATAAATATGCAATGAAAATAACAATTAAAAATTACTAAAGCAATTTTAATTGTTATTTTCATTGCATATGTAGCCTAGTGGTCATGGCATCTGCCCGGTAAGCGGAAGGTCGTGGGTTCGATTCCCATCCCTTGACACTTTTTTTATTTTATCCATTCTGACCAAAATCTATCCGTGAACTTCACACAGTGAACTTCACACAGACAGAATAAGGCAATTATATAAGTAGATAAACAAATAATTATCATTAGATAATGATAATAATCATAATGATGATGCGCGCGTTGATGACCAAAATCTATCCGTGAACTTCACACAGACAGAATAAGGCAATTATATAAGTAGATACTATTCGTTACAATTATAAATTGGCGCCGTGGATGTCATTCTTGTGAAACGTCCCGCTCTAAACTTTTTGTCTGAGAAGCGATATTTTTGTGAAGAGATGATCTGGCTTTGTGTCTTCTGCTCGAATGAATGTTTTTCTGTTAGAATTTTGTTCCTGCATACTAAAAAATGAACTGGCTTCACCCGTGGTCTCTGCTTTTTGAAATTTTTCCGGATATAATTTTGTATCTGATAATCAAATATGATACAGCAATATTGTCATCATCATTTTCTGAATAAAAAACAACTACTTTTTTCCCAGAACCTGTCAATTTATTTTTCTTGACTAAAAATCCGAAAAATATATTTTCCAGAGTTTTCTCTATGTCCTGTTAAAACACGTTTTACATGTCCATTAGGTCAGCTGATATTACCTCCCATCTTCACCGCTAGAGGCGCTGCTTGCGAGCGAAAGGCAAATTTGCCACGCAATTTTTGCAAATAACTTTTATACATACTTGTATACTTGTGTACATAGACCATAAATCTGTACATAGACAGGAAAAGCACATATATTTTAATAATATAAATGAGTTTTAAAAATTGTAAAAAAAAAAATGCATCGGCCGGGAATCGAACCCTGGGCGCCCGCGTGGCAGGCGAGCATTCTACCACTGAACCAAAAGCAAACGGTGACAGAATTAAGAAAGAATGCATGACGCTGATAACTGTATATATTAATGGCTTCACTCGTGGTCTCTGCTTTTTGGAATTTTTCCGGATATAATTTTGTATCTGATAATCAAATATGATACAGCAATATTGTGATCATCATTTTCTGAATAAAAAACAACTACTTTTTTTCCCAAAACCTGTCAATTTATTTTTCTTGACTAAAAATTGAAAAATATATTTTCCAGATTTTTCTCTGTCCTGTTAAAATACGTTTTACACGTCCATTAGGTCAGCTGATATTACCTCCCATCTTCACCGCTAGAGGCGCTGCTTGCGAGCGAAAGGGCAAATTTGCCACGCAATTTGCAAATAACTTGTATACATACTTGTATACTTGTGTATAAAGACCATAAATCTGTACATAGACAGGAAAAGCACATATATTTTAATAATATAAATGAGTTTTAAAAATTGTAAAAAAAAATGCATCGGCCGGGAATCGAACCCGGGGCGCCCGCGTGGCAGGCGAGCATTCTACCACTGAACCAAAAGCAAACGGTGACAGAATTAAGAAAGAATGCATGACGCTGATAACTGTATATATTACTTATTTTCCATTTTCGAGAGAAATAAAGTGCGGTCATCTTTTGAAATATGCTTGCTTTTTGATAGTATTTTCAATTCTTTTTTTTTTTTTAATATATACAAATTTTTCTTATCTATTTCATTAAAGGGTTCAAATGTGGTTTGATCTTTTAAAATTTCATCCATTTTCTTGCAATAATCTATTCGGTCCATGATTACTGTCATCCCACCTTTATCCGCCTGTGTAATTATCAGGCCTTTTCTGTTTTTGAGTTTTTTTATAATTCTTCTTTCGTGTGGATTATGTGGAGGAAGGTTACTTGGAGTTTTCAGAATACTAGTTATCTTATGTCTAATTTCACTGTTTTCTTGATTCTTTAGTTTTGTTATGGCTATTTCTACTCCACTTATAATTTTTATAGGGTATGGTTTTCTATTATTCTATGTTTTAAACCATTTGACAATATATTTATTTCATCTGTGGTGAGATTTGATAGGGATAGGTTAATAACTTTAGAATTATTCTGGACTCTTATCAATGATGGTACGTGGTATTTTTTAGCCCAATGTTCCAGCTTTTAGTTATGATTCTTTTCTATTATAGATATCAAATGAGTAATTCTTAAGTTGATATTTATGATTTAATCGTCTAAAATTGATCTAAAATCAGATAATGATAATAAACATATTAAATCTTTAATAGTTTTAGTTAAAATTCTAATATTAGAGTAGCAGCCTTGGGTTCTTGTTCTCGACAGCTTTAGTTGTGTTTCTTTTATCAATTTTACAGAAAAAAATGGTACTTTACAGGGTATTTTATTCTTAAAGATGGTGGAATGAAGTTTTCTTCTTCGCATAATTTGTTGAAGTTTAAATGATTTCTCCATTTCATTAGTTGTAATGACTTCTTTATTTACATCTTCGGATAATATTCTATGTTTTCTGGCGTGATATTCATAATTTAAATCTTGATTATGTTTTTCAATATATCGATCTTATTGAGAGCTGTGATACAACGATGGCGGTTTGAGAAACCAGCTTAGAGCTTGAAACATTAAGTGACCAACTGGTTGATAGGAATTGTCCTAACAATGATCCTTGAACAACCAACTGGTCTATCATAGACCTTTTGAAATCAACTGACTTCTAGAAGCTGCTGATTTCATCGTGAAAAAAAAAACTATTAGCTGATAACTCATAACAAAGGAATTTTATATTACCTAATATTTATACTAGAGACTAAGCCAACACTGATAGGATTTAAAAAAAAAATATGATTCTCGAATGTGTCTTTAATAAAATGTTTGGTTACGATAGGTTTGTCCACCAATGGAGGATCTTTAAAATTCCAGCAATGTTGTGGCGACTAAACCAACAGAGATAATAAATCAGTCAGATCCTATATACTGTGCCGACAATGGACGAAGAGGAAACCTTCAGGTTTTGTATATCCTAACGAATGTTATAATATAAACCAGCGAGCAGCTGAAACTAGTCCAAGAGATATGTGTTTCAATATCTATCTTATTAGATTGTTATACAACAATGGTACTTTGAGAGACCACCTAGCAGCTTGAAACTGGTCCAAGAGATATATCCTTCAATATCTATTTTATTGAGAGGTGAGATATAACTATGTTACATTGAGAAACCACCTAGCATCTTGAAATTGGTCCAAGATATATCTTCCAATATCTATTTTATTGAATATTGTGATACAACAAAGGTACTTAGGAAACCAGTTGGCATTTAGGAACTAGTCCAAGATATGGTTTTCAATTTCTTTCCTTTTGAATTTGTGATACAACAATGGTACTTTAAGAAAAAAGCTAGCATCTTTAAACTCGTCCAAGAAATATATTTCAATATCAATCTTTTTGAAAGTTGTTATGCAACAATTTCACTTTGAGAAACCAGTTAGCAGCTTTAACCAAGGTCCAAGATATGTCTTCCAATATCACACACACACAAAAGCCTTTATTAGGGACTTGCCACATACAGATTCTCCCAATTGGGTAAGGTAATAATCATCTTGTGTTATTTACAAAAATATTGAACTGGCTTTACTCCTAGTTTCAAAGTCATTCATTTGTTGACTGATCCTTACATAATAATGATCTAAAATTTATAGTAAGCTATTGACTTAGATTTTTTGCTGACATATTTGAAATCAATACGTAAGGTGAAGTGTTTGTACATTTAATTTGTTGATATAGGATCTTCCTCTCTGCATCAAGGGCTGTACAATTAAGCAGGTAAAGGGGGAGTTCTTCAGTAATTTTCTTGTCATACAGTGAACATATCAAGTTTTTGGCCTCAAACGTCAGAACGTGTTTTTTTTTTTTGACTGTAAATAGTATTCTCGATTGAGAGCTATACATCGTTTGAATGGTAAAGGGAAATCATCGGTTAGGTAGTATTCTGTTTCTATTAAGGTATGGAAATTTTTATAATGTGGATAAAGTTTTGAATTTATTATTCTTGATTGGTCTTCTTGTATCGATTGATCTGTCATTGTCCTAATAATCAGAAGAATATAACTTTGCAATATATTATGATCCGAGCATCCAATAAGCCATGAGAAACCGGCGTTATTCAGTGTATTTGTTAAAATCTTTGTAAATCCAATATTTTGCTTGTAGGGGTATAAACATTCCACAAGTGAGTCAAACAGATTGAAGGTAATCTCGTAGTGTCCATTTTTAACATTCTTAGCCAGAATTTTATTAATAATTTCTTTGCTATCACTGCGAGGGATCTTCTTCCTGTTTCTATCCTTAAAATATATCCTGGGGTATAATTTGGGAGATTTATATATCGTCTAAGAAAGGTATCTTAGATTTTATTTAATATAAACTCTTGTCCATCTGACCAGATTGGAGAAGCATATAGTAAATTTGTTATAACTATGGTATCGAGCAGCTGCATTTTTGAGTGAAAAGAATTTAACTTGGATTTCATAATAATTTCCCATACTGCTCCTATTGCTGCTATGGCCTTACCCTTAAAATGAAGAGCTGTTTGGGTAAATGAAATTGATGGGGTTAGCGGATATCCCAGTTATAAATATTTCTGTGTAGAGTTTATGATTTGTTGGCCCCAGTACCATTTTTCAGATCGTGCTGGTTTACCGCCGTTTCGAAAAATCATTATTTTTGACTTGCTTTCATTCAAAGTTAAAAAATTAATTTCTAAATATGTTTTTGAAATATTAATTTTCATTTGAAGATTAATTCGAGATTCACCGATTAAAACTATATCGTCCGCTTAAAGCAGTATATGTATGTTTCCAAAGTTAGTTTAATATATTCCTGGCAAATTCGAGTCGTCAAATATATTGTTGAGATCGTTTATGAAAAGCAGGAATAAATATGGGGAAAGTGGTTCTCCTTGCAGAACACCTGATCTTATCTTTATGAATTCCGTGTAGGAATTATTCCAGCGGACCGCTTCTGTCATATTCTCGTAGTAATTTTTTTTTAATTGAAAAAACTATAATGTAGGCCCATATCAGTCAGTTTCTTCCATAGTAAAGAGTGGGGAACCGAGTCAAACACTTTTTTGATGTCCCCACGAAAAAAGCATAAAACTTTCTTCTCTTTTTCCTCAGTGTAAGTTGAATCAGTGATATCAAAGTGAAGATGTGATCTTGACAGGAATGATTAGCCCTGAAACCGGCTTGATTCTCTGGGATGATTTTTCTATTTTCAATCCAATTATATAGACGGGTTTTCGGTATTGATGTGAAGAGTTTTGCCAAATTACATAACAGAGATATTCCCCGGTAATTCGCGGAATTTTCTGGATCACCGTTTTTAAAAATAGGCTGAATAATAGATTTTGACCATATTGAAGGGAATGAAGTCGTTCTTAAGATTCTATTATATAGATCTTTCAGAATGATCAAATAATTCTGAGGTAGGACTTTTATTGCATCGTTCGGAACATCGTCGACTCCGCTGGCCTTACCACATTTCAAGCAAGAGATTCCTTTAGTAATCTCGAGGATGGTTATTTCTTTGGTTAGTTCATTATCAGGTGGGGATATAGTGCTCAGAGAAGGAACAACCTCAAATACTGTCTCAGAAGCAAAAAGCCCGTATAATATTATTACCAGGTCAGCATCGGTATATTGCCCTGTATACAGCCTCTTTTTTAGTAGGTAGCTATTGTTTTCCAGAAATTTTGGGAATCGCGAACATTTTTTAGTTTTTCATGTATTATTTGGTGGTAGTTTTTCTTTTTATAAATTATCAAAGCATTATATTCTTTCTTCGTTTTAATGTATGTGTTACGGACTTGTTTTTTATTTGATTTAACATAAATTAAGAGGTAGGATTTCATAGATTTTTTAGTCGTATAGCATTCATGACCAAACCAAGGTCTAGATTTTGAACCAGCTGACTTTAATCTAATTTGCATTTCAGTTTTTACCATTTCTTTTTTATTTGATCTGTTAATGTATTCATTATATTATCAATTGACTCATTCCAATTTCCACTTATATCTTCTAATTTTGGGTAAAGCGCGTTGATTTTTCAGGTACCCACTTATACTTTTTTCCACATACTGAGTTAGCATAAATTGGATGCTTTATATTTGGTTGTTTCGGAATATTTACGTAAATAAAATCTGGATCTAGGTTTATTGTCAGTGCAATTGGTAAGTAGTCGGAATAGGGGATATCTTCTATTTTAAGATCAACAACACAGTCTAGAAGAGAAAGTGTAATTATACAGTAGTCCACAACAGATGAGCCATGTTCAGAAATGTAGGTGTAATTACCGTTTTCATCAGATAATGTTCTACCATTTAAAATAGACATCAGGTTGCTGTCAAGAAACTCAAGAAATTGACTCGAGTTTGCCGAAATTACCTTATCCTTAGAATTACATTTTGGTAAGAGGAGCGAAAGAAGCCCAAAAACATTGTGAAATTCTCCCCCAGTTCCTATTCGAGAATTAAAATCACCAGCCAGTACTATTTCGTAACGCTGGGATAGTATTTCTTCAAATAAATTATATAATTTACATAAGCTTGATTTTAGAGTTTCGTTTGGAGGTAGATATGTGAATTTTAGGAATACTTTGCATAATGAATTTGATTTGATATAAATTATTATCCAGTTGGACTTTATTTTTTATTCTGCTATATCGTTGCCTAAGGAATTGTTAATTCCAACCACATTTCCCCCAGAACATCTACCAATTTTAGAATGTCTGATAGCAAAAAACTCGTGTCTTTCTAAAGCTATCTAATTGAAAGTTGTGATATAACAATGGCATTTTGAGAAACCAGCTAGCAGCTTGAAACTGGTCAAAGATAAAAAAAAAATATGTCTTTCAATATCTATATTATTGAAATTTACGATACAACAATGGTACTTTGTGAAACTAGCTAGCAGCTTTAAACTGGTCAAAAAGATATGTCTTTCAATATATATCTTATTGAAAGTTGTAACAATGGTACTTTGAGAAACCAGATAACAGCTAAACTGATTCAATATATGTCTCTAAATATCTATCTTATTGAGAGTTATGATACAACAATGGCGTTTGGAGAAACAAGCTTACAGCTTGGAACTGGTCCCAGGTTTGTCTTTCATTATCTATTTCATTGAGAATTGTAATACAACAATGATACTTTGATAAACCAGCTAACAGCTTTAACCTGGTCCACGATATGTATTTCAATATCTATCTTATTTAAAGTTGAGATACAACAATGGTACTTTGAGAACCCAGCTAGCAGTTGGAACTGTTCCAATATATGACTTTCAATATCTATCTATCAATCTTATTGAAAGTTGCGATACAACAATGGTCCTTTAGAAAACCGGTTAGCATCTAGGAACTGGTCCAAGATATGTCTTTCAAAATCTATCTTATTGATATTTGTGATACAACAATGGTACTTTGAAAAACCAGCTAGTAGTGTTGGGGCACGTTTTTGTAACCATACCCCAACAGAAGGCGTATGTATAATCAAATCAAATGGATACATGGCTTCCCTCCCACATAGACTCACAGACCATTTTTTTTGCCCAGAAACTTAGACACTTGGTGACACCAGACTTCCATGCCGAAAGCTGATGCCTGGTAAAGAAGAAGACATCCAGAGACATCCGAGCTGGAAACTGTTGTTTCATATGTACATATATTCCCCTCACCAAAAATTTAGGTAAAGGTGACCAGAAAAAAAAAAAAAAAAAGGAGAAAATTGGAGAAGGAAGATCTCTAAAGACTGAAACTTATAAAATATCCTTCCAGAGAAAGGAAAGCATCACATTACAGTCCAGGTAAAAAGGGCCTGGGTCAATTTTAGCCAAGACGGGGGGGGCGATATATATACCATCCCGAGAAAAAGGGAGGATTGTATTTCAACCCATGTGGAAGGACGGGGGGAGGGAGTCTGAAATCTTACACTACCGCAGGGGTTGTTTCTCTCTTTAGGTTTTTTTGTTTTTGTAATACTATATGTTCTATTTTGAAGGGGAGAGGCCTGGGGCGTCTATGAAATTGATACTGGAGCCGTTGGCCATTTTGATTGGTGTTTCTTTCGGCGAATGAAAATGGAGAATGAGATGATATAAAAGAAGGTTCTTTGCCAAAAGGCAGGATTCGATCGGAGTCGCTCAGTGAAAGGACAGTCTGTAGACAGGAGACCTTTGCCGGCACTTTCGAGAAAGGTAAGCCATTTGTCATTATGACTTAGCGCCCCCCCCCTTTTTTGTGTAGTAGCCAACCTAGATTTCGCATGGGCCCTAAAGGGCTATAAAGTAACTTCAGGTCACCTCTATCTAAATTTTACTATGTAAATAGCATATCTCGTCAGTATAGACATGTTCCCAAATTTTAAGATATTTAAATAAATATCTAGAGAAATTTTCTTGTCTCCTCTGTTACCTATTTCATACATAATTTGTCTTAGGGTGCTATTCCAACTGTTTAAATAAAATGTTGTATGTTTATTACCTATTTGAAGGGAATGTTACTAATAATCAAGTCTCCCATAAATTACCGGCCACATACATTGCCGCGAGTGTCTGTGTTTCAGTGTTTTATAGATTGCCCAATTTAATAACGATTTCGTGGGTTGTCAGATGAAGTTGTATAATAGTGTCGCGGTTGTTTCCATCTTTAGACCACTGTACTGACAATATTATATGCTCAATCCTTGCTTTAGCCCAACTCTTAATCAATTACAGAGTTTTTTTTTCTTTTTCTTTTTTATTTATTTTATTTATCCTATTTGCACAAATTGTATTACATGTGATGATGTAAAGACATATGCCGATAGTGCATCACTGACAGCTGTGCTGCTATTATACAACATTAAGGTCTTGCTGCGGGTTATATACATGGGGTTGTTGGCCTAAATTGCTATATATATATATACTTAAGTAAGGAAACTTTAATAAGTCACATCGTGTATCCTCCCTTTTCAACTATCCAAACCGGGAACCCATCAATGTCGCCCGCCGCGGGGCTCGAATTTAGTATATGTTTCTTCCCCTATACTTTAGAAATATATACCTAATGAAAAGCCATACTAATTCTAAGTATTGGTGAAGTAGTCCACGCATCCTGAGATTAACAGTCTATTATAAATCGTGAATTTTAATTTATGCTTTCCGTTTCACGGGCATTTTATCAGGCAATGAAAGTTATGTTGAGGCGGTGTATACCGCATCTCTCGCCGCTGTCTTTTACGATTCACATTGTTTGTGGCAAAACCTTAATATTATCATTGATTTCTGACATCAAAGTAAAAAACGTCTATGGGGATGAGTATCTTTTATTCTGGTCTTCTCGAGCTTTCGAGCTTGTCCGCCCTTCTACAGGAGAAACATATACAATATATCAAGAAAATATAACGTCGCCTGATGCTAAAACTATTATGATTCTATGTACATATATATATATATACATTAGAAAGTTTTGCATATTATTTGTTTTCTTAAGACATATTTTTTTGATTAAGGTATTACACATATTCTACTATTGTTTGCTATATTCTATGAATTATCTTATAGGTTAGAAATTCTATTATTTAAGTAGTTTTATAATAGTTATTGGCTAATACATATAAGTTATTTATATTATTGTTGATATTATTAGCTGGTACTAGGATATATTGTGTTATATGTTTCGGGCAAATCTATTTTCTATTAATGCTATTGTGTTTTCTGAATAATAGAGAATCAATTATAAGCCTTTGATATTTGCTGTTTATGTTATTGTAATGTATCCTAGGTTCTCCTAATGCGAAAGTGTGTCCTGTTTCTTTGCAGTGTAGGAAGAATTAGAGATCTATTGTCTTGATTAATAACGTTGCGTCTATGTTCATATATTCTATTGATGTCTCTCCTTCCTGTCTCCACCACGTACTTGACTTAGCATTTTTTTTCCCATCATAGCTCTGATATAATTTTCTCACAGCAGAGGTGAGTTCTGATAATTATTGCTGGATACAAATATCTTAACTTCATTTTAATAGCGCTTTCTATCAAATCATACTAGCCTGTGCATCCAGATATATGAGCCATAAGGTGAAAATAGAATTGAAGATCCAGTTAGCGTACCCGTGAAGAGAGAAGTTTGATCACCATAAAAAGACGCGTCAGGCAACCGATTTTTTTTTTCTCATGATGCCTCCAACTGCATATGATCTTAAATATCCTGTATACACTCTGACAAGGGAAGGTTATCCTGAATTGACAAATGTATAATTTTTGTCTTTAGTAGAGATTTCCAAGATTCTATTTCTGAAACATTTTCTTTTTGGATGAAGACAAATAAAACCATCTTGATAGTATTGAATTTTACAGTAAATATTTGCCAGCAGAAGGCATGATGAGATTACATGAAATTTAAACCAGTTATATGCTTAGTATGTTTCTTCAGCTGTAATTTGACACAGTCATCAAATGAAGAAATGGGCAGTACGCCATATCTTGATGCTGGACACTTCTGTGTCAGGAAGGTGTAGTTAGTCTGTTTAATGAGAATTTCAATAATTATCGAAATTTAGCAGATTATCATTGGGGATTTGAACAACTGTCTTGAAAATTTTTGAACAGCCCGAGTAGATAGAAGAGTCCTAGAGTTAGAGTGGAGAATTAGTAGTACAGACTGACCACTCGACGCAGATAACTCTAGGGAACAATTACTGTGATAATCCGCCGTAGACAAGAAGAACATTGATTCTCAGGATACTCGATAGGCAGAATTTTGAGAATTGATAAAGTCATAGTTAAAGTTTACACAGGCATGTGGGAGTAAAGACAGTGATTTAAAGAGGCAGCCTTGTGTCTTAAATACTTTTAGTGGAAGCAGATGCCACTGCAAATATTCAGGTCTAATAATTTCCAAATTTGAAGTCATGCATGACGGGTTAGCACGGGATTGACGCCTGGACGGGTTTTCACTGGGATTAATCGAGCCTGCGAAAGAACTAGAAGAAGTGTGACATGTCACGCCACTGTACTAAGATAATAATTGAGAAGATTTATGTTGAGCCAACTGAAATTAGTAAAGAATTAAGAGATTAAGGTCTTATTCTTTGAGTTTTACACTAATTTCAATTACGCGATATGGACGGCGTTATAAGTTGGGTGGAAATGGTTCGGCCGCAATGGGATGGTCTCCTGGAGATTGGTACGATCAAATAATACTTATTGAATGCCGGGCGGGATCGCATAAAGCATTAAATGACATCGAGAAATGCTTAAAGAAACACCCTAGAAGATTGGGGATCGACAAAATGACGACATGGAAAATGCTCAACATTGTACATTGGCAGCAAAATGATATCTTGCTATTGTATGGACGACCACTCCTTCCTGAAATGTGCAGCGGATGTTAGTCCCAGAATTAGGTCCTTTGAGGCGACACTTTCCTTTGCAGATGACATAAAGACGCATGACAAAACAGCACATGAGCATTTAAACTAGCTTCAATTCCTGCCATTAATTAATTTAGTTGACCAATAGCTATAGAACCGCTGGAGACCTCCATACCCTGTGTGAATATTTTAGTGAGAAATGAGCGATTCAATTCTATGAGCCATGAGGTATCCTGTAAGATCAGAGATGTACCCCATTCAATTTTTTTATAGTAGCCAGTGCGAGATATTTCCAGAATGTTTTTTTTTTTTTTAACTGTCATATAATTCGGAAACTAGAAAACTACACTATTTTGATACAGTTTACATCTAGCATCCATGTGAACTCAATATGACTATTGAACGTAGATTGAAGATTAATGAGCGAGCCAACCTAAAGAGAACGAGTTTAATAGGCTTACAATCAGTAGTTGAAACAGACTATTCGCACCATTTTGTTATGTTCTCCCCCTAGCTGATCTATGACATTATAGGTTTTTTTTTTTTTTTTTTTAACAAGGTGACTACCCCGTCGAGTGTATATGAAGGTATAAAGGTTTAAAGGTCATAGGCTGTTGGAATAATAATACACTAGTAATAATTATAGTTCATTCTGATGTACAGTAGAGGCAGTGAGAACAGCGCCTCTACCATCATGGCTAGTTAGTTTCAATACACCCAAAAAGAGCATTGATCTAAGATTACTATCCACCCACATGGATGAACATGTACCTCTCCCATTTCCTTTCCCTTTTGGGCCATGAACCCATCTTTCACCCCTCGGTTCCCTGCCCCCATTAATACATGAGATTCTCTTCTCCAATCCCCACTACTAATCTGGAATATTTCAGACAGCAGACTGAGAGAACCATGCACCCTGGAGATGACCCCTCACCCAGCCAGACGCCGTTGCCGTCTGCGCTATACCATTTGGAGAAGTTTGAGGGAAATGGGCTCATACCATTCGACAAGTTCATCCGGGACTTCGAATTGGTCTACGATGTGAAAGCCCTGGATGATTCTAGGAGGAGGATCCTCCTGGACAATCACCTTCGAGGAGCTGTGAGAGAGTTCGCCCTCCAGGCCTCCCAGATCAAACTGGGATACAACGAATTAAAGGAAAACCTGGAACAGAGATTCTCCAGGAGGGCCCCCAAGAGAGAAGCCAGGAAGAAGTTCTTCTCCAGTAGACAAAGGCCCGGAGAAAAGGTTAAGGAATACGCGAACAGAGTGCGGAGCCTTGCCTCAGAAGCCGAGTCAGATGGCCTGAGGATCGACATCACTGAGGTCGCTGATATCTTCCTCACTGGACTCTGTCCAAACCTGTGGCAGAGAGCCCACCAACTCCAGAATGAGTCATGGGAGGTGATTGTGAGCAGTCTCCACCAGATCGAAGAAAGGGATGACGAGTACTCCAGATGCCAAATGGAAGACGAAGAGGGGAGTGCCAGGAAGTTGAGGGAGTTGACGAGCCAGATGGCCCGGCTGGAATCCAAGTTAAAGAACCTGGAGACGGAAAACCAGGACCTGAGGAGGACCCACAGGGAGCAACCCAGGATGAATATGGGAAACAGGTGGGACACCAACCAGGCCAGAGGTTTCCAGCGGAGAGGAGGTTCCGCTCAGAACAACCAGCCCACTATACAAGGGACCAGGCAGGAGAGACCCCAACAGAACCCCAACGGTAGAGCCCCACAAGAACAGCGCAAGGAAGGCCCTCCAGCAACAACCAAGGGAGGAGCGCCAAGGAGGTATGAGGGCCCCGAAGCAACGCGGACACCCATCAGGTGCTTCAGATGCGGGGAGACAGGCCACATGGCAAGAATTTGCACAGCCATGACAAAAAAATAGGTCCGGCTTGCCTCAAAGCAGGGAATGGGGGAACTCTAGCCGGCCTACCTGTAATCACTTGTACATTTGTAGATAAAGGTTGGTCTCTGAGCAATAGGACTATCAGACTAATTATCGATACAGGCTCAGAGGCCAACATTGTAAATATAGATACCTTGGATATTAGCGCTGAAGGTTTGGGTAAACCCACCTTCCTTAAGGGGATTAGTGGGAGAGAGTTAAGGTCACTGGGGAGTGAGTTAATAGAGGTTAGGGCCTATATCAGGGGAAAACCCATCAGGGAAGTAAAAACAACATTTGAATACTGCCATCTAGGTGGGCTAGGCTTTGATGGAATCCTAGGTATGCCAGGATTCAAGGCTCTAAGACTCACTCTCAACCATGATGGGAGCGTCAGATCAGACTTTGAGCAGGACGAAGAACCGACTAAGTCGGCCTTCCTGTCCTCGTTACAGGCCAGTGAGGTGCCTGTCAGACCACCCAGTATACCTCTACATAAAATCAGGACAGGGGAAGACATCCTTAGGGCATATAGTCACTGTTTCTGTGACGACATCTCCGATATGGGCGATGGGTCAACCATCATTGCCCCTAAGTTAAAGATACTGACTGGAAAGCCAGTCTATAGACGTCAGTATCCGATCCCAAATAAGCTGGTCTCAAAGGTGAAGGCCTTAGTAGACGAATTGGAAGAAGCTGGAATAATCGAGGGGAGTACATCCTTATGGAATTCTCCCCTATTCCCCGTTGCTAAAACAGACGGCAACGTCCGCATTACAATGGACCTGCGATTAATTAATGAGGTGACAGAATTCTTCCCGTTCCCAATACCTCGTGTTGAAGACAACCTGCGTGCTTTTGCAGGCGCAAAGGTCTTCAGCACATTAGACTTGACCTCTGGATTTTTCCAGATTCGCATCCCGGAGGGTGATAGAGATTATTTCACTTTCTCTCTGCCCTGGGGGAGATATCGTTTCACACGTCTACCACAAGGAGCGAAGAACTCAGCTCAGATCTTCCAATGGGCCATGAATTTGGTCCTAGGGGATTTGTTGTATAAATGCGTTCGTTTGTACATCGATGATGTCATCGTCTACAGCGACTCTCATGAGCAGCATGTAGCGGACCTTGCCGCTGTACTCGAACGCCTGAGTCGCTTTAATCTAAAGGCTAGGCGTGGGAAGAGTTATTTCTTCAAGGGCTCTGTAGATTACCTCGGTCATGTAATTGATCAGGATGGGATAAAACCCATGTGGGATAATGTCGCGGCTCTCAGGGATTTGAAACGTCCCCACAACATCAGGGGGGTCAGAAGTCTTTTGGGTACTGTAAACTACTACAGGCGCTTCATACCCAACGCAGGTGAACTCCTAGCTCCACTAAGTAACTTATTGAGAAAGGGGCGAAGATTCACTTGGGGTACAATAGAGCAGACAGCCTTTGAGACCATAAAACAAGTACTAACCAGTGAGCCTTTACTGGCTCATCCAATGATAGGGCGACCATTTATCCTCAATACAGACGCCAGTGGAATAGCGGTTGGCGCTTGTCTCCAACAGGAGATAGACGGGGTTGTCAAGCCAATAGCTTACTATAGCAAACGGTTGATAGGCCCCGAAACTCGCTATTCCACAATCGAAAAGGAGGCTTATGCCGTAGTGTTGTCTCTGCAGCACTTTAAACACCTCCTGGCGGGCAGTAAGGTTGAGGTGCATACCGATCACAAACCGATCACTTATAACAAGGGGTCTGATTATAAGAACGCTCGATTGTCTAGATGGGCAGAGATCATCCAAGACTTCAATGTGACATTTGTGTATGTCCCGGGGAAAGAAAACACGGTAGCCGACTTCCTCAGTAGGTTCCCGTGTGAGGATGATCCTGAACCATCACGAGATAAGAGAGTTGTGGCCGCAGTAATTAAAAATCGTGGGCCCCCCTTGATAGATAGTGATCGGACGTGGGAAGGTTTGCTTAAGGACAAGAAATGGGCCCCCTTATTGAAACTAATAGGTGACAGACGGTCTACCGAGACTGTAACTTATAAAAATAAGGATTATAAAATGCACGAGGGTTACCTTGTGTCTAAGAACAGTGGGGGTATCTGGGTGAAGGTGGTTCCGTCAGACATTAGGGAGATGGTGATTAAATATCACCACGACGTTCCGACGGGAGGTCATTTTGGGGTCAAGAAGGTAATGAGAAGGCTGAAGGACGATTATTATTGGCCGGGTATGAGGACACAGGTCCGAAACTATATATACAGATGCGAGGGTTGCCAGCTCTCAAATCAAGGTGTAACCAAGGCTGGTAATGCTCCCCACTTCAGGCCTGGAAAACCATTTGAGCATCTTGCTCTAGACTTCATAGGACCCTTAGAGAAGACTTCCAGAGGACATTCTAGCATCCTGACCATAGTCGATTTATTTACCAAATTCCCTATTTTAATACCTACAAGAGACCAGTGTGCCAGTACAGTGGTTAAAGCGCTGTTGGAAAGCGTAATTACTATCTTTGGAGTACCGAAAACTATACTTTCGGACCGGGGTTCGGCATTCATTAGCTGTATTTTTAAAGGGATTTGCAAGGCCATGGGGGTAAGTGCAGTGAACACCACTGCTTGGAGACCTCAAAGTAATGGCGCTGTAGAAAGGCTCAACAGAACAGTAATTGAATCTTTGCGTAGGTGTGAGGCAAGTTCTAATTGGGATGACATCCTACCCATGGTAGCTTTAGCTATCAGAACCACTGAACATTCTAGTACAGGATTTACGCCAGCGAAACTCGTCTTCGGACATGAGCTGAGGCTTCCGCAACCTTTTCAGGAAGCGGGACAAAGTCCTGTAAGCGAAGATTTGATTGCTCAAACGGTAGCCTTCTACGAGCGGGAACTAACAGAGGAGGTCGAGAAGATAAGAGAGGTGGTAAGGCAAACCTACTTGAATGAACAGGAAGAAGCTAGGATTAAGTTCGAAAACAAAAGGCTGAGAACTTTCAATAACGGGGACTTAGTCCTAGTGGAGAGAATGCATGAGACGAAGGGGCGTCACAAATTTGAGCCAAGGTATGGGGGTCCATATGAGGTACTAAGAAGAGCTGGTGATACTGTATATCTCTTGAAGAATCTAGAAACTGGGAATTTGGATAAATACCATATAGATAGGTTAAAACAATACCATATACCAATTAGGATTTTCTCCACAGAGGAGGAGGAAACTAGTGATGGTAATTCAAGTCAAGGTTCCAGTGATGAAGATCATTGGATTCATCTTACAGGTCCAGCTTATCTCCCTAATAGGTCCGTTAATGTAGTGGTTCCACAAGGGGTGACAACCAGAGCGAACTCAGAAGTAATGAGACGAGGGGAAGTTGACAGAGTTAGTGTGAACAGTTTAACTTTACGCAGGTCTACAAGGGTGAAAAGGCCCACACAGTGTAAATTCTGCTTAGACTGTCGCCACTAACTAGGATTTTGGAGTGTGTACGGAGAATCAGCTCGATAGAGTGAGAAGTTTAGAGATTTCAACCTTTTTTTTTTTTTTTCATTTAAAAACCTTTTTTTTTTTAAAGTAGAACTTCATTAGGATTCCTTTTTTTTTCTATACAAACTATTTCTTGTTAAAACCCGAGTTTCAAAGACCAGTGAGAATAATGTATACCATTGTGAATTAACTATTTAGTGTAAATCTGAAATTTTAGTTATTATCAGGAGTAATAGGTGAAGGAAGGTGTAGGAAATCACAACTTAGAGGGGGGCTATGTCTAAAACAACAAACCTAATAGGCATCCTATGGCTTGTGTTGGGTAATTCAGAAACCCTATAATCCCTGGCCTTCAGGTAGTAGCTTTGAAATAGGTTTCTAATGAGGACATGAAAGGTCAATCTCTCAGAGTAAAGTTGTGAAGTATAGGGACCCTAAGCCAGGGGTAGAAGTAAAGTAGACCCAGACTGTAGTTGATCCTTGAAAAGCACTTGAGAATGTTAGAGTTGGGTAGTGAATCATAAACCCTATAAATCCATCTTTCAATAGAGTGTTGAGGTCGGACTACTGCAAAGGGGACAGACGCACGAGGAAGTAAGAAGAAAGTGACTTCACCCACGGTGGCTAGGGGAGTGACTCAATCCGCTTTTATGAGGTGTCACGTTTAATGGTTCTTTAATCGCCCTTATATTCTGTGTGTGTCTTCATAGAATTGTCGTGAATAGTCGCTTAGTGTCAAGGCAAGGGCAGTTTTGAAATTACATTTTTTAAAGATAGGTTAGCTTCCAGATTATTTAGAATTGTTAACAATTATTGTTAACAATCATTTATTGAGTATAAAGTATTAGTATATATAGAGCTTGTACAGAGGCATTTCTTTTGAGTAACCTAGGGCTTTAATTCCCAATTTGTTTTAGTTTTATTATTTTATTTGATTTCACATTGTGTCCTGAAATATGTTATTATTTGTTAGGATCTATTGATATTGATAAACGAGTATTTTGGCCTTTGTAGCAGCTTTTAACTTTAGTATGAGTGCATTCCGCGAATGATAGGGGGGAGGGTGTATGAAAGAATTGGAATAATGAATGTGTAGAAGGTTAAAAACTATTATACTGTGAGCCCAAAATACATTAGATTAGGATTAAGGACTTTAATAGGATCGATTTTATTTTATTTTATTTTTTATTTCGAATTTTGTTAGGACCGAGAAGCCTCAAACAGGACAACTACAACTCTATCTAGTTAGAAAATATTCGCTCCCTTTTGTTAGGTCCCTCGTTAGGGGGTATAATTTTCCTTTGATTTTCTTTTATCTTAGCTTAGCTTGAATTCTAAGGATTGTGGATAAATGATCCCTATCCCGACCCTCAGACTTGGAGATAGTGGAAGGCAAGGATCAAGCCGAATTTCCCACTCAACTCCTCCTCGCAAGAGGAAACGAAGAGGTATAGATTGAATTTTATGCAGGATGGGGGATTTGTTTTAGCCATGCCGTATAGCCTGGGGTATAACGGCGCGACCTTGGGTGACCGATCTGACACCGTAGTTTCGACGCTTTTAGCGTGGCTGGAGCGAGGGTGTTGCAGACGGGAGGTCCTGTAAGATTGGCAAGTAGGCAGAGATTGCCCAGTTATTCTAGACGAAGTGTTTCCGTCTATTGAATTTTTTTTGGTACCAGTTTGATCCCCCATAGCTAGCGGAAGTTTCTTCTAATAAAGGATTCGCCCTGCCATACGTTTTGTTGGAATGAATTCGAGCATAAGACCGATTCGAGAGACAGAATAAGTAATTATTAGGACCTTCAACGAGTTTAAACTCGTTCCATGATAGGATAAGATTTTAAAGTATTAGTTAACTATAAGGACCGCGAACGAGACGCCAGAACGAGCCAATGAGTCAAAGTTTTAGAAGTGTTGTATTGAGGACAGTAGGATTAAGAGCAGTTATACAGGGAGTAGAATTCTGAAGGAATTTGTAAAAGAACCAAAATTTCAGATTGATAAAAATTCAAACCTATAAGATGTAGATTTATAGGATTCAGGTCAATGAATAGAGAGTATATTAGTAGACGAAAGTAATATGGATTTCTTGGAAGGGGGAGGTAGCTGAACTGTACACACCCCAGAGACAAGGTAAACGGAGTCACAAACAAAATAGTAGAAATTGATTAGTCGCTCTGCCAAAACAGAAAAATTCTCTTCATACGGTTGTCACCCTAGATTTAAATGGACTGTGTAGTTTAATAGAGGTCTGGGCTATGCTCCATTTGACCAAGATTCTAAATGACGTTCCCATTTGGGTTGAGAGAGTATTGTAATTAGAGGAATCTAACACATAAGAGAAAACACACCCTCCAGTAGGATCGGGATAGACGAATATTACCCAGTGACCAACTCGTGATTCCAGACTGGATAAGATTGAAACTTAACTGAGATACTAAACCTTGAACCTTCAGCGCACAAATATATATTATGTTTACATTTTCTTTTTCAATATGTTATTATTTTATATCATATATATTATATTATAGTCATATACTATTCATTTCAACAATTTTATTTTGACATTCATGATATTAATATTTATATTAAATATTTAATTATATATATTTTGTCACCATATATAATCTTGTAGTAGTTTTCTTTTGTCATCTATCATGGGATGATTTTTATCACTTATAACTTAACATATTTAATCACTATCTACATGATATGTTTTACTTCAATATATATATTATACTCATCATATAACATGGAAGGATTCATTTTATCATTACATATTCGTGCCTTATTTAATAATTACTTTCACAATTTGTTTTCTGTAAACTTTTTTTTTATTTAGCAAAAGTCATCATGTCATAGGCTAATCATTATATACCAAGATATTTCTTTCAGCTAACTATAATTATCCTTTCCTTTGATTGTATATATATATAACTATACCACACGAATGTCTTGATTGGTACGAAAATAAAGATACTGGCATGTTTTAGGAGTTGGACTAGTCAGTTATTTCTAAACGACTTCTTGGCGCCCAATTTTTTTTATATATAATATGTAATAGGGAAATGTCCTAACTGTATTGTTAGCAGAAAGAAGGTAGCAATGAATCCAGTACCCCAAGAGGCAAGGATGGGGTTGAGAGGACTTACCACTAGGAAGGCCTACTCCTCAAGATCAAAGAAGAAAGTGGAAGGGTGGTATATATACACATGAATGGTAAGACAGATGACCTTGCTTACTTCCATACATATGATATGACTGTCCCCAATAACCTATTTTGATAACAGTGTTCTGACAGAATAATAGCACATAAAAAAAAACCCTTTGCCAGGATGCACAATGCCCACTAATGTTCGGAATAATAAACATCTAGAATAGCATACCATCATTTTGATTAGCCTTATCTTCCCTATAGGTTTCGGTACACCTGACTTCACCTAGTAATGGAAAATGCATTTTGCTAGAAATGGGCCTGCTTTCATAGTAACTGATGAAAGGCAGATGAATAATGAATAGCACAAACGCATTTGTCCATTACTTGGCAGGGGGAGGATTGTTGGGGCACGTTTTTGTAACCATACCCCAACAGAAGGCGTATGTATAATCAAATCAAATGGATACATGGCTTCCCTCCCACATAGACTCACAGACCATTTTTTTTGCCCAGAAACTTAGACACTTGGTGACACCAGACTTCCATGCCGAAAGCTGATGCCTGGTAAAGAAGAAGACATCCAGAGACATCCGAGCTGGAAACTGTTGTTTCATATGTACATATATTCCCCTCACCAAAAATTTAGGTAAAGGTGACCAGAAAAAAAAAAAAAAAAAAAGGAGAAAATTGGAGAAGGAAGATCTCTAAAGACTGAAACTTATAAAATATCCTTCCAGAGAAAGGAAAGCATCACATTACAGTCCAGGTAAAAAGGGCCTGGGTCAATTTTAGCCAAGACGGGGGGGGCGATATATATACCATCCCGAGAAAAAGGGAGGATTGTATTTCAACCCATGTGGAAGGACGGGGGGAGGGAGTCTGAAATCTTACACTACCGCAGGGGTTGTTTCTCTCTTTAGGTTTTTTTGTTTTTGTAATACTATATGTTCTATTTTGAAGGGGAGAGGCCTGGGGCGTCTATGAAATTGATACTGGAGCCGTTGGCCATTTTGATTGGTGTTTCTTTCGGCGAATGAAAATGGAGAATGAGATGATATAAAAGAAGGTTCTTTGCCAAAAGGCAGGATTCGATCGGAGTCGCTCAGTGAAAGGACAGTCTGTAGACAGGAGACCTTTGCCGGCACTTTCGAGAAAGGTAAGCCATTTGTCATTATGACTTAGCGCCCCCCCCCCTTTTTTGTGTAGTAGCCAACCTAGATTTCGCATGGGCCCTAAAGGGCTATAAAGTAACTTCAGGTCACCTCTATCTAAATTTTACTATGTAAATAGCATATCTCGTCAGTATAGACATGTTCCCAAATTTTAAGATATTTAAATAAATATCTAGAGAAATTTTCTTGTCTCCTCTGTTACCTATTTCATACATAATTTGTCTTAGGGTGCTATTCCAACTGTTTAAATAAAATGTTGTATGTTTATTACCTATTTGAAGGGAATGTTACTAATAATCAAGTCTCCCATAAATTACCGGCCACATACATTGCCGCGAGTGTCTGTGTTTCAGTGTTTTATAGATTGCCCAATTTAATAACGATTTCGTGGGTTGTCAGATGAAGTTGTATAATAGTGTCGCGGTTGTTTCCATCTTTAGACCACTGTACTGACAATATTATATGCTCAATCCTTGCTTTAGCCCAACTCTTAATCAATTACAGAGTTTTTTTTTTTCTTTTTCTTTTTTATTTATTTTATTTATCCTATTTGCACAAATTGTATTACATGTGATGATGTAAAGACATATGCCGATAGTGCATCACTGACAGCTGTGCTGCTATTATACAACATTAAGGTCTTGCTGCGGGTTATATACATGGGGTTGTTGGCCTAAATTGCTATATATATATATACTTAAGTAAGGAAACTTTAATAAGTCACATCGTGTATCCTCCCTTTTCAACTATCCAAACCGGGAACCCATCAGTAGCTAGGAACTGGTCCAAGATGTGTCTTTCAATATTTATCTTTTTGAAAGTTTTATACAACAATGGCGGTTTGAGAAACAAATTTACTGCTTGAAACATTAAGAGACCAACTGGTTGATAGGAATTGTCCTAACAATGATTCTTGATCAACCAACTGGTCTAACATAGACCTTTTGAAATCAGCTGACATCTAAGAGCTGCTGAGTTCATCGTGAAAAAAACTATTAGCTGATAACTCAAAACAAAGCATTTTTATTATACCTAATATTTATACTAGATGAATAAAAGGAATAAAAATTTGCAACGAGTTTCTTTATTTATAAGAATAAAGAAACTCGTTGCAATTTTTTCTTCCTTTTATTTATTGAATATCTAATTGCAATTATTTAGGATTTCATTTATACTAGAGGCTAAGCCAAAACTGACAAGATGAAATAAATATGATTTTCGAATAGGTCTTTAATAAATATTTTGGTTAAGATAGGTTTGTCTAACAATTGATAATCTTTAATTTTCAGCAATATTTAGCGACTGAACGAACAAAGATAATAAATCGGTCAGATGCTATATATTGTGCCGACAATGGACTAATAGGAAACTTTCAGGTTTATAAATATTATAAAGATTGTTATATTGTAAACCAGCGAGCAGCTGAAACTAGTCCATGATAAGTCTTTCAATCTTATCTTATTGAAAGTTGTTATACAACAATAGTACTTTGAGAGACCACCTAGAAGCTTTGGAACTGGTCCAGAATATGTGTTTCAATGTTTGTCTTATTGAAAGTTAAGATAAAACAATGGTACTTTGAGAAACCAGCTAGCATCTTGAAACTGGTCCATAATGGGTCTTTCAATTTCTATCATATTAAATTTTGTGATTTAACAATGGTAATTTGATATCAGCTAGCAGCTTGGAACTGGTCCAAGATATATCTTTCAAATCTATCTTGATTAGAGTTGTGATACAACAATGGTACTTTGAGAAAAATCTAATATTTTGAAACTGTTTCGAGAAAAATCTTTCAATAACCCTCTTTTTGAAGTTGTGATACAACTCTGGTACTTTTAAGAACCAGCTAGCATCTTGTAACTGGCCCAGAATATATCTCACAAATCTGTTATTGAAAATGTGATATAACAATTGTACTTTGAGAAATCATCTAGCAGTTTGAAATCGGTGCAAAATATGTCTCTCAAAATTTATTTCATTGAAAGTTTGATACAACAATGATACTTTGAGAAACCAACTAGCAGCTTTATACTTGTCCAAGATATGTCTTTTAGTATCTATTTTATTGAAATTTGTGATACACCAAGGGTATATTGAGAACCCAGCAAGCAGCTCGGAACTGGTCCAATATATGTCTTTCAATATATATATTATTGAATATTGTGGTACATCAATGGTACTTTGAGAAATTAGCTAACACCTTGGAAATGGTCCAAGTTATGTCTTTGAAAATCTATCTTAGTGAAGGTTTTATCAATGGTGTTTGAGACACCATTTAGCAGGTTTAAACTGGTCCAAGTTATGTCTTTAAATATCTATCTTATTGAAGGTTGTAATACAACAATGGTAATTCAAGAAACCAGCTAGAATGTTGGAACTGGTCCAAGATATGACTTTCAATATATGACTTATTGAAAGTAGTAATACAACAATGGTACTTTGTGAAACCAACTTGCATCTTGACACTGGTCAAAATTTTTGTCTCTTTATATCTATCTCATTGAAAGTTTTAATAAAACAATTGTACTTTGAGGAACCAGCTAGCAGGTTGAACCTTTTCCAAAATATGTATTTTAATATATATCTTATTGTGAGTTGTGATACAACAATGTTACTTTGAGAAATTAGCTAGCATCTTGGAACTGGTTCAAGATATGACTTTCAATATATATCTTATTTAGAGTAGTAATACAACAATGGTACTTCGAGAAACCAGCTGATATCTTGGAACTGGTCCAATATATTTCTTCAATATCTATCTTTTTAAAAGTTGTGATACAACAATGGTATTTTGAGTACCCAGCTAGCAGGTTGGAACTGGTCCAAGATATGTCTTTCAATGAATATCTTATTGGAAGTTAAGATACAACAATGTTACTTTGAGAAATTAGCTAGCATCTTAGAACTGGTTCAAGATATGACTTTCAATATACATATAATTGAAAGTAGTAATACAACAATCGTACTTCGAGAAACCAGCTGATATCTTTGAACTGGTCCAATATATTTCTTCAGTATCTATCTTCTCAAAAGTTGTGATACAACAATGGCACTTTGAGAAACCAGCTAGTAGCTTGGAATTGTTCCAGGATATGTCTTTTAATATATATCTTAATGAAAGCTGTGATACAACAATGGTGGTTTAAGAAACCGCCTTAAAGCTTGAAATATTAAGTGACCAACTGGTTGAAAGGAATTGTCCTAACAATGATCCTTGATCATCCAACTGGTGTAACATAGATAATTTGAAATCAACTGACTTCTAAAAGCCGCTGAGTTTATCGTGAAAAAAACTATTAGCTGATAATTCATAACAAAGCATTTTTATAATACCTAATATTTATACTAGAGACTAAGGCAAAACTGACAAGATGAAAAAAAAAAGATGATTCTCAAATGGGTCTTCAATAAAAATTTTGGTTGAGATAGGTTTGTCCAACAATTAAGGATCTTTAATTTTCAGCAATATTTAGCGACTGAACGAACAAAATTAATAAATCGGTCAGATGCTATATATTGTGCCGACAATGGACTAATAGGAAACCTTCAGGTTTATAAATATTATAAAGATTGTTATATTGTAAACCAGCGAGCACCTAAATCTAGTCCAAGATACCTCTTTCAATCTTATCTTATTTAAAGTTGTTATACAGCAATAGTATTTTGAGAGATCACCTACAAGCTTTGGAACTGGTCCAGAATATTTGTTCAATGTCTATCTTATTGAGTTAAGATAAAACAAAGGTACTTTCAAACCCAGCTAGCATCTTGAAACTAGTCCATGATATGTCATTCAATTTCAATCTTATTAAAATTTGTGATTCAACAATGGTACTTTGAGAAACCAGCTAGCAGCTTGGAACTGTTCCAAGATATGTCTTTCAAATCCCATCTTAATGAAAGTTCTGATATAATAATGGAATTTGGAGGGAAAATCTAGCATTTTTAAACTGGCCCAAAATATATCTCAATATCTATTATATTGAAAATATTGTGCCGACAATGGACTAATAGGAAACCTTCAGGTTTATAAATATTATAACGATTGTTATATATTGTATACCAGCGAACAGCTGAAACTAGTCCTAGATAAGTGTTTTAATCTTATCTTATTGAAAGTTGTTATACAACAATAGTACTTTAAGAGACCACCTAGAGGGTTGGAACTGACCCAGAATATGTGTTTCAATGTCTAACTTATTGAAAGTTGAGATAAAACAATGGTACTTTGAGAATCCAGCTAGCAGCTTGGAACTGTTCCAAGACATGACTTTCAATGTCATTATTTGAGAAAACATCAAGCAGCTTAAAACTGGTCCAAAAATTATATTTCTTTCAATACCTAACCTATTGAAAGTTTTGATAAAACAATGGTACTTTGAGAAACTTTGACAAGTTATGTCTTTCAATATCTATTTTATTGAAAGTTGTGATATAACAAAGGTACGTTGAGAAACCAGCTAGCAGCTTGAAACTGGCCGAAGATATTCTTTCAAAAACTATCATATTGATATTTGTGATACAACAATGGTATATTAAGATACCAGATAGCAGCTCAATCTGGTACAAAATATTTCTTTCAATATCTATCTTTGGAAGTTGTAACAATAGTATATTGAGAAATCATTTAGCAGCTTTAAACTGGTCCAAGATATGTCTTTCAATGTCAATCTTATTGAAATAAATGACCCAACTATGTTACTTTGAGAAATTAGCTAGCATCTTGGAACTGGTCCACAAGATATGACTTTCAATATATATCTGATTGGAATTAAATACAACAATGAAACTTCGAGAAACCAGCTAGCAGGTTGAAACCTTTCCAAGATATGTCTTTCAATAACTATCTTATTGAAATTTGTGATACAACAATGGTATATTGAGAAACCAGCTAGTAGCTCGGAATTGTTCCAGGAAATGTCTTTTAATATTTATCTTATTGAAAGCAGTGATGCAACAATGGTGGTTTGAGAAACCACCTTACAGCTTGAAACATTAAGTGACCAACTGGTTGATAGTAATTGTCCTAACAATGATCCTTGATCAACCAACTTGTCTAACATAGACCTTTTGAAATCAAATGACTTCTAAAAGCTGCTGATTTCATCATGAAAAAAACTATCAGCTGATAACTCATAACAAAGCATTTTTATAATACCTAATATTTATACTAGAGGCTAAGCCAAAACTGACAAGATGGAAAAAAATGATTCTCGTATGGGTCTTTATTTGAAAAATTGGTTACGTTAGGTTTGTCCAAAAATTGAGGATCTTTAAAATATTACAATTTTTTAATGACTGAACAAACAAAGATAATATATTTGAAAAAGTAAAAATTGAATCAGGTAAAAAGTTTCTTTTTATTTATATTTGCTAGCTTTCGAGCAAATAAACTGCTCTTCAACGGGCTGATATTCTTTGTACAAACTCAAAAATATTTATACACAGTAAAATTGAAACTTTTCACCTGATTCAATTTTTACTTTTTCAAATAATTTCTCGGTAACTATTGCTCACATAAAAAAAAAGATAATATATCGGTCAGATGCTCTATATTGTTCCGACAATGGACTAATAGGAAACCTTCAGGTTTATAAATATAATAACGATTGTTATTATTATAAACCCTCTTTAAGCTGAAACTAGTCCAAGATATGTCCTTCAATCTTATCTTATTGAAAGTTGATATACAACAATAGTACTTTGAGAGGCTACCTAAAAGCTTTGCAACTTGTCCAAAATATGGGTTTCAATGTCTAACTTATTGAAAGTTGAGATAAAATAATGTTAATTTGTGAAACCAGCTAGCAGCTTGGAACTGTTCCAAGATATGTGTTTCAATATATATCTTATTGAAAGTTGTGATACAACAATGGTACTTTTAGAAACCAGCTAGCATCTTAGAACTGGTCCAAGATATGACTTTCGATATATATCTTGTTGAGAGTTTTGATACAACAATGTTACTTTGAGAAATCAGCTAGCAGCTTGAAATTGGTCCTAGATATGTCTTCCAATATGAATCTTATTGAAGGCTGTGATACAATAATGCTATTTTAAGGAACCAGCTAGCATCTTGGAACTGTTCAAGGATATGACTTTCAATATATATCTTATTGAAAGTAGTAATACAACAATGGTACTTCGAGAAACCAGCTTATTTCTTGGAACTGATCCAATATATTTCTTCAATATCTATCTTAATAAAAGTTGTGATACAACATTGGTACGTTAAGTAACCAGCTAGCAGCTTGGAACTGGTCCAAGATATGTCTTCAATGTCTTTCTTATTGGAAGTTGTGATACAACAATGGTACTTTGAGAAACCAGCTAGCAGGTTGAAATTTTTCCTAGATGTCTTTCAAAATTTTTCTTATTGAAGGTTTTGGTATAACAATGGTAGTTTGAGAAAACAGCTAGCAGCTTGAAACTGGTCGAAGAGATATATATATGTCTTTCAATATCTATATTATTGAAAGTTGTGATACAACAATGATACATTGAGAAACCAACTAGCATCTTGGAACTGGTCCAAGATATGTCTTTCAAATCTAACTTATTAAAATTTGTGATTTAAAAATTGGACTTTGAGACACCAGCTAGCAGCTTGAAATTGGTCCTAGAGAGATATGTCTTTCAATATGAATCTTATTGAAGGTTGTGATACAAAAATGGTACTTTGAGGAACCAGCTAGCATCTTGAACTGTTCCAAGATATGACTTTCAATATATATCTTATTTAGAGTAGTAATACAAAAATGGTACTTTGAGAAATCAGCTGATATCTTTTAACTGGTCCAATATATTTCTTCAAAATATATCTTATTAAAAGTTGTGATACAACAATGGTACTTTGAGAAACCAGCTAGCAGGTTGAAATTTTTCCTAGATGTCTTTCAAAATTTTTCTTATTGAAGGTTTTGGTATAACAATGGTAGTTTGAGAAAACAGCTAGCAGCTTGAAACTGGTCGAAGAGATATATATATGTCTTTCAATATCTATATTATTGAAAGTTGTGATACAACAATGATACATTGAGAAACCAACTAGCATCTTGGAACTGGTCCAAGATATGTCTTTCAAATCTAACTTATTAAAATTTGTGATTTAAAAATTGGACTTTGAGACACCAGCTAGCAGCTTGAAATTGGTCCTAGAGAGATATGTCTTTCAATATGAATCTTATTGAAGGTTGTGATACAAAAATGGTACTTTGAGGAACCAGCTAGCATCTTGAACTGTTCCAAGATATGACTTTCAATATATATCTTATTTAGAGTAGTAATACAAAAATGGTACTTTGAGAAATCAGCTGATATCTTTTAACTGGTCCAATATATTTCTTCAAAATATATCTTATTAAAAGTTGTGATAAAACAATGGTACTTTGAGTAACCAGCTAGCAGCTTGGATCTAGACCAAGATATGTCTTTCAATGTCTATCCTATCGGAAGTTGTGGTACAACAATGATACTTAGAGAAACCAGATAGCAGATTGAAACTGGTCCAAAATATATGTCTCTTAATATTTATCTTATTCAGTGTTATGATACACCAATAATACTTTGAAAAACCAACTAGCAGCTTGGAACTGGTCCAAGATATGTATTTCAATATATCTCATTATATCTCATCGTATATCTCATTGAAAGTTTTGATAACTAAATGGTACTTTGAGAAACCAGCTAACATCTTGGAATTGGTCGAAGATATGTCTTTCAATGTCTATCTTATTAGAAGTTGTGATACAACAATGGTACTTTGAGAAACCAGCTAGCAGCTTGAGACTGGTCTAAAATATATGTCTCTTAATATCTATCTTATTGAAAGTTTTTAAAAAACAATAGTACTCTGAAAAACCAGCTAGCAGGTTGAAACTGGTCAAAATATATGTCTCTTAATACCTATCTTATTGAAAGTTGTGATATAACAATGGCTTTCTGAACTGCAGCAACCAGCTTGGAACTGGTCCAATATATGTCTTCTGAATCTATCTAATTGAAAGTTGTGATATAACAATATTATTTTGATAAACCAGCTAGCATCTTGGACCTGGTCCAAGTTATGTCTTTCAAATCCAACTTATTGAACGTTGTGATATAACAATGTACTTTGAGAAACTAGCTAGTATCTGGAAATTGGTCCTAGATATGTCTCTCAATATCAAGCTTATTAAAGGTTATGATACACCAATATTACTTCGAGAAACCCGCTAGAATCTAGGAACTGTTCCAATATATGTCTTTCAATATCTATCTTATTGAAGGTTGTGATATAACAATGATACTTTGAGAAACAAGCAATCATTTTGGAACTGGTCCAAGATATGCCATTCAATATATATCTCATTGAAAGTTGTGATACAACAATGTAACTTTGAGAAACCAGCTAGCAGCTTGAAACTGGTCTAAAATATATCTCTTCATATCTATCTTATCGAAAGTTTTGATGCAACATTGGTACTTTAGGAAACAGCTAGCAGCTAGAAACTGATCCAAAATATGTCTTTTTACATCTATCTTATTGAAAGTTTCAAAAACAATGGTACTTTGAGAAACCAGCAATCAGTTCGGATCTGGTCCAAGATATGTTTTTCAATATCTATCTTATTGAAAGTTGTGAAACAACAATATTACTTTGAGAAACCATCTGGCTCCTAGAAATTGTTCAAAATTAGATATTCAAGGTAACACCTAAAATAAAGGTGTTTCGATAAGATACCCTAAAATTTAATTTGATAATAGGGAATTTTTGGTAATAATTTTGAGCCAAAATCAAAGAGCTTAAAATATATTTTTAATCCCTTTGAAAACAGGACGTTCATGAAATGTACTGGTCAATAATGACATTTAGGAACCCTGGTATTCATGCTCTCTATCTCTTCATATATCTACTCAAAAGGTTGAATTGATATGTGTTGTAGTAACCGTCTATTAGAACGTGACCTACGGCTGCTACCGCCGCGCAGAGCTTCATGGGTAATGTGTATGCTGTCGAAGAGTTTTATTTAGACTTTGATTGGGTTTTCAGTTAATACTTGGTTTTTTAGATGTTCAAAATAATATGTAGGAAAGGAAAGCATATTGAAGAACGAATGTTTTTTTTTCAATAAAACAAACTTCCACTGTCCTAACTGAATAAATATTGGGAGGGCTTGACTCATCAGTGTTGAACCCTCCCAGCGGTTTGGCCAATTTAATCTAACAGACCTCTTCTTAGAGCTCTAATACTGTATTATACGATTCTTCTTTTTTATATAATATGCAAATTTTATTAAAATATAATATACGCCTTTTCAATTACTTCTTATGACCATGAAAAGCTCCTCCCTTTTAACGTCATTTTAAGTTTTGGAGAGAAGAAGAAATCACATTGAGCGATATCAGGAGAGTAAGGAGGATGCGGGAACACAGATACAGAGTGCTTGGCTAAATAGTCTTGAACAATAATGGCTCTATGAGCAGGGGCATTATCATGTAGCAAATTCCTCTGTTTTGATTTAAAGAGTTGGTTTCTTTTTCATCTTATCGCATCATGCAGGCGCCCAAGTATTTCTTTGTATGCCTGTTCATTAATAGTAACCCTCTCTTAAAAATAGATTCATAATAGACAAGTCCTTGATAATCGAAAAACAATACAAGCATTACTTTTCCTTTGGACTTTTTCAAGACGAACTTTCTTATTCCTAGGAGAACATGGTGTGTGCCATTCGAGTGATTGTTTTTTGGTTTGTGGATAAAAAATAAAGCACCATCTTTCATCACCAGTTATTATTGTTTTTAAAAATACAGAATCATTATTTGCAGTTTCAATTAAATATTTGAAAATTGGTAATCTGGTTTTTCTTTGTTGATCTGTTAAATTTCGAGGGAAAAAATAACCACAAAGTTTTTTCATGTTTAAATGCTCGCCAATAATTTTTTGACAACTACCATACGAGATTCCAAGTATTTATGATATATTATAAATAGTCATATTTCTATCAGCAACAATTAAATCATGAACCTGTGCAATAATGAGATCTGTTTTTACGTCAATGACCGACCTGACCTTGAATCATCTGCGATGCTCTTGCGACCATTTTTAAAACGTTTATACCAGAAATAAACTTGCGTTCGTGGCAATTTTTCTTTTCCATAAGCTTAATTCATTGATGCTAATGTCTCTGTGAAATAATTTTTTAATTTACCCGAAATATAATATTTTCCCTTTGCTCAAATGATGACATTGCAGAAACCGACGCGAGTTAAATACTTACAACAAAAAAATGCCTAAAATAAAAACTACGCATGCACATTTACTGGCGTTGCTAAATTAAATTATAGTTTTGGCTTTGTTTTTTTTTTTTTACAGTAAAATGGATTTTACATTTTTCAAAAGTTGTTTTATATTTTATTTTTTAAAAGTTCGGCAACTTTTTGATCTTAACGTGTATATGCTACACTGAAGGGTGAATTCTCAGAAATTGCATTCAGGCAAACTCTCTCTATGGAAATAAACTTTGAGGACAATAATCTCTCACATAAACAATAAGGATAAAGCTAGTTATGTATAAATTAATAAAAATCAATAACCCGCCAGCTATATATTGAAAATGAAAGCATTTTGAAGAACGAATGTTTATTCACACATAAAACAAATTTCTATATATAGAAATGTAATAGATATTCCTAGCAAATGGCCCGCGGCAACCCGGGTGGCGGAATTCCCGTCTCCCTCAATGGTCACGGCGGCCCGACCAATCAGGAATAATTTTTAAATAAACAACTTTATCGCCTACAATATAAGTGAGACTTTTTATTTTACCAAGAGTCGACGACTAGAGGAAGCTAACAGAAGTAAAGACAATAGAAGTTTGTTTTATGTGCAAAATAAACATTCGTGTTTCAATGCTCTCATTTCCTATATAAAGATGGAGCGTTATTTCTTTTTTTTTAAATAATGTTTTACATATAAATGTTTCGCTGACATTACCTGCAGTAGACATCATATCTTTTCACACTTCTATAGAGCCCTGGCCAATAAACTCAACGACGAATTCGGTCACACGTTTTCAGGAATCAATCATGTCCACAAGTTGGTGTATCATGGACGTGTTCTAAAATGTCTTGACGAAGATGCCCAGGAATGACTGGCAACCATTTCTTCCCCAAAGGCTCATAATTTCTCTTGCATAGCACAGCTTACATTAACTGGTAGACATTTTATTGTGGACCTACTAAAGAATTTCCTTGGCTGTCATTATTCGAAGAAAGGTCAAGGCGGTCAATGACACCCATATCTACTTTTCATTGTGGGGATTCAATTTCAAAAGGGTTTCGCGACAGGGTATCTGCGTCATTGTGTTTGTGTTCACTTTTATCTACGTAATTGCCTATTCTTGAAATAGCAATTCCCATCTTGTAAGTCTTGGAAAGCCAACAGAGCTCATGGTTATCAGTCACTACAGTGAAGTATTTCCCAAATAATTTATGAAATGGCCCATAGGCTGCCAGATATTCTCTCTATGTAGTCAATATATTTCTTTTGGCTTTCTATGAAGTTCAAAATGCATAAGCAATGGCATTATCTTCTCCATTTTGTATATGCACCAGAACTGCTACAAGACACTTGCATCAATATGTAATTCAGTTGGACAGGTCTCGTTAAGAGTCCAAGAACTGGATCAGACGTTAATGTCTCATCAAAATTTTCAAAACCTCCCTTCAAAAGAATTTCGGGTGGTTAAGCTCTGACAGAAATACTCTAAATCGGCGGTAGTAAGACCACAATTCCAGAAAACTTTTAACATTTTTTATTTATTTATTACAAAACACACGCTATATCCTATGTGGATATTTGCGTGTAAATGTTTCAACTATTTTATGTACATAGTTTCAAAATATATATACAAATTATTTCTAGTTTTACAATCCGGAGTCCTACAGAGTGACCCGTTATCAGCTCACTTATTTATTGTTTTTCTGAACGACCTAGTTTCTTTATATGATGATGCGGTGCGGGAGCCGAGATACTTCCTTCCAGCCTGCTGGGATGATAGACCACGCCGCCGGCAAACATGCAAGCGGGGGCCAGGCAAAAGGAGATGACCACCGCTGCGTGGCGCGGCGTGGCAGATTGGCGGAAGACAATCAGAACCCAATAGACATTATAGGGTGTTTTCCTTTTTGTCTTCTATAAAAATGTAGCTAAAGCGTAATATTAATAAACACTAACTTTGAAATACTTTTCTGGGCCATTGCAGGACTAATAAATCGACACACCACATTGGTGTGCCAAGAAAAAAAAGATAGGAGCGAAATAAAATGGACTGAAGAAGCTAAGGTTCATTTTGAAAAATGCAAACAAGCCCTAGCTAATACAGCATTGTTAGCCTACCCCGATGCTGAATTGCCCATCTCACTCTGTACAGATGCTTCAGATCGGGCAGTTGGGTCGGTTCTCCAACAGTTTGACAATAATATATGAAATAGAAGAAAATAACTCCCTACCGTTTCTAGACATACAATTAACCAGAAACCAAGATAGAATTGAAACTCGCATATACCGAAAACCTACCCATACTGGAAGCTATCGGAACTTCAATTAATTTGGTCCCATCCACCATAAAATTTCCGTGGTAAAAACTCTTTCAAAAAGACTAACCACACACTTTTCAACAAACGATAACGACACAAAAAAAGAAAGAACCAAGATATTTCAAGAACTACTTAGCAATAATTACCCTAAACCGTTTATCAAAAAGCATTTCTACAGACCGAGAATATCACCCACAAACAATAGACAAACTTCATCCCAAAACATTTTTTGCTCCCTACCATACAGCTATGGCTGTGAAAGAATAGCTAGAAAACTAAAATACTACAATATCACAACAAGAATCCAATCTACCTCGAATCTTAACAACATCCTCCGCCATCCTGATACAAAAAAGGTCACTGAACCAAACAATAGAACCAATGTCATATACAAAATACCATGCAAGTCTTGCCAAGCCGTCTACATAAGAGAAACCGGTAAACCATTAATAGAAAGAATCAACCAGCACAAATCAGCCCTAAAACACCATAACCCGACCTCCTTATTAGTAGATCATGCTCTCATCAATGGCCACATTCCAGACTTTGAACAAACATCAATAATACACCAAGATATAAAAGAAATGCACAGCAGGCTATTCTTGGAGAGTTGGAGTTCTTTGGAAGACAGAAATAGCATAAACCGAAAGATCGATATACCGGACATGTACACACAATTTAGATGCTCCTAGAATAGGAACCTCTATGTATATATGAACTTCAGTGAAATGTCTTCATTCATAATGCAATAGCCGAATATTTATTTTGTATATATAGATATTTACTTTTCACTCTATTATTTCATTTATTTTAATTAGTATTGTACGATATTTATTTGTATACATTACATTTTCATTTGGATGATTTTCGCCCGAAGAGATTGTGAGACGCCCGTGTCTCAAGTGTAATGCGCGGCTTGCCGCGAGAGGGGATGAGATCCTTGAAAAAGATGGCCGTTTAGCCCATTGAAATATCGGAAATAAAAGATTATTTATTGAATCCAAGATGTGCCCTTTGTGAACAAATAATATATGTATGAAAATTAGAAACTATTTTAGACGCGTAAGATTCTTTTTGAAATTAAACAACTTCTACTGCCCTTACTGCAATGGAAAAATTGCAGTAAGAGCAGTAGAAGTTGTTTAATTTCAAAAAGAATCTTACGCGTCTAAAATAGTTTTTAATTTTCATAACAGATGGCGCACTAGTGCATCGTAATAATATATGTAACCAATAGCATTTTTCACAAAAAAATTAAATCCTGCTCAATGCAATTATTCTATATACAGTTACGAGCGTCATGCGTTCTTCATCTCTGTTACCGTTTGCTTTTTTTTTTTTTTGGAATGGCGCTCTCCTATTGGTTCGCTACGATGGCGCCGCCACTGCGCGAGACACTTTGTTTTTGACTTTGCCCCCCCCACTCGCTTTTTTTTTTTGGTTTTTGTAATTATTGTGTTGGAGCGGGTCGCTCCTTAAATAAATGCATATATTAGTTAATAACTAAATGGAATCCTCTCTTTCTTTTTCCCAGTAAGAGACGCCTACGGAAGCCAACAGTACATAGACAGATAAAGCACATAGGCTATAGTTATTAACTAATATATGCATTTATTTAAGGCGCCAATTTATAATTGTAACAAATAGTATTTGAAATAAAAACATTCAATCGGGTAAAACACGGGCGTTAATGATCCAACAGGTCCACGTGTCTAAATTAAAACACGGGCGTTACCCGGGTCATTCGGCTAGTAGTATATATGATAGAGCTTCTCGCAATATATTTGTCTATCAAATTCTTCAAGCACCTGCTTGAGGCACGTGAATTAACAATTTTGACCG